>CM028913.1:24842564-25327564 GCA_016801845.1 Polydactylus sextarius
TGTGTGTGTGTGTGTGTGTTTATGTTGACCGTGACCATGTGACTCACACGCCAGCTGGACTCGCGCCTTGCGGCTGATCAACATGCCGTAGCGGTTCTGGGCGGCGCAGTCGTATTCTCCAGCGTCCGTCTCGTTACTTTCTCGTCTCTTGGAAAAGTTTTTGATGAGCAACGTGCCGTTACCGAGCACTGTCGCCTTGACGCCGATCTCCACGGGAACGCCGTTTCGTCGCCAGGTGATGGAGATAGGCCCCTCCCCCTCTACCTGACAGTCAAGCATCAGGGGGCGGTCCCGCACTGCGATGACATCACTGGGCTCTTTAAGGAAGGCGAGCTCTGAGGCCCCGCCCACACCTGAGAGGACGAGACAGGTGAGAGGAAGAGACAGAAAATACGATGGTGTGACGCAACAGGAAGCACTTACTGAGGAGGAGGATGATGAAGGTGATGATGATGAAGATGAAGATGAAGATGAAGATGATGATGATGATGATGATGATGATGAAGATGATGATGATGATGATGATGATGATGAAGATGATGATGATGATGATGAGGGTCATTCACTCTCTGATCTGAAACTGAGTTTTATCAAAGAATCAAATGTTGTTCAGACAAAAAAAAACGCAACCAACCACCCTGATCCTGATCCTGATCCTGAACCAGACCTCTGTAGATTATTCTAGACATGTTGTTTTACACACATGTGGTCCATGTTGGTCTGAGGAGAACCTGAGTCTGGATCAGGATCTGGATCAGGTCCACAGGCCAGAGAACTGGAGCCATTGAGCCTCATACACCAACAGTATGAACGTCTGACAGATCAGAGACCTGAACAGAGGTAACAACAGTCTGAAATAAACCTGAACCTGAATTAACTGTCAGGATTAATCTGAACCAGCTCAGGTCCTGAACCTCCTCAGTTTCAGGTCAGCTGTGTTTCTTTGTGTCCTTCAGTTTTGGGCGAGTTGCTTCTAAGATGTCATCCATTATAGATTATTAGTTACTGTTGTTTCAATCTGTTCAGTTTGTTTCATCTGTTACATGACTCATTACTTCAGAGTCACTTTTACCAAAATAAGAGATAGAGCAAAATATAATCTAATTTACAGCATAATGACACAACAAGACACACTTTTTCTTTTTGTTTCCTTTTATTCTCTTTCAATTCAAGAAGTTCAAACCACAAAACTCCAGTTAACAAGTCTTCTCACTTCTCACACGACACAAACTTCATTTCTGCTGCTTTGTCTTATTTTCAAACTGCTTGTGTTATTTCTTGATGTAGTTTCTTTCTGTTTTAGAGGTTGAACAGAGATTGAACTTGACTATTATGTTCTTGTCTCTCTGACCAACTGTAAATAGTGAGAGTTTGTTCATCTCATGGTTAATGTTTAAACAGGAAATATAAGTTTTACTCAAGTTTTGTCTTGTGTCAAAGGTCTCAAGGTCTTGGTGGTTTAAAACAAAACGCTGCTACATTTCAGGTTAAAAGTGTTGTAACGTTACTAAACTATGTAATAAGGATAATGTTACATTGTTACATTTATTGGTAATGTCTTTAAACAAGTGATCTATCACTGTAATTGTTACGTTTGTAACATTTTACATCCAACAACTCTGATCATCCACCAAACTAACTAACGTTCTACAGAAGATCAGAGGTGACGTGGTCTACAGACTGACCAGAGACCAGGATCCTGAACCTCCTCAGGTCCTGAACCTTCTGAAAACATGAACACAGTTCTGACTGAGTTTGTCCTGGACCTGGACCTAGACCCTGACCTGCAAGGCTGTGGTTGTTTTTAAGAACCAGATACAACAGACACTGAGGAGGAGGTAGTGCCTCCGTCTAATCGGGTCTCATATGAACATTATCAGTCCACAACAGTCCAGTTCAGTCCACATCAGGCCACTGTCTGGTCTGTAACTGAATGACGACACAGGAAGTCAGCAGAGACCAGGACTTTGTCTCTGGTTGTTCATTGAACGCATTGTTTTTCTTTCTCATCTTTTCAACTTGAACTTGGAGGAGGTGATTTTCCCAGGACCCCCCCTTCCCCTCCTCTACCTCTCCCCTCCCCCCTCACCCCTCCTCCCCGTCCTGTCCTCCATCATGATCTGGTCCCAGCTGGTCTTTGTGACGATGCTGTGGGAGGAGAAAATGAGACGAAGGACGGCAGCAGGACTCCCTGTGACGTCTGGACCCCCCCAGACCTCCTCACCCCTCCTCACCCCATCTTCTTTATCATGAACGACAACAATAATGAAACAAAAGTCTGATCCCAGACACAACAGCCTCCCCCAACAGCTGCCCGACTTCTGTTTCACTTTACAAACTTCGTCGAAAACCAACAGAGTTCGAGCTGGTTCTCAATGAGTTCAGGACCAGGATGTAGAGTCTAGAACTGGCTGGTCCCTCTGGTCCCCATCAGCCTCCTGAACCAGGATCATCCAGACTAGCAGACCTGACCTGATCCAGTCCAAAACAACCACAGATCCTGGTCTCAGTCCAGCAGGTTTATGAATTCCTTTTGAACCTGCTGGACTGAGACCATGAAGTCTTCTTTCTAAGACCTTTTCTATGTAGCTAGATTGTTCCTCGTCTCTAAGTTGCTTTAGACTGAACCAGATCAGATGACAATGGTCTGACTGGGAACCAGGTCTAGTTCTGGTTCTGCACTGAAAACCTGGGTTTTGTCTTTAAGGCTTGAGCTGCCACAAAGACAGAAACACATCTCAGGGCTGAATATTCAGGGTTTTTTTGTGTGTGTGTGAAATTAAGAAATAAAGACATTTTCAAAACTGTGACTCAGTTTAACACCATCATCACTGAGCAGATAGAGACCAGAAGGACATGAGGACACTAGGACACAGGGATCAGCTGATCATGACGATAAATCACTCAGCTTCCAGTGTGGACCGATGGTCTCAGGCCACAGATTCAGGATTAGATCACACGCCTCCCATCTGGGTCCTCATTATAGTGTGTGTGTGTGTGTGTGTGTGTGTGTGTGTGTCATTATAAAACACTGGAGCAGACAGTCCTCCCCCCTCCTCACCCTGACCTGCCCTCCAAATCCCTAAAATCCCCCTCGGCCCCTAAAGGTCATGAGAGTCTCGGTTCAGGTTCAGGTTCAGCTCCTCCCCCTTCTGTCTCTCTCTCTGTCGTATTGTCGCACGCCCGACTTTGACCGTGAACATGAGTTTCACGGTGGCGGCGACAACGATGACAACCCACCCCCACCCCCACCCTCCACACACACACAGCCCCTCCCCCTCTGGTTCTAATTGTTAATTGGTTTTAATCAAGAAGCTGCTGAGTCTCTTCCTGTTTATCATTAACTAACAAGATACAGGAAGTGGAGCCAGTGTTTGTTTGTTTACAAGAATAAACAAACTTTCTTTCTTTCTAGTCTCACAGACCAGAATCCACAGACCTTGTCTCAGAGACCTGGACTCACAGACTTAAACTCACAGACCTGGACTCACAGACCTGGACTCTGGATTAATAAAGACAACAATCAATAAGAAAATAACTGAGATCTGTGGAAAACTCCCAGAATGCACTGCCAGTGATCTTCAAGAGTCAGAAATCTGATGGACTCTGATCCTGAACCTCTATGTTACCGTAACAACAGGACTGACACCAGACCACTATGACCACTTCAGAGACCAGGACCTCAAGGTTCTCAAGGACCCACAGTCCAGGATGCCTGATCTTGATCTGGATCCATTATATCACAGATCAATTTAAAGACGAAACTTTAATTTTAAAAGTTTGTTTTATTGTGAAAAGCTCCAGAGCTCCAGCTCAGCTCCAGGACTTTTACTGTGACAGTCTCAACAGGAAGTTAAACTAATTCAATTGAATTTTGTTTGTTATTCACTTTAATGACAAACAAAGTGAAGAGGTTTGTTCTTCATCACTTCATCACAGCTTCAAGTTCAAGAGCAAAACACACACACACACACACACACACACACACACACACACACACAGGCTGTCTGCTGTATGCAAATGAGGTTGATGAATATGGAGTGTGTCTGTGAGTGTGTGACCTTCTGTCTGACTCGGACTTTCTCACACATTTTAATACTGAAACATTAAAATAAATAATGAAACAAATATAAACATATAAAAACATATAAACATATAAAGTTACATATATGTCAGATGATTGTCAAACATATACATGTAACATACGTGTTGTTTACACGTCACATATGAATCAGCTGCAGATGTTGATGTTGATGTTTCTATTATATATACACACATTGTGTAATTTTAGTTCTTCAGGGTTTAACCAATAATAAAATAATAAACAATAAAAACATCAGACCTGAGAAGCAGAGCAGCAGCATCATCATCATCATCGTGGTCGTTGCCGTGGCGCAGCTCCTCATCATCCTCATGTTCAGTTTAAATCCAAATCATCAGCACAAACATCTGAGGAATAAAATAAAATGAAACTAAACTAACTTTTCTTTTCTTTTCTTCAGTGTTTGGATCCAGACTGAGCAGAAATCATCAGAGCTCAGAGACCAGATCCTGCTGAGTCCAAAGACCTGGTCTAAACTGAGTCTTTCTGTCACACACACACACAAGGGGTGGGATCTCAGCTGAGAGGGGTGGAGCCGGAGGAGGTGGTGGCACCGACCCCAGGGAGCAGGAGCAGAGGAGGAGGAGGAGGAGGAGGTCACTGCTGAGGTCAGGGTGGAACCGAGGAGGAAAATGATAGAGTGAAGGGAAACGGGGCTGCTGCCTCCGCCTCAAAACTCTACACCTCCACCGACGACCACCTCCACCCTGAACCTACGAACATTTAAACCCTGAACCTACGACAGTCTCCACCCAGAAGCAAGTCTGCAACCTGAGACACAGCAGAGCAGGATTTATTTAAACCTAAATTATAAACTGCGTTGCTTTTTTTAAAAATAAAACTGTTAAAACAGGCTATATATATATATATATATATATATATATATATATATATATATATATATATATATATATATATATATATATATATATATATATACACACACATATACCTTCCACCGCAAATACAACCTAAATCTGTAGTTATCGACTGTTTTTAAATCGGACGGACACCAGGGGGCAGAGGTGTACAACAGCTACACGCTGCCGTAGAAGAAGAAGAATAGAACATGGCGCCGATGTGGATGTAAACAAAGATGTTTTCTCAGCACATGAGAGTTAAGACCTGAGGACATGAGACACGAGACTCGGTCTTTAGCGGGAGACACGGACACGGAGCGATTGAAAGGTGAAATACGGCTGCTAGCATGCTAACGACCCCGCTGCTGCTACCACGGCTAACTGCGGCTAACTGCTGCTAACATGGCTAACACGGCTAACTGCGGCTAACACGGCTACTTGCTGCTAACACGGCTAACTGCTGCTACCTACATTAAAGTTCAGCAGTTGAGTTTATATCTGAGTGTAAAAGTTTGTGTTAAAACAGTTTGTGAGTCAGTTTGATATAAAAACGTGTGTTAGAGTCTGTGACTGAAGCAGAAGCTAATAAAGACTGAATAAAACTTGAAGATGAGAAGTTGTTTTGTTTCATGTCTGAGACTTTAGATCCATGAAGATAAAACCTGAGAGGTCAGAGGTCATGACCCAGAGTCTGACTCTATGTGTGTATGTGTGTGTCACCAGGACCCAGACCAATCTCCAGCTGCTGATCTGGTCTGATCAGGTCTAAACTGCAGCATCAGTGATGGCGGCTCGTGGTCGAGGTCGGAGGACGATGAGCTTCAGCGTCGACGCCGTCGGCATCAACAGAGGAGACAGTTTACCACCGTCCATGCAGCAGCCCACTCCTCTGTTCCCTGTAAGATCCCCCCGTTCAGACCTAGACCCCCTCAGACCCGGACCCCGTTAGACCTAGACCTCATCACGGTTCTGTTCTTGACAGTTCAAACTGAGACTCAGACATCAGACTCAGCTGAAACTGTCTTAGTCTGACCTGAACTCACACACATGAAACATTTTGACATGATTGAGTGTGACATCACTTCCTGAGGACACATTCTTTCAAAATAAAGCTTCATAAATCCACTGAGACACCAAGTTCCTGCCTGAAACAGACAGTGTCAGTAGATGATTGGATGATTCTGACAATTATGGGACTTGTAGTTAACACTAAGTTGTGTCTGTGTGTGTGTGTGTGTGTGTGTGTGTGTGTGTGTGTGTGTGTGTGTGTGTGTGTGTGTGTGTGTGTGTGTGTGTGTGTGTGTTGTCCAGGTAATGGAGCAGAAGCCCCTCCCCCTGGCAGGTGGGGAGGAAGCAGAGTATCTGTTGGCTCTCAAACAGGAGTTCAGAGGAGCCATGAGGAGTCTGCCATGTTTCATCCAACCAGCCGCCGCCCACAGAGGTCAGAGGTCACAGAGACTTTCTTTTCTCTGCCTCGTTAAGAAACATTAAGGATGTAAACCAACTGATGAGCTGATGATTTATTGTGAAGGTCTGTGTCTGTGTTTCCTGTCCAGATGTGGAGAGGTACTCGGATAAATATCACAGCGGCGAGCAGACGGACGCTCTGCTGGACTGGACTCCAGGTGACACTGACATCACTGATCAATATTCACTGAATAAATATATATGATACAATAAGCGTCCACTAGGTGACACTTTGTTCTGTTTTGTCACCTTCATGTTTGAAGCTGTAACAAGTTCAAACAATGTGAACTGTTTCTAACGAGTCCTGTGGTTTCAGACTGGAAGAGGTTCCCCCGAGAACTGAGAGTCCACGTCAGGAGGCCCAACACCGCCGGTACACACAGTACCACACAGTACACAATACATGAAGAGTACATACAGTATTACAAAGTACAAACAGAGTACACAGCACTATACAATACACACTGAGTATACACAGCACTACACGGTACATACAGTGCACACAGTACTGCACAATACATGTAGAGTACACACAGTACAAGCAGTACTACATAGTACACACAGGGTAGACACAGTACGATAGAGTACTACACAGAGTACATCCAGTATGCACATCAGTGATAGATGATTGACAGGTTATTGATAGGTGATTGACAGGTGACCGTGTTTCCTCAGGCGTCCCTGCTGTCGTCACTCGGCCTCCGTCTGGTCAGAAGAAGAAACGGGTGAAGGAGAAGGAGGAGGTGCTGCTGAAACTGGAGGTGAATGAACATGAGTTGTGACGTGGTCATGTGACCTGTCAGGTGATTTGTCTGAAACTTGAAACAGGACGTGTTCGTGTGTTGTAACTGTCGTTTACCTGTGTCAGACTCTGGAGAAGAAGGAGGAGCAGGAGAGCTCAGAGGAGGAGGAGGGAGAGGAGAAGAAGAAGCAGGATGAAGAGGAGGCCGAGGGAGAGGAGGAGTACGACGAGGAAGAGTTTGAGGAGGTGAGAAATGAGAGCAGCAGATTTTTACTGAGCTGTTTGAAGTTGGTCTCTGACGACGCTGATGTTTCTGCAGGAAACCGACTACATCATGTCGTACTTTGACAACGGCGAAGACTTCGGAGGAGACAGTGACGACAACATGGACGAGGCTATTTACTGAAACACCAGCACCTTCTCGTTCTGCAGCTTTTTACCGTCCAGCAGCTGTTTCACATCTGGTTTTAAACTTGTTTACAAAGAAACAGACTGAAGCATTGACGACGGGGGTTTATCATCGTCTTCAGTTTAACCTGCTCCGATGTTTCTGTGGAGTCGTTGAAATGTTTTTAAACTTTTGTACCAGACTTTTATTGTGGTTTTATCGTCGCTCTGTGTTGCAGTTGTATACATGAGTGTTTGTTCTGGCTGTTGGAGAAATAAACGGCAGCTACACCAGAAGTTTCCACCATCAGTCTGTACGTCTCTGTCTCTTCAGAACATTTGTGGAATAAAATGTAAAACTGATGTTTCAGAGAACTGACACTGATCTAAAGTCACATCACAACTTTTAGAAGATTTTAAATCAGAACTTTTATCACCACCGAGACTCTGAGCCCCAGAACATCAGCCTCTCTCTTCTCAGAGCTCAGCGTCAGAGGTTTGGAGCTGAACCTGCAGTCAAACTGCTTCTGTCCCAGGATAAGGTTTCCTGCTGAACTCTTCCCCACTCTCTCTTGACCCACCAGCACCAGTCTCAGGTCAGTGACAGGCTTCGCTCCTGAAAGCAATACAGGTCGTTAGAGCTAAAGGGTCAAACACCTTCTGAACACCAGGGGTCAGTGCACTGGATTTTAAAACATTAACACACCATCATTCACCATGTTTTTGACAATAAGACCTGTCACTACGAAGAATTAATATTCTGATGAGGAAGATATTTTATCTTTGACACTAAACATGTCTCAGTGTCTTGATACGTTTTGCTGCTTCAAATAAATGTGAGGTACAATAATGGTCTGGATACACGTTGTCATTTAACATGTGTTTATTAACATGTGAGAACAAAGATAAAGTACATGTGATAAATGAAGCTAAATGTCATAACTACATGACATGACATCACGTTACAGGATATGATGTGATGATTGTTTTTCAGACGTGTCACGTTAATCACATGATGAATAAAGAATCATTATTAGTGAAAATTAAATCATTATAATGTCACAGAAACATCCTGCTGCCAGAGATTATTCTCACAAACATCCAGAAAAATCAACTAAATGGGATTAAATACAAATTACACTGTTACCATGACAACTCACTGTATCTGCATTTTAATTTGGCTTTAATGAGCTGCAGCTACTGGATTCATGTTGAATATCACTGGCCTGCCTACTCTTTCACTGCCACTATTGCTCCTACTAAACCTCCCCATACACCTCCTAGCACAGCTCCAACTACAGCTCCCGGTGCAGCTCCTACGCTTCCAAATACTGATTCAACACCAGCTCCAACACCAGCTCCAACACCAGCTCCAACACCAGCTCCAACAGCTGCTCCAACAGCTGCTCCAACAACGCCTCGTACAACTGCCTGAATAATCTTTTCTCTCTGACTCAGGCACTGAGATCTGATCTTATAAATCAAGTTTCTTCCCTCAGAGATTGAATCTATTTTGTCAAACAGATCTTTGACCTGTTCCCTGTTTCCTGTGTCCTTGTTGTTGAACACTTGGTATCGGCCGCTACATTTGTTGAGCAGCTTCATCAGGTTCTCGTCTCCTGTGATGAACTGATCTGCGTCCGTGTCCTCCAGTCGGTCTCCGTAGGTGAACAGTATCATGGTGTGTTTAGAGACATCAGGACTCAGCATCGTCTCCAGAGTCTTCAGGCCTTTCTGTTCTTGCTCGGTGAATCTTCCGAGCTGGACGGTGAAGAGGAAGATGTGAGGACCTGGACGGCTCAGATCTACAGCTCTTAGCAGCTGCTGCTTCACCTCCTCCTCCGACAGTTGAGAGCTGAAGAGTCCGGGGGTGTCGACCACCGAGACTCTGAGCCCCAGAACATCAGCCTCTCTCTTCTCAGAGCTCAGCGTCAGAGGTTTGGAGCTGAACCTGCAGTCAAACTGCTTCTGT
Source organism: Polydactylus sextarius (assembly GCA_016801845.1). NCBI lineage: Eukaryota > Metazoa > Chordata > Actinopteri > Polynemidae > Polydactylus > Polydactylus sextarius. The sequence continues at coordinate 24,852,095 of CM028913.1, forward strand.
CCCAGGATGAGGTTTCCTGCTGAACTCTTCCCCACTCTCTCTTGACCCACCAGCACCAGTCTCAGGTCAGTGACAGGCTTCGCTCCTGAAAGCAACACAGGTCGTTAGAGCTAAAGGGTCAAACACCTTCTGACCACCAGGGGTCAGTGCACTGGATTTTAAAACATTAACACACCATCATTCATCATGTTTTTGACAATAAGACCTGTCACTACGAAGAATTAATATTCTGATGAGGAAGATATTTTATCTTTGACACTAAACATGTCTCAGTGTCTTGATACGTTTTGCTGCTTCAAATAAATGTGAGGTACAATAATGGTCTGGATACACGTTGTCATTTAACATGTGTTTATTAACATGTGAGAACAAAGATAAAGTACATGTGATGAATGAAGCTAAATGTCATAACTACATGACATGACATCACGTTACAGGATATGATGTGATGATTGTTTTTCAGACGTGTCACGTTAATCACATGATGAATAAAGAATCATTATTAGTGAAAATTAAATCATTATAATGTCACAGAAACATCCTGCTGCCAGAGATTATTCTCACAAACATCCAGAAAAATCAACTAAATGGGATTAAATACAAATTACACTGTTACCATGACAACTCACTGTATCTGCATTTTAATTTGGCTTTAATGAGCTGCAGCTACTGGATTCATGTTGAATATCACTGGATGACACATGCTTTCTTTTTCACTGCCACTATTGCTCCTGATGCACCTCCCACTACAGCTCCCACTACAGCTCCAACACCAGCTCCTGGTGCAGCTCCTACGCCTCCAAATACAGCTCCAACACCAGCTCCAGCAGCAGCTCCAGCACCAGCTCCAGCAACTGCTCCAACAGCGCCCCCTGCAATTGCTCGAATAAACCAGTTGTCTTCCTCTGCCATCCTTCTTGCATCTCTAGTATTCATATGTGGATTTTCTCTCAGAAGACGCCTCATTTCCTCTCTTATGGCTCTCTCAGCTGCTTGGAACATTTCTTGAGTGTAGTAGCTTCCTCCATTTCTCTGAACCATCCTGTTGATCTTCTTCACCAGCTCACTGACCTGAGTGAGACTTTTGTCTTTGTTGTCAAAGACATGGTATCCTCCACCACACTGACCGATGAAGTTACTGAGAGGTTCATTCTCACTGATTAATGTTTCCATGGAGGTTCCTGTCTCCTTCAGCTGGTCTCCATGGGTGAACAACACCATAGTGTACTGTCCTGCCTCTTCTCCAAACATCTTCTGAATGATTTTCACTGCTTCTTTTTCTTCTTTTGTGAATCTGTTTGGCTGGATAACAACCAGGAACACATGAGGACCAGGAGCAGCCAATGAGATGCATCTAGCGATCTCTCTCTTCACCTCCTCATCTGTATAACGGGTGTCAAACAGACCTGGGGTATCAATAATATCCAGTGTCTGACCACCAACCTCTGTTGTTTCCTTTTTACACACTGATGTTACTGAGGACAAAGACAATTTTGAATCAAACTCTTGTCCTCCTAAGATGGTGTTTCCAGTTGCACTCTTCCCTACTCCAGTTTTCCCAATGAGCACAATCCTGAGGTCTGGTGTCAGTGTCTCTGTTGGAGAATTTCATAAAATGTTATTAATGTTGTAAACACAGACTTATATTGTTGTTGTTGGGTTTTTTTTTTTTTTTTATTATTATTATTTTGCTTTTAATTAGAGAGACAGGAAACGGGGGAAGGACACACAGGAAAGGTTGACTCAGTCAGGATTCAAACCAGCAAACATCTGCACAGTATATACACCAACGTGGTGCGTCTTAGCCAGTCGGCCATCCAGGCGCCCTGTCTCTGTTGTGATAAACAGGGAACCAAAACAATCAGCTGGTTATTTGTAGCCTAAACTAAGAGACACAGTGCAGACAACAGCTGCTCCACTAACAAGCTGCTATGACTCAATGTATCAGGAACAATTGAAAAAAAAATGTGATTTCAGTAGAAAACTAACATGACAACACAACAACCTGGAGTTCTCTTCTTCAACATAGTACTTCTTAGTTCAGGCAGCAGGAAGGAGTTGATCAGACACTCTTTTTTATTTATTTATTTATTTAGTTTGTACGACCAGAAAACCTTTGTCAGTGAGTATTTTATGTTCAGATTCTTTGATGTGTTTTGTAAAGAATGTTTACACTGTATACTTTTGTTAATAAGTGAAAGTTTTTAGTTTGCTAATTTGTAAATGTTAACCACTAGCCAGTCTAACGTATTCATATACATTAGCATTAAGTTAACACATTTATTTTTAATTTAAATATATTATGTTTTGTACGTAAATGCTTTTAATGAATGAGTGTATTTAGACAAGATAAATGACAAAGAACTTCAGCCTCGGATCTTCCTTTGGGAAACTGTTAGCTCTCTGCTGGGCTGTTGTAACAGACTAGACCATGCTACACACACGAAAGCAGGAATCTATATATCTGTACTAAGTTCAAGTTAATGAGAGTTGGAGTGAAGTTACACTGGAGGCAATATTTCAGGAGAGAGCAGAGATCTTGCAAGTAAACAAGGGACTGTGTGTATTTTTTTTAGTCACAGTTTTTTTTTTTCTGGGACATGATGCGTCGTGGAAAACTTTTTTTCACAGTCACAAAGTTTGTTTGTTTGGTTTTTTTTTTTTCTAACTTTTTTTTTCTGTTTATTTACCACTGCAAATGAGAAGGACACAAGAACATGAACACAATAGAAATATATTCTTTCTTGCAATAATGCCGTTGTTTATAAGAGCAGATGAAACCCTGCAACACTGAGGAATTTATGCAAAGGGATGTTGCTGAAACAGCCTTAATTGTTTTTTTGTGTAGATAGTTTGTATCAAACCATAAAACATAAATTATTTCCTTGTGACTTTAAGCAGTTTACAAGGACCAAGACCAGGCTCAAAGCACAGACCATCAAGGAGAAAACACATCACACCCATTTTAACGTCCTCACAATAGTCACCTGCTAGTTTCCATGTTGATTTTAAGATTCTTTTGTTTGTTTTCAAAGGACTTGATGTTCTGGATTGTTCGTTGGTAGGAACCAGAGCCCTCCCCTTTGGTCTCTGAGGAACAAGTGTTTTATCAGATCCATCAGAGCTTTAATGTTTCTGCTCTGAGCTGCTGAGCAGCCTGACGACCTGGAAGCAGCTGGAAGTGCTGATGTTGTTAAATGTCAAGTTAAAGTTACCTTCACCCTGGAGTTTGATCTAATCTGGATCATAGACGCATTTGTGACGCATTTTTCGTGTCTGTTTTCACTTTCAGTTCCTTCATTTGTTTTCTTGTTAGATTATTATCAATCATCCATGAATCCACTTTGAACAACACTGAACTGTTTCACGGGTTTAAATAAAGTTTGATTGATTACAACATGTTGTATTTGTAGATTTAACACGTTCCATATTTATCTGACATGTTTCTACATCAGATGAGACAAAATGTTTCACAACAAAACCTGATCTTAGATCAGTTTTATCACAGAAACATGTCGAATTCGTTCAAACTGAAGGTTAGAGTTAATTAAATGATAAATGTTCTCACCAAGTTGATGATACGCCATGTTTGTCTTTTACAGTCCAACGGTGTGTTGATGCTGCTGAAGTGACGATGGTGAATATTTTAGTTTCATTTTCACTACTGTGATATCATCTGCCTCTACTTGATGCTCCGCCTAACAACAACACGTCCGTCTTGTCTGCAGCGTCACACCCCCTCAACCACCAACACTTCACATTCAGACCATCTCCTCAGAATCACAGCTAGGTGGCGCCATCCCTCCTCCAGCTCTAAGTTTCACCACATTAGTAGTTTAGTGTGAAATCAATGTGACTCTAAATGTAAAAGAGGTCAAATGTTCTGTCCATTAAACAAGTTGATCACAGAGCAGGAGGTTTAACACCTGAACACACACTGGTGAGAAACACACTGATCAAGTTACAACAGAGAAAATCTCACTCGTCTTTTTCTACAGAGACGAAACAGTGACGTCACCTGATCTTCATCATCATCATCATCATCAAGACAAACTGTGTTTGTCGTTCTTTGTTGTAGTTGTATGTGTGAGTGTTTGTTCTGGCTTCTGGTCTGGATACACGTTGTCATTTAACATGTTTATTAACATGTGAGAACAAAGATAAAGTACATGTGATAAATGAAACTTAATGTCATAGCTCAATTAAACAAGTTCAGTCAATCATTTTTTAAATCACGTTACAGGATATGATGTGATGATTGTTTTTCAGACGTGTCACGTTAATAATATGATGAATAAAGAATCATTATTAGTGAAAATTAAATCATTATAATGTCACAGAAACATCCTGCTGCCAGAGATTATTCTCACAAACATCCAGAAAAATCAACTAAATGTGATTAAATACAAATTACACTGTTACCATGACAACTCACTGTATCTGCATTTTAATTTGGCTTTAATGAGCTGCAGCTACTGGATTCATGTTGAATATCACTGGATGACACATGCTTTCTCTTTCACTGCCATTATTGCTCCCAAACCAGCTCCCACACCAGCTCCAACTGCAGCTCCCACACCAGCTCCCACTACAGCTCCTATGCCTCCAAATATTACTCCAACACCAGCTCCTACACCAGCTCCAGCAGCTGCACCAGCAGCACTGCTTCCTACAACTGCCTGAATAAAAGGGTTGTCTTCCTCTGCCATCCTTCTTGCGTCTCTAGGATTCATATGTGGATTTTTTCTCTCAAGTTGTTGAATTTTCTCTGTTATGGCTTCATAAGCTGCTTGGAACATTTCTTGAGTGTAGTAGCTTCCTCCATTTCTCTGAACCATCCTGTTGATCTTCTTCACCAGCTCACTGACCTGAGTGACACTTTTATCTCTGTTGTCAAAGACATGGTATCCTCCACCACACTGACTGATGAAGTTCTTGAGAGGTTCACTGTGACGGATTATTGTTTTTATGGAGACTTCTTCTTCCTTCAGCTGGTCTCCATGGGTGAACAACACCATAGTGTACTGTCCTGCCTCTTCTCCAAACACCATCTCAATGAGTTTTAGTGTTTCTTTTTCTTCTTTAGTGAATCTGTTTGGCTGGATAACAACCAGGATCACATGATAACCGGGGGCAGCAAATGAGATGCATCTAGCGATCTCTCTCTTCACCTCATCATCTGTATAACGGGTGTCAAACAGACCTGGAGTATCAATGACAGCCAGTGTCTGACCATCAAACTCTGCTGTTTCCTTTTTACACATTGATGTTACTGAGGAAGAATCCATTACAGATTTAAAGGCTCGTCTTCCTAAGATGGTGTTTCCAGATGCACTCTTCCCGACTCCAGTTTTCCCAACGAGCACCATCCTTAGGTCTGGTTTTTGTGCCGCTGTTGAATTTCAGAAAAACACAGTATTAATGTTGTAAAGGTCCGGGTAACAATCATTTTTACCATAGTGTCTTTGACAATATAAAACCCTAAAACAATTAGGTGTACATTGCTGTTTACAGCCATTTACAAACTGCTGGGACATGATGTGGCAATTAAAAAAAAAAAGTTCAAATGTGATTTTATTAGAAAACAAGCGTACACAGCAATGAAGTTGAACAAATTTTCCAGACAAAACTTGAAATCAGATGGTTCAGACTCACTGCAGTATCCTGTTGTATCAATGGATTTCATCTAAAAGAACGAAACCTGTAAACTGTGACACATTGTTGTGGTGCCACAAGTGACAGAGGCTGTTGGTAAAAACAAAACACTCTGTTGTTTTGTTTGTTTTTATTTATTCATTTATTTTGTTTTGTTTTTGGCAATGCCTGAGACACTGTTAATTTTTTCCCATTTTCTTAATCTTCATCTTCTCCGACTTATCTGGAGGGTCCAGGTCACAGGGGCAAAAGCTACAGAAGGGAGGCCCAGACCCTCCTCTCTCCGGCCACTTACATCAACTCCTCCGGGGGGACCCAGAGACATCTATGTCTTGAGGCCAGCCTCGAGACATGCTCTCTCCAGTGTGTCCTGGTTCTCTACTGGGGCCTCCTCTTGGACGGGCATGCTCAGTTGGCCCCTCTCAACATGGACGAGCAGCAGCTCTACTCCGAGTCCCTCCCGGATGTCCAAGCTCCTCACCCTATCTCTAAGGCTGAGTCCAACCACACTGTGGAGTAAACTCATTCGGCCACTTGTATCTTGTTTATTCACTACCCATCGCTCGTGACCATAAGTGAGGGTCAGAACATAGATGGACCAGTAAGTTGAGAGCCTTGCCTCACCTCTACGACTCTGCTCCCTCTTCACCTCAATGAACCGGCGCAGCGTCTCCATCACTGCAGACACCGTCCCAAACTGATCCCACTCTGATCACCCGTGAACAAGATCCCGAGATACTTAAACTCCTCCACTTCAGGCAGCAACTCCTCCCTGACCTGGAGAGGGCATTGCACCCTTTTCCGGTCAAGAACCATGGTCTTGGACATGGAGGTGCTGATTCTCATCCCAGCTGCTTCACACTCAGTAGCATCAGAACCACAACATCAGGGGATTCTGAGGCCACCAAACACAACACCCTCCACCCCTCAGCTGCGCCTAGAAATCCTGTCCATTTAAATTATGAACAGGACCAGTGACAAAGGGCAGCCCTGGTGAAGTGCAACACCCACTGGGAACAAGTCCAAAGTACTACCGGCAATACAGACCAAGCTCTGACTCCGGTAGTACAGAGACCGGATGGCCACCAGAGGGCACCCCAGGGGACATGGTCGTTAGCCTTCTCCAGATCCACAAAGTACATGTAGACTGGTTTGGCAAACCCAAGCACCCTTCTCAGGTTATATGTCCATTGTTCCACGACCAATGCAAAAACCACATCGTTCCTTTTGATTCCGAGGTTCAACTATCGCCCAGACTCTCCTCTCTGGTACCCTGGCATAGACTTTCCCAGGGAGGCTGGGGAGTGTCATTTTTTTTTTTTTTTTTTTTTGTAATTTGAACACACCCTGTGGTCTATCTTCTTAAAGATGGAAACCAGCACCCTGGTCTGCCATTCCAGAGGCAACCTCCCTGTTGTCCTTGCAATGCTACAGAGACGTGTCTCCCAAGACAGCCCTATAACATCCAGAGCCTTAAGATACTCAGGGAAGAGATGCTTAACTGTCCCAGTGACCTCGGCCCTCCGACCCCCATGAGAATCCACCTCTGAGAGTCTTCCTCCCTGAACTCCTCCCATGCCCAAGTTGGCTTCGCAACTGCCAGGTACACTTATTGCTTGTCCTGCCGGTACCCGTTGTCTGCCTCGGGAGTCCCACAAGCCAACTAGGTCCTGTAGGACTCCTTCGTCAGCTTGACGGCATCCCTCACTGCTAATGTCCACTAAGAAGGATCCCCACGGTTCCCCCAGCGGGTGGCGGGCTCACTGGGATCCAGACCCAAATCGCTGATTTTTGCTTTGCCCAGCTGGTCCCCATGGGCAAAGGCCCGGCCACCAGGCACTCACCAATGGGCCCCTTCCCCAGGTCGGGCTCCAGGATGGGGCCCCGGTGGCCCTCTGGGTGGGGTTGACATGTGCCGTGCTCTTTTCTTCATCAGGGGTTTGTGAACCACTCTCAGTCTGACCATTCACCTAGGACCACTTTGTCTTGGGAGAACCTACCAGGGGCTAAAGCCCCCGACAGCACAGCTCCTAGGGTCCCTAGGGTACGCAAACCCTTCTACCACGTCAAGGTGGCGGTTCCCTCCATATTGTCACATTTTGTGTATTAGGATTAGGTAAGCCTGTGTTAAATTATTATTGATTTTGTTGGTTTTCATGGTTGTGGAGGAATCTATATATCTGTAGGACTGTAAAAGTGGGGGCTGCCTCCAAGTTAATGAGAGTTGGAGGGAAGTTACACTGGAGGCAACACTTCAGAAGAGAGCAGAGATCTTGCAATTAAATGGAGTGTTTTAAGATTGGCTTGTTTTTCAGTATTTTCTATATATTTTTCCATGTATTTACCACTGCAACTGGGAAGAATACAAGAACATGAACACAATATAAACATATTATTTATTACAACTATGCCATTGCTTGTTTATAAGAGCAGATGAAACCCTGCAACACTGAGGAATTTATGCAAAGGGATGTTGCTGAAACAGCCTTAATTGTTTTTTTGTGTAGATAGTTTGTATCAAACCATAAAACATAAATTTTTCCTTGTGACTTTAAGCAGTTTACAAGGACCAAGACCAGGCTCAAAGCATAGACCATCAAGGAGAAAACACATCACACCCATTTTAACGTCCTCACAATAGTCACCTGCTAGTTTCCATGTTGATTTTAAGATTCTTTCGTTTGTTTTCAAAGGACTTGATGTTCTGGATTGTTTGTTGGCAGGAACCAGAGCCCTCCCCTTTGGTCCCCAAGCACAAATGTTTTATTAGATCCTGGATTCAGGGCTAAAATCTTTGTTGGAGCTTTAATCATTCTACTGTTGTGCAGCCTGACGACCTGGAAGCGGTGTTGTTGTTAAATAAAAACCTCTTCAACCTGAAGTTTGATTTAATCTGGATCATAGATGCATTTGTGACGCATTCTTCGTGTCTGTTTTCACTTTCAGTTCCTTAATTTGTTTTCTTGTTAGATTATTATCAATCATCCATGAATCCACTTTGAACAACACTGAACTGTTTCACGGGTTTAAATAAAGTTTGATTGATTACAACATGTTGTATTTGTAGATTTAACACGTTCCATATTTATCTGACATGTTTCTACATCAGATGAGACAAAATGTTTCACAATAAAACAAAAAGTTTTTCAATCACAAGTAAAACAGATGAAAACTAAACCTGTTTCTGAAGATTTTTCAGATCTTAGATCAGTTTTATCACAGAAACATGTTGAATTCGTTCAAACTGAAGGTTAGAGTTAATTAAATGATAAATGTTCTCACCAAGGTGACGATACGCCATGTTTATCTTTCACAGTCCAACGTTGTGTTGATGCTGCTGAAGTGACGATGGTGAATATTTTACAGTTTTTATTTCACCACTGTGATATCATCTGTCTCTACCTGCTGCTCCGCCCCCTAACATCACACCTTGTCTGCAGCGTCACACCCCCTCAACCACCAACACTTCACATTCAGACCTTCTCCTCAGAATCACAGCTAGGTGGCGCCATCCCTCCTCCAGCTCTAAGTTTCACCACATTAGTTGTTCAGTGTGAAATCAATGTGACTCTAAATGTAAAAGAGGTCAAATGTTCTGTCCATTAAACAAGTTCATCACAAAGCAGGAGGTTTAACACCTGAACACACACTGGTGAGAAACACACTGATCAAGTTACAACAGAGAAAATCTCAGTGACGTCACCTGATCTTCATCGTCTTGGTTCAGGTCTATTAAATATGTTTCTGTCCAGTGCTGCTCTGACACTGTGCTGCCTGCAGAGGGAGCTGTTTATTACAGAGACTGTTTATTTACAGTTGATGGACATAAATAACTGTCCCTCTGTCTGTCTCATGTTCCCTCAGCTCACACTTTTATTTTGGAAACTCTTTCTATGAATCACATTTCCTGTAGTGGGACAAAGTCAGACAAACTCAGCAGATAATTCACATCCACTCGTTAACTAGCTGCTCTGCTGTGATTAGCTGCAGGTGTGTTCACATGAGCAAAGTTAGTGGACCTGCAGACTTGGACCTGCAGACTTGGACCTGCAGACTAGGACCTACAGACGTGAACCTGCAGACGTGAACCTACAGATGTGGACCTGCAGACTAGGACCTGCAGACTAGGACCTGCAGACTAGGACCTGCAGACGTGGACCTGCAGACGTGTGCTGCATGTTGTCCTCAGCCTGCTGTGATCTTTGACCCACTCTCTGTCTTCAGGCTTCGCTCAGCGCTAACGTTAGCGTTAGCTCAGTGCTGCTAAATGTGGAACAGAAAGAGGAACCTAAACTGCAGCGCTGAGTCAGACCGCAGATCACTCTCTGGACGAGTGGTTGCGCAGCATCAGCCAATCACACACAGCCTGAGTCGTCGTGCCGACCAATGAGAGCCAAGACAGGCGGCTGATCACGCAGCCTGAGGACGGCAGCTCCAAAAAAAGGAGCAGAAGAAGAAGGAGACGTGAGCGTTGGAGGTGTCGCTGTGCGAGGTCAAAGGTCAGAACGGAGCAGCTGCAGTCGCAGTAAACAACAGAGTCACATTTCATCAACTCACATCCTGCAGAGTCAAAGTCAGACTGTCGTAACTGGACCGTCACCAGAGAAAAACTTTACGAAACGTCTCATCGTTCCTTAAAAACACTGAAACAGAAACGTTCATGAGACATTTCCCAATCAAAACTTTCAAAATTCAAACAAACACAGTCAAACATTAATGTTTAACAGATAAACTGTGTTTTTTTTCCAACTTGATTCTTTAACATCATTTTTCTTTCTGTCATAATTTGATACTAATGTTTGTTTAGAGACTCCAATTGGCAGATACTGTGACCTTTGACCCACTCACACACACAGACACACTCTCACACACCCACACACACACACACACACTCACACACACACACACACACACACACACAGAGAGAGAGAGAGAGCAGTGTATTTCATAGGGAAACAGTCAAATTTTAACTTCATGTCCTCTGATTGTAGCAGGGATGTGTGTGTGTGTATGTATGTGTGTGTGTGTGTGTGTGTGTGTGTGGGGTTTCACCCTCAACATGTTTATATTTAGATGTGATGTAATTCTCCTGTGTTGTAATTTTCTCACTTGTTCCAGCACAACTGAATGTACCATTAACATCACACTGTGTTTGTGTTTCCAGTGTTTGTGTTGTTATTGTTGTTATTGTTGAACATGTGACTGGTGCAGAGGTACGATGACAAACATGACGTCAAACAGCCGCTGTGAGTGAAAGACGTTGTTTTCAATTTGTTGTTTATTTGTTGTGTCACACATCACAAACAAACATCTTCAGTAAAACTCATTTTATTCGTTCAGTAAAAAAATAAACATCTGTTTTATTTACAAAATATTTACAACTGGTTCTGAAACTGTCGTCGTAGAAAAAAAACAAAAACAAACAACCAATCAGAACGTGGGACAGCAAATATAAACGAAGAAGAAGCGTTGAGTCGCCGCCGCTGTCGTCGCTCCACACGTCCACAGGAGGTAGCGTCAGGACAGAGGATCCTCAGAAAACCTGGACCAGCTGCGGAGGAGCGACGGCGTCCTGGTCCACCTGAGGACAGAAGACGGTTAGAAAGGACTGGTGGGGGCGGGGTCACTGCGAGGAGATGAACCAATCAGAAGGTGGCCGCTCTCACCTCGCTGTACGCCGGGGGCGGGGGGTAGAGCAGCTCTGGCGCTCTCATGAACAGCCCCCCCTCGTCGTCGTCGTCCTCGGCGCCGTCGTAGTCCTGCAGCAGCGGCGTGTGGGGGCCGTCCACCCGCAGGTCTCGGTGGATGTTGCTGTAACTGGGCGGCGCCGACGGGAACGAAGACCAGCTGCTCAGTGACGGCGCGTGGCTACTCACGCTGTTCGTCCTGCTGCCGACGCCAGAGAACGGGATCGTACCGATGACCAGCGGCAGCTCCACCGTCACCTTCTTACTGCCCGGGATGTGAAGGTAGATCTGAGGAGGGACAGGTGGTCTCAGCTGATCTGGATCTCAAACACCTCACAGGACCAAGGTGGACTCTCTGGACTCATGTGGACTCTATGTCGACTGAACTCTAAGTGGAATAGACTCTAAGAAGACTGGGCTGCATTCATGTGGACTCATGTGTACTAGACTGGAATGGACTCATGCTGACTACATTTTAAGTTGACTTATGTGGACTAGAGTCTATTTAGACTGGATTCATTTAGACCACACTCTAAATTGACTCATGTAGACTGGATTCTAAGTGAACTGGACTCATGTGGACTCTTCTGGTCCCTTATAGAAGACTAGTTCAAGGTTCAGGTTGGTTTCCTATCGGTCCATCTGAGCTATGATGTCATCGAGCTTGACTCACCATGAGGGCGTAGTCCACCTTGATGATGTCACAGTCCAGCAGGGACGGCCTCAGCTTGGGGACCTTGATGGTCTTCCCCTGCCACATGTCGCACATCCCCGAGATTATGTGGTTTCCTCGAACTGCCGACAGTTTCTGTTGCAGAACCTGCAGGAGACAACAGAAACCGGAGGTCAGACCAGTTGCCATGGAGACCAGTAACCACGGAGATGCTGTATCCTCGCTCCAAGCATCACCTTGCTGTGTCCGTCGGCGAGGTAAGCGTGTTTAGCAATAATGGCAGCCTTCGGCACAACGATACGGGAACATGTGTTCTCAAATTTAGCGTTGATGCTGATGTTCTCGCCCTCACAGAAACCCTTTCTGTCGATCTGAGCGCTGATGGACACTTCGCCGTCCGGGATCAGCATGCAGGTCACCTTCCTCTGCACGGCGGCGGCGGCTGGCGCCTGAGGGGGCGGAGCAAGTCACAGGTCAGTCAGGGACCAGGTCTGTCAGGGTTCAGGTCTGTCTGGGTTCAGGTCAGTCAGGGATCAGGGTTAGGGTTTGGTTTCGTACCAGCAGGTCCGGTCGGTTCACATCCAGCGGCTCCTCCACATCAAACTCCCTCTCACACTGCAGTGCATGCTGGGAGGGCCGGTCCAGCAACGCCCGGGCGTAGTACCGCACGTACCCAAACCGGCCTTTGTAGGACGACACAAGACGCCTGTGGACAGAGGACACGTCAGGAGACTTACAACACATCAGAGGATCAGGACCGTCAATCAGGTCTCGGACCCGTCGTGCCTCCATGTGGACTCACCCCCGCGGCGGCAGCTCGAAGCCGAACAGGAAGCTGTAGGTTTTATTTGGCTGCAGCAGGAAACAACCGTCTGAGTCTGAGGAGACACAGGAGACTCATGAGCAAGGCAGCGACACACAGGTTCAACTCCACAGAGACAGATTAAATAAACTTCATAACCTGTGTGATGTCATGATTCAGACCTGATGATGTCATAACATGAAGCTGCAGCTCACTTCCTGTTTAATCTGTAATCTAACGTAATCTGTGTTAATCTGCTTCACAACATGAGATTTTTCATCTGGTTAACTGAAGATGATGATGATGAAGCTGCATCAACATTAACAGACACAGGAACCACGTGGGTCTGGATCGGAGTCCTGATTCTGGTCTAAAACTTAGTATTAGACCCAGTCCCAGCCCTGGTCATGGGTTTAGTCTTAATCCTCGTCCTGGTTAACATCTAAATCTAAATCTGAGCTTGAGTCAAAATCCTGGTCCTGGTCTAAGTCTTAGTTCCAGTCCCAGTCCTGGTCTTGGGTCTAGTCCAAGTCCACCTCCTAGATCTAGTCTACTTAGACCTGGTTTAAATCTTAGTCTTCGTCTTCGTCCTAATCCTGCTCTAAATTTTAGTGTCAGTCCTAATTGTACTCTTAATCCTGATCCTAGTCTAAGTCTGAGTGTGACTGCCTGTCTCGGTCCCGGTCTGCTCCGTACCCCGGCTGAGCTGCTCCTCCAGCCGCAGCTCCTCCTCGTACTTCAGGTACTCCACCTCCTGACTCCGGTTCTTGCGGTTCTTTCCGCCGCGGTGCGCTACGTGCGCGCAGCCGGCAGCGGTGACTCTAAGCCCGGTCACTTTGCAGGGCTGCGCCGCCTCTAGCTGCACGGAGCCGGAGAGTTTGTCTCCGCTGCTGTAGAAGGACCTGCCGGGGTCCGAGAAGACGATGCGGAGAACCGGGGTGTTGTGAGCCGAAGACCGGACCATGGCGGACCGACGTGCACGCGGAAGATTTCACAAACAAAACAATTTAAAGGAAAATAAACAAATAATACGAAGTTAATCAGTGGCGAAGTGAAACCTTCTGAAACTGTAAACAGTCAGAGCGGCTTTATACCAGAGGGGGGAGGAGGGGGGAGTACCGGGGTCCCGTTACCGAGAATGCACGTGCTCATGCTGTGGACATGACCGGACGGTCTCTGACCAATCAGAGCGCACAGAGGCCGCGTGGACGGCTCGTGTCGTGGAGGGGGGCGTGGCTTTGAGCTGGCGGCCATAAAATAGAAACAGTCTGAAAGTGACACTGTTTACGGTAAGAACCGCTGCCATGGCAACGACGACCACCACAACAACAACAATAAATATCAAACAACAACAAAGATAAAAACAATAAAGAACAAAGATGACATCAATAAACAATTAAACAATTAACTACAACAAATATTACAACAACAACACTAAACAATAACAACAACAGTCTGTTTATTTAACCACAGAAGAAGACATTAGACACTGGTCCTGGTACTAGTCCTGGTGCTGACCCTGGTTCCTGATCCTGGTCCTGGTCTCATGTCTGACGTGCTGCTGACGTTCCATCATGTTCAGTTTAAAGAAACGATCTGATCGCTGTTGTCACTTTTATCACATTTATTGATTATTCTGGATCTGATCAGTGAGGAGGCAGAGATTCAATCTGCATCCGTTACCATGGAGACATAGCAGGTTTAGAAAGTGCCACCTTGAGGACACTGACCTCACACACAGATCTGGATCTTTCTGAGGACCTGGGGCCGTCTCAGAAAGCAGGTTTGGTGAAAACCCGTTTCCTGAAACAGGACCCTGCATCCTTCTGGAGGCTGCGGGGCCTCAGGAGGATCCAGGTCCTCAGGTTGAGTCTGTGGGAGCAGGACGCCTCCTGCTGGACAAAGGATGAACTGACCAACAGCTCAGGTTCATGTTTCAGAGAGAAAGAATGTTTTTTATGACGATGTGAAGAACAGTCAAACATTTAAATTAAATTTATTAAAAGTTAATTCATTAGAACCTGCAGCAGATCAAACCTCTTAATTTATTTATTTACAGTTTTACAGAAAAGAACCGCAGACGTTCTGCTGGAGAACCCAACACAGACATAATAAATAAACCCAGAGTGTGTGTTTTCTGTACAGAGGCCAAAGGTCAAAGGTCAGCAGGCCCAGACACCACTGATGACCTTTGACCTTTAGGATCCAACCAGGCTGTTGTCATCGGTTCAGCTTCTCATCAAACCTGCAGAAGAAGAACAAGAACGTCAGAGAACAGAGGCCGGAGATGAACAGGGTCATCAGCAGAACCACATCAGAACACAGACAGTAGGACACAAACAGTAGAACCACATCAGAACACAGACAGTAGGACACAAACAGTAGAACCACATCAGAACACAGACAGTAGGACACAGAAAATGTAATAGACATTAGAACCAGTAGAAGAAGTCCTGGTCTTACTGGCGTATGGCGTCTGGGATCTGCAGTCTGTCTGTGGGGATGAGCTCAGAGAGCTGCTGCAGCGTCTGAACAAACCGGATCTTTCTGCTGAACTTCTCACTGTGGACAAAGGTCAGAGGTCAAAGGTTAAAGGACAGAGGGAAGAACAGACAGTAAGGAGCTGTGTCCTCGTCCTCAGCAGCGTGTTGGTTGTTTTGTTGGTTGTTGATTGTTTTGTTGGTGTGTTGGTTGTTTTGTTGATTGTTTTGTTGGTGTGTTGGTTGTTTTGTTGGTTGTTTTGATGGCGTGTTGTTGTCTAACAGTCGAGCAGATGCTGTTACCTGATGAAGGGTTTGACCACAGTGATCAGGGCCTTGACGTACCAGGCCGGGTGAACGACCAGCAGCCCCTTCAGATCCTTCTTCAACCTGGAGACACATATAAACAACATGACACGTCTGTCGTCATGGAAAGAAGCGCGTTGTCTCATATACGTTTGTGTAACGTTGTATAACGTTGTGTAGCGGCGGTACCTCCTGTCGATGGATGTGTAGCACTGGTGGAGCCACTTGATGGCCGGCAGCTTGTTCCTAGGAGCCATGGCACACAAGTAGACCAGGAGGTAGTTCTCTGACACCATCAGGTCCAACGTCCCCACGATGTACCTGCAGGTGATGAGTGTAATCAGAGTAACACTCATGAAATGTGGTTTGATTTAGTTTGATTTAGTCTCATGGGATTAAAGAGGAGCTGAAGATAATCAGTTAGAGATTAAAATATCTATGTTCCCGTTGTTCAGTCCAGATGTTTCCTCAGAAGTCCATGCAGGAAAAATGGACACCAAACATAGAAATGTAACAATCCATTGATTCAGTGATTAACAATCCAATATTATTGATCCAAAGTGAAAACATGGATCATATTTAAAATAAATTCCTGTGACTCCTCCAAGCTCCACCTCCTACCGCTCCTTCCTCAACATTCAAACAATGCTAGTAGCCTAGCGCCAGGCAGGTCACGGTAACAAGTAGCCAAGAAAAAGACGGAGAGGATGTTTAGTCTCCTCTCAGGAATAAATCAGAGAAAAGACGAGTCCACAGACAATCCGCAGTAGGAGTAAAATAGTAAAACAGTCAGGAAACAAGGACCAACCTGTCCAGGCACCTGGAGAAGCAGCAGGACATTGACCCGTGTTAACGTGTCAGATACCTGCTCACCAGCTCTGACCAGTTATTTTACACTAAAACTGAGCTATGACTCTAAAAGACTCTGAGTATCACAGCTGATCAGCAACACAACGTTTGGTTTGACTCTTTTTATTAAAAACATTTAGAATCTGGAAGAGAGAAGAAATAAAATGATCACATCAGATTTTAGTTGATATGAACTGATGTGTTAAATACATAAATGAAGTCTTCTCATATCGATCTCAGAACCCTGAATCACATCACAACCGTATCATCACAGACTTTGTGTTATCAACAAATACTGTATCACTGTCTAAAGAATTGATTTACACCTCTAATCAATCAGTCCATCTATTGTCCACGTTTTAGATTCAACCATCAATTTCACTCTGACGTGAAACATCGACCAGCGTTCAACTCAGACGCTCTCTCACCTGAACAGGTTGTCCATGACGTACTCGTAGTCCTCCACCGTGTTCTCCGGCAGGTAACAGGAAGTGAACAGGATGATGGCGTTCATCCCGTCTCCATAGTAACCTAACAACCAATCAGACGTACAGACGGAGACTCAGTTTGACGTTGTGTCACAAACTGAAACAGATAAACAGGTGATGTGACCTCTGACCTCCGTGTGACAGGACCTGCAGGTACGGCTCCAACACGCTCATGTTCACGTGGTATTCTTGTCCTGAGATGCAGAACCTCCTCCAGCGCCGCCCCTTGCTGTCCACTTGGTCCAGTCCCATCAGACCCTCAGACATCTCCACTGGGCCTCTGGACACGCCCGCAGCCCCGCCCCTCCCCATCCGGGGGAGGTCATCTGTCAGACGGAGGTCAGAGGTCAACGACTCTGTTGTCACATTTATAATCTACATTTCAATGGCTGTTAAATGTATAATCCTTCAGTAGGTGTCGTAACAGGTCAGCTGATGAACCTCCAGGTCTCACCGTCCCACTCCAGCTCGTGGGTGCTGTCTGGCAGCGTCCCCGTCTCGCTGTCCGACGGCGTCTCCAGAGCTTCCAGGTTGATGTCGAGCGACGGCGTGTCGTCCGGCGTCGCCGACAGAGCGGCGGCAGAGAAGCCGTCGTTGCTCGGGTCGTGTGAGTCTCTGCGGCTCAGCGTCAGATTGAGAGACGGCGCCACCAGACGCTTCTTAGCCCCGCCCACAACTGTACCTGACAGCGCCAGGCTGGTGGGAGGGGCTAAACACAGGAGGGGCGCGGCAGAAGGATAAGACAGAAGGATGAGGCGTCAGACACATTCTGAATTTTAAACATTAAAAGTAACTGAAAAACTGAAACTCTCTGTAAGGTTCAAAGTCTAATTCTGTTTCTCCTGCTTGATTCTTCTTGTGACATTAAATAAAAGTTCAAATGTAAAAATAGTTACAACATGTTAAAGAAAACACTGTAACACCGCTTCATGTGCTCACCTCCTGACGGATTCTCTGACTCCTCTGGACTCCCACAATCCTCTGGGAGAGGCCTGGACACCGAGAGGAGAGTTAAAACAAACTGTCAGTCTCAATGTTTCCACCAGCAGGAGGCGCAGTTTGACTCAAACACAGAAACTTGACATTTAGTTTCAGTCAGATAAGAAGAACAAACAGCCAACACACATGTCGCCATGACAACAGGTGCAATGTCTGATAAGAAACTCAAAGAAAAGAACTAAGATCTGCTGAAAAAGTTAAGAAAAAAGGTCAAAGGTCAGAGGTCGCCACACTGACCTGGGGAAGCCGTCATCCTGCCACTCCTCCCTCAGCTCCATGTCCTGGATGTTGGCGGGGTCAGAGGCTGCTACAGGAGCCCTGCAGGGTCAAACCAGGACAAGAACTGAGCACAGAACTGATCTGAAATCAGCCAACAGCAGGAAAACATCAGACTGATCAACAAAGAAAAATAAACCTTCAGACTGATCAACAAAGAAAAATAAACCTGACCAAGTTCCATCTGTGCCTTGTTTGTTCTTGTCTCTTACCAATCTGTACAGAGGCTTTTATTCTAAAAGGACGTCAGGGTGATGTCACATTGGAAGATGAATAGACCATAAGGAAGATGTCACACTGGATCACACCAACATGGCAGGTCTGAACATCTGCTCAACACCTGCAGGTTTTTCTGCTCCAGTGACGACCGAGTCCTCAAAGTGACACCGTGTCCCCACAATGTCATGAACACACACACACACACACACACACACACACACACACCTTGAACACACTCAGGGGCGTCTCACCGTCACGTGTCTCTGGGACTCGAGGACTCGGTGGTGGTTGATCCAGTAACAAACTCGCCTTCGTTCCAATCACATCTGAATCAGATCAGACTGAACGAACCTGTCGGACCGCTCTGACACACTGAGCAGGTGAGGGGGCGGGGCTGCATTGTTCCTCTGTTTGTTGTTGCTGAAGCAGACCTGACACACCCACAGCTGAGTGTGTGTGTGTGTGTGTGTCTGATCAGATGTGGATCAGAGTGGGAGGGGTCGGGGGTCGGCGTCATGTTCCCATCATGCTGCCTTCAGAGTCCAACTGGTAGAACATGTGTTCTCTCCAGATGAATCTCCAGTAATGGTTCTTTGGTTGGTTTCTAGGTTTCTAACATCTGACGGATCCGCATTTGCTTCATCTGGTTCTACAACCCTGCAGGAACCTTCAGTTGTGTCAGAAAACCTCAAAGAACCTCAGAGAACCTCAGACCTGAGATCAATGTTGACTCAGGAAACAGCGTCTCCGTGACGGTGAAGAGACAAGGATGACGGTGATCATGTGACCTGACAGAGCATCACAGAGGATGATACTCAGATCTGAGAACCTCAGAGAACCGTCATGACATCAGCGAATCCCTCAGCCAATCAGAACACAGCAGTGTCATCACAGCAGAGCATCATGTGACACGGTGGCGTCCTTCGTCACGTGACGTCTGCGCCAGAACGACTCAAACAAACCTGTGACACAAACCGAGGCCCCCTCGGTGCATTGTGGGTAACGTGGATGACAGATGGAGACTTCCTGTCTGATGACATCATTTCCTGCTAAAGATGACAGCGATGCCTCCACTGACTGTTGGCGTCAGAAACACAACTTCAACCAAACTTCCTCTTTCTGCTGCTACAGGAAACACACGCTCTCTCTCTCTCTCACACACACAATTTTAACCATTAACGTACCTCTCTGTGTTCCCGCTCATGATGTCACGATGATGTCACAGCGTGTTCTGACCAACATGTATAAGCTGCTGGACGCTGCTCTGAGAGAGAGTGAGAGTGTGTGTGTGTGTGTGTGTAAGCGTAAGTGTGTGTGTGTGTGTGTGTCAATGCCACAGCTTCCTCTCTCTCTCTCTCTCTGAGGGAGTTCCCACTCGCTCGCCCTCTCTCTCTCCCAACAGGTTCAGCTGCATTTCACAGCAGAGCCGCCGTCTGATTGGTCGACGCTCATCTGCCCTGTGCAGACAGGTGTTGACAGGTGGCCGAGCAGCTTCACTGTGACATCATCAACATCAGCCAATCAGCTGCTCTGGTTATTTACAGCAGCAGGAAGTGAGTTAACAGATTCCTGGACAGAGGAGGAGACAGATGAGACAGGAGGAGACAGAGGAGACAGGAGGAGACAGATGAGACAGAGGAGACAGGAGGAGACAGAGGAGACAGATGAGACAGGAGGAGACAGAGGAGACAGATGAGACAGGAGGAGACAGAGGAGACAGGAGGAGACAGAGGAGACAGGAGGAGACAGATGAGACAGGAGGAGACAGATGAGACAGGAGGAGACAGAGGAGACAGGAGGAGACAGAGGAGACAGGAGGAGACAGATAAGACAGGAGGAGACAGAGGAGACAGGAGGAGACAGATGAGACAGGAGGAGAAAGATGAGACAGAGGAGACAGGAGGAGACAGAGGAGACAGATGAGACAGGAGGAGACAGAGGAGACAGGAGGAGACAGAGGAGACAGGAGGAGACAGATGAGACAGGAGGAGACAGAGGAGACAGAGGAGACAGAGGAGACAGATGAGACAGGAGGAGACAGATGAGACAGGAGGAGACAGAGGAGACAGGAGGAGACAGAGGAGACAGATGAGACAGGAGGAGACAGAGGAGACAGGAGGAGACAGGAGGAGACAGAGGAGACAGGAGGAGACAGAGGAGACAGGAGGAGACAGAGGAGACAGGAGGAGACAGATGAGACAGGAGGAGACAGAGGAGACAGATGAGACAGGAGGAGACAGAGGAGACAGGAGGAGACAGATGAGACAGGAGGAGACAGAGGAGACAGATGAGACAGGAGGAGACAGAGGAGACAGATGAGACAGGAGGAGACAGATGAGACAGGAGGAGACAGAGGAGACAGGAGGAGACAGAGGAGACAGATGGAGACAGAGGAGACAGGAGGAGACAGAGGAGACAGGAGGAGACAGAGGAGACAGGAGGAGACAGAGGAGACAGATGAGACAGGAGGAGACAGAGGAGACAGGAGGAGACAGAGGAGACAGGAGGAGACAGATGAGACAGGAGGAGACAGGAGGAGACAGGAGGAGACAGAGGAGACAGATGAGACAGGAGGAGACAGAGGAGACAGGAGGAGACAGAGGAGACAGGAGGAGACAGAGGAGACAGATGAGACAGGAGGAGACAGAGGAGACAGGAGGAGACAGATGAGACAGGAGGAGACAGAGGAGACAGGAGGAGACAGATGAGACAGGAGGAGACAGAGGAGACAGGAGGAGACAGAGGAGACAGGAGGAGACAGAGGAGACAGATGAGACAGGAGGAGACAGAGGAGACAGGAGGAGACAGAGGAGACAGGAGGAGACAGAGGAGACAGGAGGAGACAGATGAGACAGGAGGAGACAGATGAGACAGGAGGAGACAGAGGAGACAGATGAGACAGGAGGAGACAGAGGAGACAGATGAGACAGGAGGAGACAGAGGAGACAGGAGGAGACAGAGGAGACAGGAGGAGACAGGAGGAGACAGAGGAGACAGGAGGAGACAGAGGAGACAGGAGGAGACAGATGAGACAGGAGGAGACAGGAGGAGACAGACCTTCTGTCTCTTCTGACTGTTTCAATGTACCGTGTTCGTCTGAATCTGAACAGTATTTTTCTCTAGAAAAAAGTCTAAAAAAGACATTGTGGTCATCTTATATTCACGGTCCAGAGACCCGGGGTCTAAACCAACAGGCGGCGTCAAACGAGTCACAGCTTCTTCTCTCACACACCAGAGACTTGGAGACACGACCGCGACACGGAGACTCACTAGAAAACAGAGACTCAAACGTTGACTCAGTTGACAACCAGCAGAGGAGACAGTGTTTCTCTGACGTTGAAGAGACTGTGGCGCCGTCATAGTTTCAACATTGGGCCGGTGATAATTGTCCTCATTACTTGGCAGCTGTAATGCTAAGACTAATGCTAATGCTAATGCTAATGCTAATGCTAATGCTCGATCGCGTCATTAAAGACAAAAACTCCCAACGAATAATGATACAAACAAACAAAAAAAGAAAATCTCCTACATGACGCATGTTTGCTGCTACAGGTCACATGCTTTTCTAAATCTGAACAACAGTGTTCCTGTATCTACGCACACCGTTGAACTTTGACCTCTGACCTTGAGCTTTCATCTTCTCAGCTCATCAGGTTTCACTGCAACAGATTATTAGTCAGATTAATAGTCTTAAATGAAATTTAAAGATTAATAGTTACATTGACACATTAACAGACTCCAGCTCAGCATCATAAATATAGTCGCTGGACAAAATAAACTTTTCTAACTTACGTTATTTTATCTTGAAATCTCCTGTTCCTCCTCCTTCTCTTTCACAATAAAAGCCTTTCCGTGGTTTACAGGAAATAACCATTGGTGGGTCTTATTGTGAAACAGGTTTCATCAGAGTCAGTTTGACCTCGTTCCTCAGATTATTAACAAACCACTTTTAAAACTAATCCAGACCAGTTTGTCACATGACGACGGTTTGTAAAAACTTTATTCAACAAGAACAAAGATTCAACTTTAGATTTTAAACTGTGTAAAGACGGATCAACCTCCGTCCCCATCCTGCAACAGGGACCCTGGACCTGAACCTGGACCTGGACCTGGATCTGGATCATGTTTGTGGTAAAGTTGTATTCAATCACAAACAGAGTGAAACTGATCATTTAATTCAATGATCAATGAAACTGATTCAACAATTAATTACTGATTAAAGCTGCTGCCAGTCCAGTGCCCTGAGAAACTGATTATTGATAAATAATTATTGATTATCAATTAATGATGTTTCCTCAGTGACACATGTGAGTGATGCTGCCCTCTAGTGTCTGAACAGTCAAACTGCAGGTGTGTGAACCACAGAGAACAGGTTCTGTCAATTTGTCTATCAGGTTCTGGTCTGAGCTGATCCGGTTCTCACCGACCAGAACCACACTATTGATCCAAACACGTCACAGTTTGATTGTTTTATTTGTCAAGATTCAAACGTCTGTGAAACCGAACAAGAACAATTTAAACGTCACTTTCAAATGTTCATCGGTTCATATGCGACCAAAGCCCGGTTCTGTTTGTTCTGTTGGTTATAATGGTTCTGTTGGTTCTGTTCTGATTGTTCTGTTAAGTTTTGTTTGTTCTGTTGGTTATACTGGTTCTGTTGGTTCTGTTCTGTTAAGTTTTGTTTGTTCTGTTGGTAATCTGGTTCTGTTGGTTCTGTTAAGTTTTGTTTGTTCTGTTGGCCTGTCCGTTTTTTGATTCTGTCCATTATTTTGGTTCTGTCGGTTCCGTTGACAACGTCCATGTTCACTTTGCATCAAAAACTTGTGATTGACAAACTTTCACACTTTGTGTTTCAGAGACCCGTCTCCTCGTCCTCGCGTCTCCGTCATCGTCCACCGACGTCTCGTGTCGCCACAGGTCAGAGGTCAGTTCCCGCCGCTGTCGGCCATCTTGCTCACCTTGTCCACCAGGTCCTGAGCGCTGATGTGGGGCAGACCACCGTCCAGAGGACATCCGTCCACCAGGCTGTTCATCGGGGTGGGAGGGACGCGAGACTCGTCCTCCTCCCCGTCTCCAAGGCAACCGTCTCCGTCCTGCTCCCTCAGGAAGTCTTTAACGATGGGGAGGAGCTTCTTACGAGACGCCAGCGTGTTTCCTGCCGGAGACAAATCATATAATTAACAAGGGCTGTTACTGTGGCGACACTGGTCACTTACAGTCAGGTGACAGCAGCTCACCTTGATGATAGGCTGTGATGTGAGGGTGGGGGCTGCTGATTGGACGCAGGTTGAGGGCGGGGTTACGGGCCTGTTCCAGGTACCGACTCACCTGCAGAGAGAAGACACCTGAGCTCAACTCAGACAAAGAGGAGGCCGTCACGTGACATCGTGCGACGTGTCAGCGTGTTACCTGGTCCCTGCAGGTGGCGCTGTGACTGAACACAGCGAGCGCTCTGATTGGTTCTTTGCTCTCAGTGAAGGAGATGGTCATCAGCAGCAGCAAATCAAAACCAAACTTCTGACAGAAACTAGAGAGCTCGGCCTCCAACTCCGCCCCCTGCAGGAACTCCTGACACACACACACACACACACACACACACACACACACACACACACACACACAATAACTATCCAGAATTCCTTGTGGTTGCTGCAGCTCTCTGCCTCCACCTGCTGTCACACTGATGTCACTGCAGAGTCTGCGTACTCTTGTGTGTACTGTGTGTAATGTGTGTGTGAACTGTGTGTACTGTGTGTACTGACCTCCAGAGTGACATAGAGAACAGAAATAGAAATGTTCAAATTTCCTGAAACAGCTTTCATGTCCTTCAGCAACATCTGTTCAGTGTTTAGACCTGAGGACAAATACTGCAATAAGTACTACACAATAAAGTACTACATACATACTACATACTACATAAAGTAAAGTACTACTAAAATACTGAAACAAGTACATTAAAGTAAGTAAGTACTACACATAAGTACTACACAATAAAATACTATGCATTCAAATACTACGCATTAAAGTACTGCAATAACTAACATAAAATCTTGCAATAACTACTATAAAACCAAACTTTAGAATAAAGTGATTTCTCTAAATACTGTGATTAATACTTTTATTCAACGAAAACATGTCATGTCATCCACAGTAGTACAGAAGTACTACCAAGTACTATTGTATATCATCAGTTTCCCCTCCCTCTGACAGGTGTGTGTGTGTGAGTGAACGTGACCTCACACACTCGTCACAAACTCACCTGAGACGTCAAACTTTGCGTTTTGCAGCGTCTGGAACAGAGCGCCTCTCGGTGGCAGAGACGGGAAACGCGTCTCCAACGCAGCAACAAACTGACTGTCTTTAGGAGTCACCTTCCCTGCTGCTGGAGCCATGTTCACACAGTCCACCAGCACGGTGGCTAACACACACACACACACACACACACACACACACAGTTACACAAACACACAGTTACACAAACACTTACACACACTCTGACTGCTCTGGGATCAGCTGCAGCAGGTCTTTACCGTACAGCAGCAGAGCCAGCTGCTGGTCCAGGATCTCTGGAGCTTTCTGGATGATGCGTTCCGTTACCAAGGTAGCGCAGGATCCCACCGTCTCCACGGTAACGGGACAGGAAGCAGAGGGCTCTCTCTCCAACAGGTGATGGTCGATGACCTCCACCACCGCCTCCTCCAGGTCGCTGTCTGAACTGTAGCAGAGACACGGGTCAGTGGTTGTTGTGTCTGTAAGGTGTTGTTGTTTACCAGTCAGCTGCTGTTGTTGTTGTTTACCTGTCAGACATTGTTGTTGTTGTTTACCTCTCAGGTGTGTGTTGTTTTTGTTGTTTACCTCTAAGGTGTTGTTGTTTACCAGTCAGCTGCTGTTTTTGTTTACCTGACCAGTGTTGTTGTTGTTTACCTTTGAGATGTTGTTGTTGTTTACCTGTGAGTAGTGATGTGACAAGCGGTTCCTGATTTGACACGTCATATGAAACATAAGGGACAGTGAAACTCGATGGAGCTCCACCACATTTTGTGCTGTGTTTTGGTAATATTGGTAATAATGACGTTTATTGATTTATTCTTATTTGTTTTATTTTGCAAAGTGAAGTGTTTGTTATGTTCCAGCAACATCTCATCTATGCTGAGATGTTGTCCTGCATGAGAGAAACAACGACGGATGTGGAGCTCAGGGGAGACGTTGTTAAATGCAACAATAAGAAAATGAAATTAACTTCTTATTGTTATCAACACTGAACAACACCTTACTGTCCATATAAGTATAATGACATAAGAGTAATAATATAAGTTGATACTAATAGGTCTTCCTCCAGGAGAGAACAAAGGTTACCGTGGTAACCAGGGACACTCTGGCATTTTACACCATGTAGGACCAAAGCTTCAGGGCGTTTGTTAGCACTGAATCTTAACCACGTTGTCCCCTCAATGAAGATGTGTACGTGAGCATATGAAGCTCTTTGGGTTGTGTTTAGTTTTGTTTCCCATAACTGTGTTTTATTTCCATTAGACTGTAAAAGCAGCAAAATATGATGGAGACCAAGTACAAGGAAGCAAAGGAGAAGACCAGTCAGTAGTCAGTCTGACAACAGATGCAGTTCTGTGTAGAAGTTATAGTCACTCCACATGTTGTGTTTCAGCAGCGCAGTAAAGACTGTACATATTTCAGACACATAAACTGTTCTAATGATTCTGGATTCAGACTCTGGTCTCCTCCAGATGTGTTGCCCCGGCAGAGCTTCAGTGACCAACAACCACAAGGAAGAAGCTGATAACAAAGTCACTGCTCCACATCAGATCACTGACAGACACGTCTAGTCTGACATCAGCTGGTGGCAGATCCAGATGTGACAGGAGTCTCAGGATCAGCTGCTGATCTCACCTTGGTCAAAATGGGAAAAGCCAACGACCAAAGGATGAATCCAAAGAGTCCGATGAGGCAAACTAGAGCAGATTCCCTCCTCAGTGAATAATAAAGAGGATCACCAGAGACATAAAGCAGGTTCTGGGCCCCAACTCATAATGTCTTGACAATATGCTCGTTACTGCAGCTTCTCTTCTGGGTGAACAAAGTGAAGGCACCTGATCCTGAGACTCCTGTCACATCTGGATCTGCCACCAGCTGATGTCAGACCAGACGTGTCTGTCAGTGATCTGATGTGGAGCAGTGACTTTGTTATCAGCTTCTTCCTTGTGGTTGTTGGTCACTGAAGCTCTGCTGGGGCAACACATCTGGAGGAGACCAGAGTCTGAATCCAGAATCATTAGAACATTTAATGTGTCTTAAATACTTTGTACAAATTTTCTTATTATATCTGCATAAAGAAAATGAGAGATAAATATGTATGTTTTTATAGCGCTGCTGAAACACAACGTGTGGTGACTATAAACTTTTACACAGAACTGTATGTTTACATCCATCAACACAGACGTGTATCTTCATGTCAGTGAGTCCAGTGGTTTCAGGGTTACAACATTTCCCTCAGAACCATCCTGTTGAAAATGTAGTGTGAAAACTTCACTCATGGTGAAACAAGGTAAGATGAATTTTATTAACCCTCAGGTGAGCAAATATGGATTTAACAGCAACATCTCACATTACAATAAATTAGATTGTTACAGGTAGAGTGGGGAGGGGAGGGGGGTCACTGACACGTGCCTCGTCACAGATGGTGCATGGAGTTGTGTGTGCGTCGCACCACTTGTTCAAACTGACGGTAAAAAAAGGTCCTGGACCAGAACCCGGTGGTGTGTGATATTCAGGCCAAACTGGCGTATTTCAGAAGCAGCAGTACTTCAAAGGAAGTCAAGGTTCCTTGACCTCATTACATTTTCTGTAATTATTCTCTTTTGATTTAGCTGCTGTTCAGTCGAGTGCTTAAAGGAGCGGCTCACACAGGTGGAGACTCGGTGGAGCGGCAGCTTCCACACATTTCAAACGGCCATTGAGGTTAGAGAACCTGTGACTGGCCTCAGCACTGAAATCACCCGACTGTCGTCACCATTTAATGACGCCACTGTGGAGCTCTGAGGAGAAGAGAGTGTCTTGGTCTGAGTTTATTCCCCGACTCTCCACATTGGACCACTCTTGAAAAACACCAGTCAGCACGTCGCTGGCCGACCCTCTGAGGCACCGAGGAGAGCAAGGCCACAGCTCTCACAGTCAACGCTGCTGGAGCTCAGGTTTAAACTCACTGGGGTTTTTTTTTAGCCCCAACCAAAGCAGCGGAGGCAGTAAAGGGGCTTCAACTGGAAAAAAGTGCCAAGTTTCAGTAGCCAGAGATTAATCAGATGATCAAGACCTGATCACGCTGCCGGCGACAGATCGTACATTCCCCATAATCACAGACGGTGATGATGCTCTGTACCGTCTTTTCCTCTCACTGCGCTTTACTCCGGCCCTACATCACCTCCTCCTCCTTATTTCCTCTGGGATCTGTCGTCTCTCGTTGAGTCGTATCCACGAGCAGCTCAGTGTCATCAGCTGATCGTGGGTGTAAACGGCTCTCGACATCGTCCAAACAGGCGGAAAAAAAACACGAGAAAAGAAGCCGTCCCGGTTATAAAAAAAAAATGTTTTTTGTTAAAAATACTTTTAAAATTTTAGAGAAAAAGTAAAAAAAAGTAAGAAATGAGACGCTGAAGACAAACTAGCTGCTCGTCAGGATGTAGCAGTGACTTGTTTACAACTGTGCTCGTGCACTGGAATTTGTTCGTTGTTTATTTTTCTTGTGGAAAAATACCAAAGCTGAAAAATAAAACTCCAGATTTGTACTGTAATGTGTAAAGTATTTTTCTTTTTGTTACAATCGATATTATAAAATTGGTATCGAAAAAAGTATCGTTCAGGAACCGGTATCGAAGTGAAGGTATCGGTGTCGTACATTTTTGATTGATACCCGACCGCAGCCTGAAGTCTGTGACCCAACGTGATGTGTGTGTCTTTACCTGTCGGTTGTTGTTGTTTAGGTGTTGTTGTCGTTTACCTGGGCAGGACGTTGTGGTCGACCAGCGTCAGCCGTAGACGCCCCGCCCTCTGCAGGCCCCTCAGGTCCAGCTGGTCTCTGAACAACAGGGCGTCCGGCGTCAGGCCGCTGTGTTTCAGCAGGAAGATGCTGTCGGAGCGCAGGACCAGGTCGGACCGACGGATGTTCAACAGAGGGAGAACGACAGCGTCGCCCCCTACAGTCTGACACAGCACGCAGGAAGTGACGTACTTTCACAATAAAACTGATGTTATTCACATGAGGAAAATGATAATGATGATGATGGGACTCTCACCTTGGACAAGAAGTAGGCGTAGGCCAGAGCCGACACCATCGAGTCCAGATCACAGGCCTCGTTACCCAGAACCACGTGGACCAGAGGACCAGGTCGATCTGGATCCACCTGCAGACGAAAACCAGGTTTAGTTTTTATCAAAACTAACTGACGTCACTTTAACGTGAACGGACGTGAACTTGTTTGTGTCACGTGATCAAGTTAAATTTTCACATCACATGAAACATCCCACAATGTTTGTCTTCATCCTGCCAACTCACCTTATTCGTTTATTTAACTCTGTTAAAATAAACACGTCTGATGTTATTTACACTTGATCACGTGTTGTTTATTTTCATGACCGGAAGTGTTGTTTTGATAGGATGAGACAGACCGGAAGTGAGACAGTTTAATGAAACTGTCTGAGTTAAATAAACAATCTGAGCCTTGAGCTAACAGGCTAACATGCTAACAAACTGATATAACAGTGTAAACACACACACACTGACAGACCGGTGCGTGTGTGTGTGTGTTGATCCTCCTCAAGTGTGTGTGTGTGTGTGTGTGTGTGTTACCTGCGCTCCGCGGCAGCTCGTCAGAAACTCCTCCATATTAGCCGTTAGCCGTTAGCTGTTAGCCGCTAGCTGCTGCTAACCCGCTAGCTGCTCCTCAAACCGGTTAACGGATCCGGTAAAAGAAACGGTGCCGTCAGGCTCCACCGAGCAGCGTGCGGTCAGTCACTTTACCGTTAACCGGAGCGCATGACCGTCGTTAATGTGGCAAAAAGGGTAAAAGGTCATGATGCGTTCAGGAACCGAGTCTGCTACGGACATTTGAATTTCTGCTCAGTGAAGAAACATTTTACCTCGAAACGTTGTAAAATAAAAAAATATATACATATATTGTTATTAATAATATTATTTATCCATGTATACATATTTAATAATTATATTTTGAGTGGAAAATTAATAATCAAACTTTATTAAATTAAATGACTTATTTTAAAGTTGAAATATTTAATATATCTTAGGATTGAAATGGTTCATTTTTTTCTCTAAAAATTACAAATTTCATCAAAAATATTTCTTCAAAATTTATTCTGAAATTGTTTTATCTTTAATCTGTTTCTTCAATCTAAAACAAATCAAATTGTTGCTTTAAAACCCAAATTAAAAGCCAAATTTACATCATTTCAGTCCGACATTGAACGCAGCAAGCCTCCCTTGAGTTTAAGGATTCTGGGTAATGTAGTTTCTCTCTCGTGTTGGGCAAACGTTGTTTTTTTATTGTGTTTTAACTCGATTAACAAAAATTAACGGTTAATTCTGTAAAATAAACTGATGTGACACAATAAAACTGAGATGTAGATTATTTATTTCAGTGTAAAAATGTTTATAATGATTTTATTTCTCAATCAAAAAGGATAAAACATACAGATTTATATTCTTTTTTTGTTTCTTTGTTTCCAGCAGCGACGCTCTGTCACCGTGTGTTTATATGTGGAGCCTGTAGGGGGCGCTGCTCATACTTTACTGCTCATGTTTCCACGGAAACACTGACACTGTAGCTCATACTGTCAATGATCAGAGACTGAGGTCTCGCGGGAACCTTCGACATCCTGTACACAGCGTTACAGGGACACAGTCTGACCTCTGGGACGATGCGTTCGCTGGCTGACAAACAGCTGAGACTCTGACTGAAACATGTGTGATGAAAGCTCCGGTGACCTCTGACCCCCGCTGCAGCAGGGGGTCGCTGACCTCTGACCCTCGGAGACGAGGTCTAGATCTTCTCCACGTAGTTTCCGGGGAACATCCCCTCTTTGCCCCGCAACCGACCGAACCACCAACCAGACGGATCTGAAGACACAGACACAGTTTGGTAAATTTTATCGTGCTGGTACTTAAAGGTGTGTGACCAGCGGTGTTGACTGATTGATCCATATCTGTATCAGTATCGTACCTTCAGTCAGGATCTCGATGACGTCGTCAGCGTTGAAGCTGAGCTCGTCGGTGTCTTGGGCGTCGTAGGCGTACAGAGCTCTGCACTGAGGAGAACGAGGCTTCGGTTTCGGAGCCGGTTTGGGTCGACCCGCTCCAGGAAGCGGCTTCACCTCCTTTGACCGCCGCCGCTGCAGCCTGCAGACGAAGAGCAGGCATTAGAGACTAGAGGCTGATACAGAACGAGGACTCAGACTGAGACCGGTTCATCACGAATACGAGTCAAACTTCCCCTCAACAGATATGTTACGTTGGTTGAAGTAATATCCAGTTTGACCGTCTTTTGTTTTCACAACCAAATAGTTAACAATGAAAGTAAATGGGGCAGTCAGCCAAACGTATCTAAATTGTCATTTTTTAACCACTAATAAAGCTCAAAATATCACTTCACTTCAACAGTAGCATGAATAGGGTCCCTACACATAAACTGAAGTACTGATAACTTCAGTACAGATCAGCAGATTCATCATTTTTCTCGCTCTTTCAGGAAAATGATGAATCTGCTGATGTCGAACAACCTTCATCACCAGTTGTTATAAAACCAGACGTTGGGTAAGTCTTGTAAAACAGTGTTTTTAGTAAACTCTGGGTTCACTTACTAAGTTATCAGTAATACGTAGCAATATGTGGTTTGAGGTTCTGGTTTTGTCTGTTTGACACTAAACCAAAGAAACCAGCACTATGGTTTTTCTTTCCGTGATCCCGTTAAAAAGATTAAAATCAAACCAGAATCAAAATATTTGACAGAAAATTGGGGTTAAATTTCCAGTCATTTATCTCTGGTGGAGACACAGTCGTTGTACTGGATTGTTTCCAGCTCTGTCTCACCCGGCGGCGCCCTGCTCAGGGACTTCCATGAAGCCCATGTCGTACTGCTGCTGGGGGCGGGTGTCGGGCCGGTGGTGGCTCTGGATGCGGGGCAGACTGGGCTGCTCCATGCTGGACTGCTGCCTCAGCAGGGAGCCTCTAGACGAGGGGGGGCGTCCTCTGCTGCCGCCTCTACCTTGAGGAGCTAAAGAGATAAATCACACTTGTCTACTCATGTTGGAAGCAGCAGGTGGCGTCGTGACACCTGAGGGTTTTTGTGTCGTGGTACCTGATCTGTACTGGTTGCTGGGCGGAGCCTGGTTCCCCATGTGACGGCTCTTTCTGTTGTCCTTCCTCGTCGGTCCTAAGAAACATCAGACAGGAAGTGAGGAAACGTTTGCAAGAAAGCTGTGATGAGACTGAATCAGGTCCGAACTTACGTGAGTTCTTGGGCAGACCCGGACCGATGGAGACCTGCAGAACCTTCCCGTCTTTCTTCAGGACCACCTCGTCACCCTGACCCCCCTGGAACTGGATCTGCCTGGACCCTGCGGAGGTGAACGGCCCCCAGCCGCCTTTCTTCACCTTAAACTCCAGACTGCAGACAGAGACAGAGGATTTTCATGTAACCGTCACGTGTCAGACTGTGTCAGTCAGATAAACTTTTTATATTTGATTTAAAGAGAAAAGTTGAAGCACTGACAGGTTGTTGAACTTGAGCGGCAGCTTCTTCTGAGTTTTGTCCTGATAACGTTTGACCAGTAGACTGAGAAACTCTGTTTTAAAGATGCTTTGAAGGACGCTGTCGTACTCTTCCTCATGGACGATAAAGAAGTCGTCCTGCAAAGTGCTGACAGACAGAAAGACAAGATGAAACTGCTGCAGCTTGAGGTCTGGTCCTGATCCTGGTTTCTGTTCACATCTACTTGTGATTGTGGTTCTAGTTCTCTCTCTCTGGCCTCTAGTTCTGATTCTGGTCTGAGTTTTGGATATAGTCCTGGTGATGTACCTCAGAGAAACAGACTGGATCTTGCTGAGTTCGATCTTCCTCTTGAGAACTTCCTGGATCTGACCTTTATCTGGACCTTGTTTCACCTTCGCTCGACCAATCAGGTACAAGAACTTGGGAGTCAGGATGAGATCTTGTTTCACCGTCTGTGAATCAGAACCAGATACGCTTCAGTTTGTTTATGAACAAAACAAACTGATGAACTGTCGTCTCTCTGGTCTCAGTTTTTACCTTGAACCTTCGGTCGTATTTCACCACCACGTCAGCAAAGTCAATTCGTTCCCTGCGGCCGACGAACTGCCTGATCTCTGGGTGGTTGTCGGTCCCGATGTAGTCGCCCACAAAGTTCCTGTTGATGCTGTTTTTGCGCCGCTCCTTCTTGTTCAGCAGGATGTCAGAGGCTGGAAGGAAGCAGTCGTGTCAGTACAGAGGAGGACTAAGTCCAGACACGAGCCACATCAGGTGCTAACCGTCAGTCTTACCTTCCTCCCTCATCTTGACGTATTTGCGGACGGCGATGTGTTTACGCCACGCCTTCTGGATGACTCGAGCGTAACCGTTGTACTTCCTCTCTCTCATCTCCTCCAGCAAGAAAAGCTGTGGAAAAGAAACAACACGAGATAAAAATCAAGATGCTGAGAAACGCTGAGACATTTCAGAACCGATCGATCAGATCCGGTCCTGGTTCAGGATCACAGAGGAAACTTCCTGAATGCGAGTGTTTCGTACCGACTCAGGAGCTTTGATGAAGACTTTGGTCTTGCCGAGCTGGAACTGGTCCTGGTCCATGTTCACAGAGTTGAGGAGGTGCAGGACTCCCTGCCGCTCCTCGCCCCTCCAGCGTGGCCAGGTCTCCCTGGTCAGGATGGCGTACCTGCAGCACAACAGTATCATCAGGCTGTCGGTGGCTTCAGCAGCGTCTAAGTGCGACCATGACGGACGTCTCACCTCTGCAGGAACTTGTTGAAGACGCGTCTGTAGGCGTAACCCGCACGCCGGACTCTGATGTTCTCTCGCAGGCCCAGGTACTCCACCTGATGTCGGACCCGGTTCTCCTCCCAGTCCCGAGGACGTTTGGTCTCGTTGGGTTTGATGCAGCGGATGTAGTGGGGGGTGCACTTCATCAGGGTCTGTACCAGACTGTTGGCTTGTTTCTACAGGGAGGGGGGCAGTGTTACACAACAACCTGCAGGAACTGAGTCTGATGAAAAACCTTCAGCTGAACTGGAAGACGTCTGCATCCTTTACGTCCGTCTCTCTCACCTTGATCTTGGTGCTGGCGGTGGTCGGACGCCCTCTCTTCTCCGCCTCCAGGTTCTCAGGGAACAGAGCTCTGATGAACGGACTGACCACAAACACAACACAGACATGAGGTCATTGTGATGTCATCACATATGTTTCTGTACGTGTGAGGACGCTGCTCTGACGTCAGTGTAACGGTTCAGGTCCTTACAATTCACTGCTCTGCATCAGCTCGATGATGTCGTTAAACAACACGTCTCTGTTCCTCTCACAGAAGCCGCTGACGTCGTACGACACCTGCAGAGAAGACAGACGGATGATCAGGTGACCAGGTTGACCAGATGATGTGACCAGGTGACCAGGTTATTAGGTGATCAGGCACCTTCCCGGCGTAGTGGTGGACGATGAATCCTTTGTTCCAGCTGCTGAAGTGTTCGTGTGATCCGATTTGTCCCTGGAGTTTCTGCAGCAGCGTCTGATCCGCTCCTTCACCTTTGGCGTGCATCGTAGCACAAACGTCATCCAGGACGCTCATGATCCCAGGTGGATTCTGGGAGATTATCAGAGATGACAGGAACACAATATTAAAAAACACTCCTTTAAGCATCAGCAGCAGAAAACGTTTTATGTTAAACTTGATGCAGAAACTTTACACGTGATGATGAAACCAGACTCCTGCTCTGTGATTGGCCAACTCACCAGTTTGGACTCGATGAGGTCACAGACGACCTTATTGTTAAAATACTCGATGGGCGTCCATTTAATTCCCTCCTGAACATATTCTTCCTGCAGAGGTAAAAAACAAACAAACACTGATGCTGTTATTCTGAAACATTTCTAATGGTTTAGGACAGTTGAGAGTCAGACGACGTTATGATGTCATGATGTGATGATGTCACCATGCGTCACCTGTTCTGCCTTCAGTGTGAGCTCAATAAAAATCTGCTGCAACTTCTCGTTGACAAAGTTGATGCAGAACTGCTCGAATCCGTTTTTCTGAAAGAAAGAAGTCAAAGTTTCACTCAGTTCAATAAGTTTAAAAATCAGTGAAACCAGAATAAAAAACAATCTGGACTACGATTCCCAGGATGCATCAGGGCAGGAAACAATCACAAACTGTATCATCTGCTACAGCAGGCAGTTTACTGATGTGACTTCACCCAATCAGATGAACCACAGCAAATAACCACTTCACACCAGCAGGGGGCAGCACCCACACAGGTTTCAGTTTGTCAACTTTCTTCCTGAGATCTTGTTACATCTACCTGCAATATTTCCTACATTTCCCAGAATGCTGTTCATTCATTTTACAAGGGAAGTTCAGATGTGTTTGCTCATGTGTTTCTATCTTGATAAAGATCAGGAAAAAACAGATGTTTTATAAAGTTGTGACATTTGAAGCTTGTACAGTTTTTTTTAACTGGCGTCAGATTGAAGCAGGAACCAGATCCAGAAGAGATTAATGTTCAGGAACATCAAAGAACCGACAAAAGACCGACGGAGGAGTCAGTACCTGGAAGATCTCGAAGCCGTAGATGTCGAGAACTCCGATGTTGAAATCCTCCTGGTCCTTCTGCATGGCTTTATTAACACACTGACACACACACACACACACACACAGTGAGTTGTGTATAATGATGTAAACAGGTGTAACCTGTGCAGAGATTGTTGAGGTCACTCACGTCGACGAGGAAGTCGAAGAGCCGAGTGTACAGAGCTTTGGACAGGGCGTCTCTGGAGAAACAGGCCTGCTCCGTGTTCAGGGTCACGGAGATGGACTCGGTCTTCCCGCCCCATTTACTGTCCATGATCCGACTGGTCAGTTTGCTGCAGAGGCCGTCCTGAGGGATCCCCAACAGGAACGACGGGAACGCCAGGACTGAGGACAGAGACGGAGACGTTTCACTGATCCAACATGACGTCACAGAGAAACATCAGGAACAGCAGGTCTCAGTTACATCTGCTGTCATCCTACATCTGAGCTTTATTTTGAAAGGACAACAGAGGTCATCTTCAGGAAGTGATGTCACACTGGGTCTTTTCAGTTGACGTCCTAAAACCAACTAGTCCTAAACAAACTAGTCCTGAACCAACCAGTCCTGAACCAACTAGCCCTGACTAGTCTGGACCCAACCCGACCTGTACCCGTCCCTCAGGGTCTTACAGTCCTGACTCTCCACCACAGCATAGTTGTTTTCCTCTCTGAAGCTGATGTTTCCCAGGTGGAGAATTCCTGCTACGAGCTGAAGAACTGAATCCTGATCCTCCACAGACAGACCCACCACTGACATGGCCTCCTGAAAGACAGACGGGTGATCAGACAGACAGGTGATCAGACAGACGGGTGATCAGACAGACAGACAGGTGGATGGACAGACAGGTACAAACCATCGTATCAGCGAACTCCTTCTTGTCGTTGACGTCCTCCACCGTGTAGGTTCCTGATTGGTTGAGGTAGTAGTAGTAGTCGGGGGTCGTGACCCCGAGGTTTTCTCTCTGCTCCCCACTCGCCCCCCCCAACAGCTGAGGTCAGAGGTCACAAAGAGGTTACACACTTTAAAGACACTTCATTTTTCCAACTGAAATATCGTCTCTTCAGAGGAAGGGCACCGAGTCCCTGAAAGACTACTGGTTCCAGTGCTACGTTCAGTTGAAGTACATGTTAACCTGGTAGTAGATGTGGAAGTTTCTCTCTCCAGGATTTTGTGACACAACTCGACTTTTCTCCAGTAGGAAGTTGGAGATCTTCCCTCCATCAGGAGCTCCACCCCGACTGAACTGGATCTCAAAATATTTGCCCTGAGAGAAGGAGAAGCAAATCTGTTAGAGTAAAGTCACAGTAAAGTGAGTAAAGTCAGAGTAGTAAAAGAGTCAGACTCACAAATCTACTGGAGTTGTTGTTGCGAACCGTCTTGGCGTTGCCAAAGGCCTCGAGCAGCGGGTTGGACTGAAGGATGATGTCTTTAACGTGCTGCACACAAACACATCCATCAGCAGCAGTAACCATGGCAACAAGAATAATAACTGCACTTGTCACCTGATCTCCGATCAGCTGGTGTCAGTTATCATGAGGTGAAACTGGTTCAAAAGCTCAGTGGATCAATAATCAGTGTCGACTCTAAACTGTACTAACAGCAGTAGCATGTGTACTGACCTGTACTTTGTCTCCTCCTCCCGACACCTTGGACACGTAGCTCATGATGAATTTGGCAGCGACTGTTTTTCCAGCTCCACTTTCTCCACTGAGACGAAACAACAAAGATTGAGAGTCAAAGATTCAATGACACAGACTGAAACATCTGGATCAGACCGTGGCCTGTGTCCATCGTTAGTGTGAAACCAGTCGTGATTTTTTTCCTCTGATATTAAATGTTAATGCGTTTAATCCGTTAGGCTCCGCCCACCTGATGATGACACACTGGTTCTCATGGTCAATCATCATGTTCCTGTACATGTTGTCAGCCAGAGCGTAGATGTGGGGGGGGTTCTCATACTGCGCCTGGAGGAGTCAGAATGAATGAGGTCTGATACTGTTACAGTTTGTTACAGTTTGTTACAGTTTGTTACAGTTTGTTACAGTGTGTGTTACAGTTTGTGTTACAGTTTGTGTCACAGTGTGTCACAGTTTGTGTTACAGTGTGTGTGTGTGTTAGTGTGTGTGTGTTCTTACTGATCCCTGGTACAGCTCCACTTCTCTGTCTGTAAAATATGGAAGCTGTTTGAACGGATTCACTGAGATCAGGACTGGACCGATGTAGGTCTGACAGCACTGGGTCAAGGAACAGAACCAGGACCAGGACCAGGACTGGAGTCACTGGACCTTGTAATAACTTCACTAACAAACACACTGACTTTATTAACACACAGATGTTTCTGTTCCAATGTCATGATTTTTTTTAATCCAGAACCAGGTCTTTGCCTGATCCTGGACTGAGCTGGACTGTGTCAGGTGGATACAAAGATGTAGTCGTCCATGTATCTCTTCTTCAGGTTGTCGGTGATGGCGTCCTCGCTGATCTTGGACAGCAGCACCATGTCGTCGACGCCGCTCACCT
Source organism: Polydactylus sextarius (assembly GCA_016801845.1). Classification (NCBI taxonomy): domain Eukaryota; kingdom Metazoa; phylum Chordata; class Actinopteri; family Polynemidae; genus Polydactylus; species Polydactylus sextarius. The sequence goes on from CM028913.1 coordinate 24,889,925, forward strand.
TCACGTTCTGCGCCTGCCAGTGGTAGCGCTCCTTACTGCCCTGAGGTCAGAGTCACAGCGTTCAGCAGGAGGAAGCAGCTGTCTGTGTGTGTGTGTGTGTGTTATCAGATGTAGTGTTTGCATCCCCCCCCCACCTCCCCCTCTTTACCCTACTCCTGAATTCCCAGCATTCCTCTGTCCTGTGGGATCTTGTCATGTAGAGGATCAGTGGGCGGCGACGCCCCGACATGTTCGACATGTTTGACTCCACAAGACGACGACGTGCAGGACGCAGCATGTTACAGAGGGAGGGAGGGTGTGTGTGAGTGTGTGTGTATGTGTGTGTGCTCAACAATCAGCTGCTTCAGGTCACAAAATTTTGAGTCAACAGTTCATGAAATAGCAAATAAAACATTTACAGTTTAAAGCTGCAGCTGATCAACACATCTATTGATCAGCAGCTGATCTGCTGTTCAGATGATTGATTTCCTATTTTTTGCTGACATTAAACTAGAGACATGACACCATGAACCCAACATCTGATCAAACATCTGATCAATCAGGTGATTGATCCCCCCCAGATGACAGGTGACCCCTCCCATGACTCCGCCCCAAATTTCAAAAATTGATCAAACAAATAAAAGTGGTTGTCAGCGGTTACGGACCATGATGCACCTGGACGTTTCTTCTTCTACAGAACATATTCAACAGACGTTTCTAAACGATGTGACGGCGAGAGGTGGGGGAGGGGCCATAACTGACCAATCAGAGAGCTCCTGGTTATTATTGTGGTCACAGCGAGTTTGACCCCGTTTAGTTTCCATACGATGTCACCAAGTGTTTCCACGGAAACAAGTTTTTCTGATTTGATAACGATTTATCTCAGTTTGATTTGTTTCAATCTGTTTATTTATTCTTGTGTTTATTTTATTATTCTTTTATTTATGTTTTTATTTTTCTTATTTGTTGTTTTTGTTTTGTTTTTTAACTTTAACTTTACTTTTAACTTTTTGTTTTTAAATCAATGTTTCTATTTTTTCCTCAGTTCAAACTAACAGCTGCCAATCTGATCTGGGATCTGTTACTACACACAAACTCCCACAGAAGACCTGGATCAAAACTAGCACCACAACCAGGATCAGGATCAGGTCCAGGATCAGGATCAGGACTATGATCCTCCACTGTCTGAATCAGTTACAGTTGTAAAGACTGAGTAACTCACCATGTCTGCTCCTCCCTCCTTCACTTCCTGCTTCAGGTAAAAGTTGAGAAATCTTGAGTTGGTCTCAGGTGGATCCAGGTGAACTCAGACTGAACCTGGACCAGGTCAGAGTCCGGATCAGGTTGGTTCGGTTCGGTGGACTCAGGCTGACTCTTTAGACCTGAACATTTCTCTCTCACTCGGTTTCTCGTCTGTTTTTCTTCCTTCAGTCTTCAGACTCAACTCCCTGCAGGTGTGGGCAGGTAAGGCCCCGCCTCCTCCTGCTCCTGAGGGAGTCTGGGTAATGAAGTCCTGCTGAATCACAGCTGGGACTGTGCTGCTGCCCCCTGGTGTCAGACACAGAGTCCCAGCAGACATTTAAGGACTCAGCCTCATGTTTTACTGAAACTTTAAACTCAATAATTTACTGCATATTTATAAATAAAACACAAAATGTAATTAAAACAAACTTGTATTAAACTGAACATGAAGAGTTTTAGTTTAATCCAGACGTCAACATGTTTGTCGTCAGTTTTAAACGTCACATTGACCTTTGACCTCTGCTATCAGATGCATGACGGGAGCTTCCTGTGACGACTCCTCCAGTCTAAAGGTCACAGCATCTCTTTCTTCAGTGGAACTCATGTTTCTGAGACCGAGGATGACCCGGTCCTGGTCTGGGTCTCAGGATCAGTCTGGGGTTTGACACATCAATAACCTTCTCAACGTTTTATTTAAAACTTTTAGATTGAAACCCTCAATCATTTAATTGACAAACTGACAGAAAAGAGGCCTGGACCTGGACCAGGTCTCAGGTCCCGCTCTGAGGACCTGGACCTGGTCCGACACTTCTTGACACAGGCTGAAACATCCTGATTAATCATGAAAGTAACTTGTTCACGTTCGATTTAAAGATCAAAACGTATCGGCTTTATGTGACATTTCAACAATCAATCAATAATCAATCAATCAATCAATCACAGACTCAGTCCATTAACCAGCTCAGCGGTGAAGTGATGAGACTCTGGGCTGCAGGTTGACACTGGTTTTGGTTTAATGGTCACACTGGTTTTTACAGAATCTGCAGTTAAAGGGCTAAAACATGAAAAAAACAGCGAAATGGTCCTTTAAAGAGTCTGAGTGGTTTCATTTCTCCGTCACGTTCACTCAGCTCCGCTTCCTGTTTACACCTGTAAAAACCTGTCAATCTAAAACTGGGCTGCTCTCTGATTGGCTGAGAGTCCGACTGAGCAGCCAATGACGGGCCTCGACCCAAATATGGAATAAGGAGAAAAAAAGAAGAGGAAGAAGAAGAGGAAGAAGAAGAAGAGGAGCTAAAGAAAAAAGACAAACAAACAGAAAATTCTACAAATGAGTTGAAACAACAAATCAAGAGGATGATGAAGATGATGAAGACGAATCTGGAATAAGAAATAAAATAAAGACAAAGACAAACAGAGGGAGGCTCATGTTCTCTGCAGTCGTGTTAGAAAACCTGTCGGTTCATCAGTCTGCATTTGATCTGCTGCTCACACACACACACACACACACACACACACGCACACACGCACACACACAGACAGACACATGACGCAGGTCACATGATGCCGTTGGTGAGGTACTGGAAGCCGTCGTACAGTTTGGTGGTGAGCGACCGGATGGAGCCGTCGACCAGCTGATCGACCAACAGCTGCAGCTGCTCTTCAGTCAGACTCATGTGGAAACGATCTTTGAGGCTGCGCATCGTGGAGGAGCCGTGGAAACAGGGCAGCTGGGAACCTGGGGGGTGAGATGTCAGCGTGTGTGTTACAGTGTACCTGGTTTTTCCTACATTGTGGGGACAGAAACCTGGTTCCCATGATGTAAAAAACAAACAACGAAGGTGAAGACATGACTTAAGGTTTGGTTTAGGTTAGACAAGTGGAATGGAAGTCAATGAAATGTCCCCACAAGGCATTAAAACAAACGTGTGTGTGAGTGTGTTGTATCTAGGGATGTTCGATATTAATTTTTGGCCAAACACTTAATTTCTTCTGATAACGATACATACAGATGTTTTTCCCCAAAACTAACTTTAGGTCACATCACATATTTCCTGCCCTGGAATTAAAACATTACCTGCTTTTATTGTGATGCCACTAGATGCATTCCACAAATTAACATTGTCTGTACAAAACAAGAACACTACTAAAGTTATGTGCCATATCCCATGTATCCCTACCTAGCTGTGTGTGTGTGTGTGTGTACCTTGCTGCATGATCTCCACTATCTGCAGGACTCTGTCCATGTGTTTTCTGGCTGCGATCAGTCCCTGCAGCATCAGCATCTTGTAGTAGTTGAACATGTCCCCGTCGGCTCCGCCCATCACGTCCACGAACTCGGCGGTGAGTTTGAACGCCGACGTCTCGAAGCCAAGGTTTTTAGGAGAACTGGAGAGGATGAAGCCGAAGTCGATGTGGATGATGTGACCTTCAGCGTCCAGGAGGATGTTACCGTTGTGCCTGAGAGGACGGAGACGTGTGTTATAATGTGTGTAAGTGTTACTGAGTGTGTTTTGGTGGCCATGATGGCGCCGTGATGTCACACCTCACCTGTCTTTGACCTGCAGCAGGTAACAGATGAGGCTGTACCCGGCGCAGCTCTGAACGAAGTTCCTCTGAGCGGACAGGAAGGCCTCGGTGGTCGGGGCGCCGTGCTCCTGCAGGAAGTAGTCGAGCAGCGACAGCTGACTCTGCTTCTTCACCTGGTGCAGCGACACGGCGTTGACCACCGGCTCGATCATCCCGCTGTCCGACGACAGAACTAGGATCTTATAGGGTTTGATCCACAGAGGGACGCGCTCCTGCTCCCAGATGGCCTGGAGGGGGCGGGGCTTAGGTTAGTGGACGCCACAGCAACGTCATCACACATGTTACTGTTTGTATGTGTGTGTGTGTTACAGTGTGTGTGTTATAGCGTGTGTGTGTCATGTGACTCAGTGATGTCACAGCGTTACCTTCAGCTGCTGCAGCACCTGGAAGGCGAGCAGCTCCTGCCTCAGGTCGTCTCCACACTTGACGATGACGGAGAGCAGGCGCCAGGTGGGGAGGTGTCCGTAGGGCGAACCCTCTCTGATCCTCCTGCAGGACGACAACAGGACGACACGCCGGCATCAGAGACACGACAACACACGGGACGCTGAGGTTTACGACCTGAGGGACGGTCCCTGAACACAGCGTCACCTACCGGACCTTCTCCTCCCACGGCTCCTTCAGGGCCACGGCCGACGGGTCCTCGGGGTCGCGCTTGAAGGTGGTGGGGGCCTGAGCAAGCTGCTCCGACAGACGCCGCCTGAACACACACACACACCATTACACACACATATACACACGCAGACACAGCGAGACACAGTGTGTGTGTGTCCCCTGACCTGATGTCTCCAGCAGCGATGAACACTGGCTCTTTATTCTCCAGACTCGTGATGCTGTCGACTGAGAACTGACTGATGTTGTCACAGCTGTTGGTGTGAATCTCTGGGAACTGGAGGACGGACAGGAAGTGAGACAGGAAGTGAGAAGGACAGACAGACAGTGCCCACAGTTTCTACTGGTTGTTATGTAATTTTCATTTCTGATGTAAAAACTGAAAGTTGTGTTGACGTGTTGACGTCCTGTCTTAAATCTAATCAGTCCTTCCAGGATTTCAGGGTTTTTTTGGTCTGATTTTTTTAACAGCTTTTTTAAAAAAATTACAGTGAAAGTTTTGGTGTTTTTAGTAATTTTGTTGCAATAAAGTTGCAGGAGCAAGTCAAAGTTAATTACAGTCTAATTCAACTTCACCAACTAATTAAAGTGAAGGTATAAACCAGAGTGTTGGTGACGTGTCTGGTCTGACGTCCTCCCTGTTTCTAACATTCTCTGTGTGTTTCTTGGTGACAAAGTTGTTTCTCAATAGACGACTTCCTCTTGTTGATCCACAACAATATAAAATAGCTCAGATACTGTTTCTCTTGGTCCTTAGCAGTGATGTTGAAGGTAAATGTGAGACTTTTTTATCCTGCGTCTTCTAAAAGAAACAAGGAAGTGAGTTCACTGACGTACGGATCAATGTTTCACTGGAAACGATGATGATTAAAAGTTTGCAAAATCTGGAGGTTCTGTCTAACGTCACAGCTCAGACCTGAACCTGTTCCTCATCCTGTCTGTGACATCACTTCCTGTGTGTCTCACCTCCACCTGCAGATCTCCGATGTCGTCCACGGACCAGGCCTCGTCGTCGTTGTCGTAGTTGGGGACGACGGAGAAGCTGCCGGCCCTCTGCTCCGCCGTCATGCCACAGTCCGGCAGGTTCTCCACCGAGCGCGTGCTTCTGATCCGGTTCTCCGGGATCCGGATCGGGACGCTGGACGTCTCAAAGTTCTCACACTCCAGAACCTCGACGTAGATCAGGTACGGAGCCTGAGGAGAGGAGGTCAAAGGTCAAACATACGACACAAACTGATAAGTTGGTTCTAAAACCCTGTCAGGACCAGGTTCAGATCCAGGTCTCTGACCTTGTCCTTGGAGTTCAGCACCACGGCCTGCGTGTGCGGCACTCGGACCACATGGTGGTCGAAGGCGGCGGTCGGCAGCCACACTCTCGCCGGCAGCTTGTGGTTGAGCAGCGACAGCTCGGAGATGAGACGCTGCGTCTTCTGTTCTTTGGTCGGCAGCGTCGCCAAACGCTTCCCGATCCCCATCAGGGACTTGATGAACTCCCTCTGAGGCGCCAGACGCACCGGCTGCACCGGAGACAAAGGACGAGACAGACGTTAGAGGACGTTTAATCTGAGACGTCGCCTCAGACGACGGCGACACAGACACGCTGTGTTTGTGTGTCACGTTTGTTTCTGGAGCAGTTTGAGCTTTAATCGGGGTTTTACTCAGGTCATTTCCTGTTCGTGTTCCCACCATGAACCTCAGACCACCTGATCAAACCTGACACACAAACAGAGGTTTTCATCACCATGACGACCACCAGGTCGTCGTCAAACATCTGATTGGATCCAGATTCCGAATCACAAAGTGAAGCCGCAAAGACTTCAAACCGACCACAACCACAACCCACAAAGACTTCATTTCCCACAATGCACCCTGAGGGGAGGAGGACAGAACAGGAAGTTACAGGGAACTTACGGGACCAGTCTCATACTCCAGACTGTCCAAACTGGAGCTGCTGTCCTGGAGGTTAAAGGTCAAAGGTCAGAAACAGCAGAGATGTGGATTCAGGTCTGAACTTTATCATTTTATACAAACAACAAATAGACTCATCACAGATTCTTCATCCTCCTCACAGACCTGATGGATCTGACACCCCAACGCCCCCACCCACCGCAAGGGTCAGATCATGTGACCCCATATCAATGATTCATCTCAGAATCATCGTTCACACTGTTAACATCAAATACAGAACCAGGACTTGAAGTGTCAGTGATCAGCGTGGGCCGTTACCTCATCCTGGCTGCTCTCCACCTTCGGGTTGCTCGCCGTCCTCTTCAGGTTACTGCTCAGGCTGATGCTGACTGTAGCATCCGACTTGGAGCGCTGATGTGTGCGTTTGGACGGCGACAGACCGTGGTCACCCACCATGGGCCCGTGGCCACCAGCAGCAGTGGGGGATGTTATGGGACAGAAAGGCGTGAGCGTCAGTTCTCTGCGCGCTCGAGCTCCTGCTGGTTTGAGTTCATCAGACAGGATAAGTTTCCTGAGCTTTGTTCCTCTGGAGTGACGCTGGGTGGAGATGTGCATGTCGGAGGAGTAGGCGCCAAGCAGCCAGGCGCACTGGAGGCTGAACGAGATGCTTTGCCTGCAGCGGTGAACCTGAACGCAACATGGAGTCGCAGAGAGAAAAGAAAAGAGGAACTGATTTAAATCAAGTGTGTTTATGTGTATGAATCTGTTCATCTGCTCATATTCAGGAAACTGCATCAACTTCCTGTTTCTCTCTTTGTTTGTGTTGCTGATTTATTTCTGGATCATTAAAGTCAAACAAAATGTTCTCTTTATCAGCAGCAGTTAAGCCCCGCCCACCCCAGCCTGTTAGACCACACCCACCACGTATGGTTTGATGGCGTCTCCGACGTCTTCGTCCATGTGGATGTACATGTTGAGAAGCTGCGGCAGGTAGAAGTCTACGTCGTCGTGCGGGAAGCTGAAGAGGCGGTTCCCGATGTACGCCTGGACGCCGGGCTCCTTAGAGTTGTGCAGGTAAGAGATCGCCATGGAAACGTCAAACAGCTTGGACTCGAACAGGCGGAGCAGCCACGACTGTTTGGAGGGATTGTGTCTCTGCCGCCGCCGCGCATTCTTCACCGAACCGGCGGCCGGGCCTTCAGGGTCATCCTCCTCCTCGCGGATCTTCAGCGGTTTGGGCGTCAGAACTGCGGAGGCGGTGGGGGTAGTGATCGAGGGGGCGGGGGCAGAGGCGGCACGGGGAGCATCCGGGCCCCCCCCGTTTTGCAGCTCGGTGGCGTCGTCGTCCACCTGCTGCAGCTTCACCTGCTGCAGCACCTGCTGACACGCGCGCTGCGCCACCTCGGCATCAATCACCAGGTTGAGCTCCGCCACGCCCTCGCTGATCACACACAGGGGCGGAGTCACGGCCTGTGGGGCGCCGCAGGATGACGAGGGCGTGGAGGGGAGGGACAGGGAGGGGGAGGAGGAGATGGACAGAGAAGGGGAGGGGCTGTTCTGATCAGAGGGGGAGGGGGAACGCTCCAGCTCCGTGTCGTCCATGATGGCCGCTGGGAAGCTCCGCCCACCTCCACTGGAACAAACACAGGGTCAAAGGTCAAAGATTACCAGAGAAACAATAAAACACAGAATCAGGTGGATTCAGACTGATTCAGTGTGTTTCCTGTGACATCACAGTGACATCACAGCGTCACATGTTCACGTCACAGAACAAAGACGACGCTGTGTCTCTGATCGTCATCTGATTCTGTTTCCTGTTTGTATCACGCCGCCAATCATGTGACCGATGTGATGAGTGTCTCCACGGTGACAGAGCAGCTGCTACAGTCTGATCTCTGTAATCCAGATTATACCTGACCCACAGAGGAGGAGGGGGGGGGGGGGGGGGGAACTGATGGGGTCACGCTGTGTTTAATGGTCAATGATCCCATGATCACATGACTTTGAGTCACATGTCTGTTCCTGAACTTTTACATGTTTATTATTTTTATATAACATATAAACAGAGATTAAAACAGATTAAACATAATCTGTATTTTAATCTGTGACGTAAAACATCAGTAGAAACAAACTGAAACAGTTTCGGCTCAAAAGTCACAGATTTAACTTCCTATTGATGATAAAATAAAACAAATAAATCTGATGGATTATTACTGAGATCTGGGTCAGTCTAGTCCTAGTTCTGATCCTGGTCTGACCCAGTAAATAACAATAACAACAGTGACAACGTGACTGTAAACAACAAACAAACACGCCTGTGTCTGTAAACAATAATAAACAACAACATGTCTGTGTCTGTTCTGATCCAGAACAAAAACTTTAAACTTTCAATGCTCTGCTCAGTGATGTTAGCATTAACGTTAGCGTTAGCTGAGCACAAAGCTAACACTACTGGAGGCTGTGAACCCAATAAACATTTGCGACACCTCCGGTAAACACCAACCGGCGGCTGTGACGCAGTCCCGGTTTGTTACCGGGCCGCTAATTAAGACCCAGTTACCGTTAACCAGCTAACTCACCATTAGCATAGTTAGCTTCTAAGACAAGCTGCACATCATCATCAGCAGTAGCAGCTAACTAGCTACATGCTAACTCAACACTTCGCTGCCGTTTGTTAACATAGACACGGTTAGCATTAGCATTAGCATTAGTTGGGGGGCATCAGGCCAACTGTTGCTAACCCCGCTCAGCTGTTTTTAAAAGCTTTAAGCTAAGCTAACGTTAGCAGCGCCGCAGCCGCAGCTCCGCTCAGCAGCTTCACTAACGTGTCGCGCGGTTTCCAGGTGAGTCGCTGTTACCTGATGACGCTTTAGTGGTTCTGAAATGGTGTTTTATGTCCAGCTCTTCTCCATTGATTCTCTGCTTCTCATCGCAGCTAGACTTGACTGTCAGCAGGGGGCGCATTTTCTTCTTCTTCTTCTTCTACTTCTACTACTAACACCGCCGCGGCTGTCACTTCCGGTGTGACCGCGGCGCTTCAGCGCCACCTGCTGCACCGGAAGTGACTCGCACGTCACATTTCCCGGTTTTATTAAGGATTAAACGCCAAAAAGTGACGCAAACGAATGTTTTTTTTTATATAATTCTGGTAAAATTTTCATAATTTAACAGGATTCATGAGTAAAATGTAACTTATTATTATTATTGTTATTATTATTTAAAAACCACGTGTTCACAGTTTGAACAACAGGAGGCGCTGCAGGTGAAAAAAAAAACAACAGTTCAGGTTAAAAGTTTTATTATTGTTTTTTTCTACAGAAACGGCTGATGTATGTGACGTCATCACAATGAAAATATGACACTTTTCATCATTTTTCTTTAAAAACGGAACATTTCATCAGTAATTTTATATTATTTTAACTGTTTGTTACTGGAGCTGATTCACACTAAACTGATACATGTTTATATATGTTAATATATGTTGAAACTTTATATAAGTTGGCTGTTTGGATCTGGATCAGGTGATAGTCTGGTTCTGGTTCTGGTTCTGGATCTGGACGGCTGTGCAGGATAATCCGGTCTTGTTGCTGGTCTGTTGTTCTCTCTGAAGACTGTTAGACCCAGATGTCTGAGGTACAGTCTCCTCCTGGGTACCGCAACTCATGGGCCAGAACCGGACCGTCGGGTTCTTTACCGAAATCCACCAGGAAGTTTTCATTCAGAGAGAGACCTCCGTTGATGGAGTTCACATCGATCTGCATCATCAGTGAGCCCTCTCTGCACACAGAACATCAGGGTTAACATCAGTAGAACGTCAGTAGAACAATGTGGGTTCTTTACGTACTTGATCATGTCGGGGTAGAACTGTTTGTCCCAGCTGCTGTACAGAGACGTCGTCACATAAAGTCTCTGACCGTCCAAACTCAACTGTAACATCTGTGGACCTCCGTAGACACGTCTCCCCTGAGAGACAGACGGGGACAATCAAATATAAAGAGGACAGGACGTTGGACAGACAGGTCCATCCTCTGTCTCCTCTCTCCTTAAGTATGTCAGTATGTCTGAATTCGGATCCTTCCATTAATACACCTACATGTAATATACTATGTACACTATGTAGCATATGAATATCGACAGGGTAGTGTTGTCTCAGATAATTGTGGATTTATCCGAAATGAGGAGCAACGTCTTCTTCTTCTTCTTTTTAACGGTGAATCATCACAGGACAGAACATTAATCACTGATCTGGACCATGATCGTCTCCACCAACATGTCTGTCGGCTTGTTTTCAATTCTAATCAATAATCAAAGTCTCACTACTGATGTTTGCTTGTGTGGCTTCATGTTTCATGTGAGGTGGAGATTATGCCGCCGCTGCCGTCCCTCCTCTTCTGCTACGTAGCCAAGATGGCGTCACTGAGGCTGAGAAGTGTCCGTGGTTATGATGAAACCATCCGGGTGTTAACACTTCACTGTGTTTTACCAGACTGGTCGGTGTCAACGCACTTACGCACTCAAAATAGTAAGTGGACGTATGGAAGAACTCTAATTGAGACGCACAATTTGTCTGTTTGTCTCTGTACCTTGATGAAACGTGGGCGTGGCTGTGGCTGGTTCTCAGGATCCTCCAGGACTTTGATTGGTCCGTCGCTGACGATGCTTCCTCCCAGAAACACCTGGAACAGACAGACGGGTGATTGGTCTCACTCTGAGATGTGTTACCTGTTCACATCGTCACTGAACGGAGGTTGGAGGCGTCAGACCTGGCCGACCAATCGGGGATTCTTCCTGTCTGTGATGTCATACTGTCTGATGTCACCGTGCAGCCAATTACTGAAGTAGAGGAAACGGTCGTCCAGAGATATCAGGATGTCTGTGATCAGACCTGCACAAACATACAGGTAACAGGTTACACCAGGACCAGGACTAGATCCAGCACCAGGATCAGGACCAGAACCAGTCCCTCAGACTCACCCGGCATCTCAGGCAGTGCCCATCCCTCCACCTTCTTATTGGGAACATTGATCACCTTTTCTGCAGCCCAGTCACCTTTCTGAAGACAAACAGGAAGTGATCAGAAACAACCAGAACTTGGACCCATTTCACAGAAACCCGAACAAGTTCTGGATCTGGAGCAGTACTTACTGACAGGATGGACTAAAGGTTCAGGACTAAACCTTCAGGAGGATGTTATATTAGTGACAGATTAGTGGAAACAGAACTGAGCTGTATTTTACGTCACCGTTCAAAGATCAGGAGATAGTCCTGCCCTCGTTAGCGCAACAGATCTTTATCTAGTCAAAGAACTGAGACAATCTTGGACCAGAGTAACCTGGACTCTTACAAGGACCAGAACCTAGTACCCAGTGTAATCAAACCCAGTGGTAGTGACTGAATCTGGATCTGGACTTTGTGGTACTAACCGGTGTTTTGTAAAATCTGAAGACATTCGATCGCAGAGCGCATCCCACGTATCCTTCAGTGGCGTTGGGGTCGTGGAGGAATCGGACCTCCAGAGGAACAGCGCCATCCTCCCCGAGGTCGAGCGTCTGCAGCTTCCTGTGGGTGGTCCAGTCCCTTCTAAGGATCACAGAAAGCAAAACCTTTAACCCTGTGTTACTCACAGAAAACTGTCCTGGATGGACTTTTTGGTCCTCTGATGGTTGGTGAATCATCAGTTAATGATCATAATGTGTCCTCGAACAGCCCTGAACGACTCCATCAGAGGCACGCCAACAGACTTTATCAGTGACCTGGTCTGAGACCGACTGGATCTGTTAATGTTAGAAAAGCTGGAGGAGTCTGAAGAGACTGACAAAGAGCTGACTGAGCCAATCAGAGGAGGGATGTGAGATAAATGCTGCTGCCGCCTCACTGATTCACTCACAACCACGCTTAAAAGTCTGACGCTTTAACGCTTTTTCTTTCATTTTCACTTTCTACAAACTCCCCGCCCTGATCCAGATGTTACCCGGTACCGGGAGGTCTGCTGCTGATTTCAGCTCCACCAGGAAAACCAGCGTGTTGCCATGGTGATGTTTACACGCCGGTTTAGCGGTTTAGTCTGTGTCGGAGGCAGCGCCTTTCACCGGTGCTCGCCAACAATAAACGGCTGTAAATCACGGTGAGAAGCAGCGGCTACATCCTGTCTAGTTCACGTGACCAGACGTAGAGTTTGTAGTGTGAACACTACAGGTCTCAGACCAGTTGTTGAGACTCGGGAACACAAGTCAATCATCACGACAGAGAAGTCTTGTAGTGTGAACACTACAGGTCTCTAGACCAGTTGTTGAGACTCCAGGAAACAAAGACTATGGCAATAACTGGAGTTGGAGTGAGTGTCCAAGGCTTGTTTTAGACGTCTCACCTTTGCCGTTGCCGCACGGGTCTCCCAAGCAGCTGATCATGATGTGACCGCTGGCCAGACAGTGAGAAGTGTGAGGGTTCGCCAGGTTACACTTCCAGAACAGATCCACCGGTTCCACCACCTGAAGACAACAACCCACAACTCGCCTTCATAAAATCCACATGTCTGAGTCCAACCAGAGCAGAACCTACAACCCTGTGGTGCTGACTGAGTCCTCTGGGATCAGAAACACGAACCATTCAGTCTGACTGGAGTCTTATATGGACCAGAACCCAACGCAATGAGAGATTTTGTGTTTGATCAGACCCATAAATCATTAAAGTCAAAAAACAACCCAGAACTCTGTGTAGCTGAGTAGTTTGATTTATTGGCAGGAAGAGTTGGAGCCAAATGTTTAATCCTCTGTTTTCTGTTGCACAAATCTGGAATATCCACAGATAAGACACATGATCCCCCAGAGTGTCCCAGGTCTCCTCCTTCACAGGGAGCTGTCCAGGAGGACCTGACCTCCGCAGCAGTGTTTCTCAGGACCCCCTGCTAAGAAAACTCATTTGAGCTGTTTGGATCCACCACAGTCAGACTCAGCATAAGTGCAGAGAGATAAGATACTGGACCACTGACCCCCCTCCCAGTCTGATAACAGTCAGAAACAACAAAAGGCCGTAATCCTCTGAAACCCTCCAGTCAGGGGACTCTTAGAAAAACCGCCGGGTGACCGATCATTGTGACTCAGCAGAGTTTTCTACTGAGCAGCTGGAAAATTATTCATCATTCAGTGTGAACTCAGCAAACCCTCCTCCTCTTTCTCCTCCTTAAGATATTTTCACTGTTTCTTCAGTTTCTTGTTTCTCTGACAGACAATTTCCTCTAAATGGAAAGAAAACAGCTGCTGTTTACACGAGTCCCGATCCGTTCATCACAAGGCTTCGGGCCAAAAAAACCTCCACCCTCCAAACTCAACAAACTGGCTCCTCACTTTTCAGTTCACTTTACGCTTTACTGTTGAAATTTACTACTCAAATTACCACAGAGTAACACCATCCACCCCTCCCCAATGAATCTGCAGCTCTAAGGGTCTCTGAAGACCTGGGACAAGGCTGAGTCCAGATTAAATCCACCAGTTTTCCATCAGTCTTTTGTTTCTGGATTTTAAAAAACAGATGGAAATGCTAAACAATAATAAATAAAATACAGATTTTACTTTTCAAAGTGTTTGGTCCAATGTCGGTACCTTGTGCATCTGCGGAGCTTTGGGGTTCGTACCGACGTCGATGATGTAGACTCTGGATGAGATGAGCGACGGCAAAATCAGACGGTTTCTTTTCTTGGACGCGTCTCCGAAGCAGCTGCTGCAGGCGTTCCAGCCCGAGTGATGCAGCTCGTCACGGAGGTTCGGCATCGGGAGGCGGTGGATGACCTGACGGGGTGGAGGTCAGAGGTCACATCACGACAAAGAGACAGACACAGACAGAGACCCTCTAATGTTACTTTGGTTTAGAAAGTTCAGCAGAATAAAACAGATCCTGGAGGCAAAGACTCGAACAAGAAAAACCTGAAATAAGAAGAAGAAGAAACGACATCTGATCCAGCAGCAGGAGGAAGGAGACCACAAAGAAGAAAGAGTTAAGCAGCAACCAGGTGGACTACAGGAATCCAGATCAGACTGGATGCACCGGGGACCAGGTCTACCTGGCAGTAGGACGGGGACTTCGGGTCAACGTCGACCGTGGCCAGGTAGTCGGGTTTCTGGATCCCGGTGCTGCGGTAGATGCAGGGCAGGTAGACGATCTCCTCCCGAGGACCTTGGACCACAGACACAACAGAACCAGATCAGACCCCTGGACTTCACTGAGACATCACAGTCTACCATAGTCCACTACAGACCCTTAGACACCACAGTTCACTTCTAAACCAACATGAACTTTATTCTGTTACTGTAGAAATTAAACTACGTGTTTTACACATGAGCTAAAACACATGTTAATATCTACACATCAGACAGTGACACTTCCAGAGGCGGAGTGATCCTGGTCCTGGAGTCCTGATGTGACCCTGTCATGAAAACAATGTATGGACATAAACACAGACGGTCTCACCCTTCATGGCATCCAGCGGGGTTCGGTATCCGGGTCCACATCCTGAGCAGGTGGCTGAGAAAACACAACAACAGGTCACAGACATTAGTTCTGTCCTGGGGGGTCACACAGAGTCCAGACAGTCCTGATTATTATTATTATTATTATTATTATTATTATTATTATTATTATTATTATTATTGAAGTGAATGATGATGATGATAATGATGATGATCAGCTGCTCGTCAGCCTCCGTCCTCTCTTCACCTTTTATTTGCCCTGGTCCTCGACAGGAGGCGTCTTATCGTGGCCCCGGAGGACGAAGGTCCTGACTGACGCTCACGTCGTTAACGCTGCACAAACAACACGACCTGCTGCGCAGCGCGTTAACGTCCAAACACCATTAAAAAATTCACAAAACATGTTTGTTTTTGCGACTTGTTGGAGTCGATGATCGTGTTGAGACACGAAGTGATTTAATCCTCTTTTTAATCCCAGTCTTCACAGCTGCAGCTCTAATCCCTCATTACTGTCACACACGACATCTGATCTTTGTTTGAATCTTTGACCTGATTTATCATCAACAACTCGACCTGCGACTCAACATGAACTCATCAGTTTAACGGCTGAATTTACGACTGATTTTAAACAACAAGAGGACAGATGTTTGGTTGTTGATGTTTTTATAATTTTATTATTTGTTTAAATTTTTAATATTATTAACATTTTATATATTTATCTTTTTTATTATTTGCAGACAGAGACAGACGGAGACAGACAGATCTCTGATAGTGTCCCTCCAGGCAGGACACCTGCTGTCCCTGCACCTGTTGTTCTGGTTGTTTATTTTCTCCTCATATTGTTATTGTCACATGATCGCTCCGGTCGCTATGGAAACTGTCATGAGGGACGGCGGCGTCTCTGCAGGTTTGTGTCCCGTTGACGTCCACAGACGCCGTCAGTGTCCTGAAGCTGAAGACGGACAAATTCCTTCAGTCTGAAGAACCTCAAGTTCTCGTCTTCAGACCACTTCCTGTTTCTACAGAGCGCCCCCTCTGCTGCTGACGCAGCGCTGCATCATCACACATCATCATCATTTAAATATCTTCATCTGATGAAAACGAGTCACAATTGCAACTGAACTCTAACGAGTCACTGAAATAAAGTACATCCAGATGTTTCCACGTGTTCCACTTTAAATTGTCACATCTGCATCTGTGACTGTTTAGACCATCAACACCATGTCTGAGGGTTGATGGAGGCTCCATCTTAAAGGTGGATGATGGAGAAACTTCAACAATATCAATATCAAACACTAATTTACATTTAGTGAAAAAAGAACAACTTTAGTTCTTTAGTTCAGACTCATTCATTGTCTATGAAGATTGTTGTAGCTCCATGTTTTAAAGTGCTGGATAAACTTCATAATATTCTTGTTTTATTAACATGTACTTGTACTTTTACTTTCTACACTTAACTACATTTACTTATAGATTACTGTCATACTGAAGTACAGTAAATACTAGATACTTTAAGACTTTTACTGGAGAATCATTCTAGTGACGACTTGAACTTCTACCAAAGTTATTTTATTCTACTCTAGTGTCTCTACTTCTACTCTAGTGTCTCTACTTCTACTCTAGTGTCTCTACTTCTACCATGTATAAGCATGTTAACATGCATGTTAACATTCTATGCATGTTATGCATATAGATGCAACGCAGATACCCATGTCTGTCAACACAAGAGTTATATAATCTGTGCGCACACACACACACACACACACACACACACACACACACACACACTCTGGCTGATTTAAAGGAACAGGCTGCTGTTTTTGTCTCCGTCTTGTTTCATCATCACATAAATCAGGTGTCTGGATGCCTCATTCACAACATATAGGACACAGAGAATCAGCTGCTGACCCCACCACCCCTACCTCCACACACACACACACACACACACACACACACACACACACACACACACACACACATTATGTGTCGTTTATGAGTCACAGCCACCAGGGGGAAACACACAGGTTTATGTTGGCCATCTTGTGTTTAGTTTGTTTCAACTGTTACATCATCATTTCACTGTAGGAAATAAATTGATACAACAAAAATTAAATATTAAGAATAAAACTGCGGCGTCCTGATGTTAACGATGGCGATTTAAAATTAAATGACAGAAATAAAGATCAGACGAGGTCACACGACCCAAATCTGACCTTTGACCTGTGTGATGTCACCAGGTTCTGTAACATTTGATAACAAAATGACAAAATGAGGAAAGGGGGCGGAGCCTGCGCACATTCCACAACAGTAGGCGGAGCCACGTTTATAAACTAGCTTGTTGGTTAGCTTAGCTGCTCGCTAAGCTACAACCACCTGCAGGAGACAACGGACACGTCTGTAACATTAAGTCAAACACACACACAAACAGATAAACCGCAGCAGTTTAATATCAAACTGAGTCAGAAGCAGCAGAGAAGCAGAGCAAAGGTCAGAACCAACTGCTGTAAAGACTGAAGCCAAACCACATTGTTTCAGTAGCTGAGCACGTTTAAAGAGGGTGAGGAGGGTGATGGAGGATGATTAGAGGCAAAATAAAAAGGAGCTCACCCATGTCTGAACTGCTGGTCTGATCTGATCCTGCAGGTCTTTCTCTCAGTCTGAATTCTTTCAGACAGACCCCTGTGAAAACCCAAAGGGGTGGAGCTCAACTCACACCATCATCCAATCAGAGCGAAGATGTGAAGTTCAACAAACTGGTCATGCTACATGAACATTAACTCTGTGAAGCCCAGACACTTTTACACCTGAGTCATCAAGTTATAAAGTCAGATAAAGTCTCTGAGTTTCAGACTGAACTTTATT
Source organism: Polydactylus sextarius (assembly GCA_016801845.1). Classification (NCBI taxonomy): domain Eukaryota; kingdom Metazoa; phylum Chordata; class Actinopteri; family Polynemidae; genus Polydactylus; species Polydactylus sextarius. Next base: position 24,907,579 of record CM028913.1, read on the forward strand.
CTCTTTTATCTGACGTGACAATACATCTAATATACATGTGTTTTATAAAATAGTTTCTTCACTGACTTCTTCATTAGTTTTTTTATAAAATGCCTGAAACATCAGAGAATAAACAGGGATGAGATCATCACAAAGAAACAAGTTAAACCATAAACTGATGAAAACATTGTGAACCATCATGAAGACCAGGTCCTGGATCTGGTTTCTGTTCTGACCAGTACAAACTGCTTACAGCAGTATTAGGAGACAGTTCAGAGTTATTGTTGTTTTAAAAGTTTCTATCAGTTCTTTTTTTTTTCCATCTGAGATTGGTTTTATCAGCAGCATCAGAAGTTTTATTTTGATTTTTATTTCTGATGAATTAAGAACGACTTTAGTTTGTGTTCTGAGGTTCTTCACATTCTGAGGAAAACTGTTGATTAAAAGAAAATGTGGATGAAAGAACAATGATATTAAATGAAAGAAGCTGCTACTAAACTTTATAATCACCTAAAAAACTATTCTGATTGGATGATGAGGAAAAGAGGGCGTGTCCATGTGTGTAGGGAAACGTTGAAGTGACCAGTTATGGCGACAGAAAACAGGACACATACATTTATAGGGCAGTTGTCAAAAAAGTTAGTGATTTAATTAATAAACTAATCAATACATTGAACTTATTCAGCTAATTATCGCTAACCGCTAATCAATAACGTTCATTAACATTAACTATCAATTGCTAGTCATCACTTTGCTAACGTTTTCCATTCATCTGATAACAGGATCTTTATTAATGTAACAAACATCTTGTCAGTTTTTCACCACCAACTTGATGGACATAAACGAGTCTGTAGACGCCATCTTTGTTTATTTGTTGTCATTCGGTCGTCACGGAGACGTGCCCTTTTTTGTGATTCTCAGTGTTTTATTAATACGGATTTGAAGTGATTTCAGACCGTTGATTCACGTACATAAAGAAACACAACACTGATTTCATATATAAACAAATTACATTGCGAACTGCTTTGCATGTAGTAGGATTGTAATTTAAGTTTATTTTGAATGGAATAATGTGAATAATTGCTTATATGTGCTTTTTTTCTCACAACTTTATCGTAAATACATGTCTGACACTTAAAGAACAAATAAATTTTAAACAAAAATACTATCTTTCTTTAATTCTTATACTTGATTTTTCATTCATCAAGAGGAGTTGCCTCTACCAAGATGGCTGCTCCATTGACACATTCGTTCCCATAGACAGAAGTAGCCAACGTGACATCTAGTGTATATATCTATGGATCTTACTAACATTAGCTAACATTAGCCACCATAATCTTCAAGTATCTAACAACTCTTAGTGTTTAATTAAGTTCCACTTTATCACTAATCTCTTATCTTGGTTCCCATTAGCATCCTTTCTAGCTAACATGCTAACTAGCAGCTAAAGGCTCATCAGCGCCAAAGCTAACGATGTTTCTCTACAACTGAACCACAGCAACAGACATGTTTTGTAGGAAACGTAATTAAACTGTTGATCGTCAACGTATCGTATCAAGTGACAACTGTCCATCTCAACCACTTCCTGGAAACTGTCCAATCACCTTAAAGACTGTTCTGATTGGCTGCTGAGGAAAAAAAGAGGGCGTGTCCAGAGAGATCCAATGAAAACGCAGCCTCAGGTCACGTGATCTGCAGCAGTTTTAGAAGCTACATACACACTGATGTGAAGTGTATGAGAAGTAAACGTCTTCACATCAAGTTGAAATAAATAGTTCAAAACCTCAGTGGCTGTGAAGACATTTTGTTTATTCAGTTGCGAAATGTTTCTGTACATGAAAACAAAACACATCTCCATCATCATCACATGATCACGTAAAAAATAAAAACAGTTTCAGGCAGCTTCCTGCCTGATCCAAACATTCATCGTCATCATCATCCCTGATCTCCACCTGTTTCAAACCAGCCAATCAGCTTCCAGAACCAGTCTGCATCAGCAGGTCAGAGCTCCACCTGGTGGTCATGTGGTCTGTCAGGTCTAAAACACGCTAACATTTTAACACGTTAACTTCTGATCTTCCAAATGTTTGTTTGTTTACATTCTTCAACTTGGTTTACATTGGCTGATTGGCTGATGTGGAGGCGGAGCTTCAACGTTCTCTCAGTGTGAAGTCTGAGGCAGGAAAACACCAGAAAACTGAGAAACAAACACTGAGACTCACCTCAGATTATCATCTGAGGTGAGTCAGGTGTGTTGCCTCAGTCAGGAAGATAAAACATCAGCACCGCTACAGTTCCTCTAACATCCATTGGATGGCGCTGTGTCAGACCGGAGCAGTTGTCTGAGGGCTTTTCATGTCCCCGTCAGATCCAGGTCCAGGATCAGGTCCACCGTCCACCTTCAGGTCCACATGGAAACAGGTGAGTTAGGGGGCGGGTCTCTGTTGATTGACAGGTGTCCCAGCCTGTCTCCGTCCCTTCAGGACGACTTGGTCTTTTACAGACATGTGTCCATGTCTTCATCGTGTCCTCAGCGTTTGTCCATCCTATCGTCGTCTCCGTCGACCTCGACTCCTTCTGTCCTGCTCTTTATCTTCCACTCGTCCCCGACTTCCTCTCCGATCACAATCCTGGTCTCTCGTCTTTCCTTGTTCGTCTCCTTTCTGTCCTCCTTTGTTTCCTTTCCTTCCTCCTCACTGTCCTCCTCCATCATCTTTGTCTCCTCTGGTTTGTCCTTCTCAGTGTCCTCCTGTCGACTTTCCTCCTCTGTCTCTATCTTGTCCTCTTTCACCTCCTCCTCTGTCTCTATCTTGTCCTCTTTCACGTCCTCTTCTGTCTCCATCTTGTCCTCTTTCACCTCTGTCTCCTCTTTGTCCTCCTGTTTATCCTCAGACAACTCCTGTCCTTGTCCTCCTCCTTGTTCCTGTTTGCCCTCAGATGTCTCCTTTTCATGTCCTTCTTGTTCCTGTTTGTCTTCAGACGTCTCCTGTCCTTGTCCTCCTTCTTCCTCTTTGTCCTCTTCATCTTCCAGTTCCATCAGATCAGGATGAGTGGTCTCCAGTGCTTCAGTCCCAAGCAGAGTCTCCGTCAGGGTTTTGAGGAGGTCCAACTGGACCTGCCCTGGTTTCTGACTCTTGTCCACCTTCTCCTCCTGCTCCAGAAGAAGCCCCGTTAGTCTGAACGACTCCTTCCAAAGCTGCGGGAGTTTTTTCAGGTGCGTCAGGCCTTCGATCACCCAGTCGACCAGCAGCTGGGCCACGTTCGCTTGGAGCTTTTGCGGTGACGTCTCCTCCAGCTCCTTCGGGTTTCCTGAGAAGGTGAACGCCGCCCATCGTGACAGTATGAAGCGCTGCAGAACTGGCTTCATACAAATCTCCAAAGGCTGCAGACAGTAGGTGCATCCTCCGGGGATCACGGCCGGGAGGGTACCTGACCCACTGATGGTCGTGAGGAACAGGTCTCCCATGTGTTCACGGTGTCGGTCCGACACAAGCATTGACTTTGTGGACTGAGTTTGACCAGACAAGTGCTGCATCCAAACCTTGATGGTCCACAGATTCAAAGCTTCTTCCACTAACAGACTTTCTGGTCCGGCCTCAAGCAGGATGAAGTCTGGCAGTGCTTTCTCAGCGAGCTGCCTGTTTGCCAACACTAGTGACGGCAGCATGGTCCCGTCTGCCAACGCCGTCAGGTACACAGTGATCAGAGGTAAAGACCCGGTGAGCTCCAGGGCTTCTGGTCGCCGACTCTTGTCCTGGACTAACCTCAGATCCACAAAGAGACACAGCTCATCCATCGCAGCCACAGATCTTTCTGACAGTTTGTGAACCTGGATGATTTTCTGGGTAAACTCCCTGAAAGACTTAATTTTATCCTCCAGGGACGACGGCAGCGTGCGGGTCAATGTGCTCGCTGCGCCGATGCTGCGTACGCCGAGTCGGTGCTGCAGCATGAAGTTCACTGCCCAGTCGTAGGAGATGCGGAACGAGTCACTGAAGTCTCCTTTCTTTTTTAACATGGAAGCTTTGTGAAAGAGGTTGCTCTCGGTGATTGGAAGCTGCTGCTCGCGCATTGAAAGCACCCAGGCCACCATCCGATCCTCACCGTTGCTCTGGACTTTCTGCTCCTCTTTACTTTGCTTCAAACGCTTCTTGGCCTCCTTCAGCCACGTCCGGATGAGCTGGGGTCTGGTGGAAAAGACCCTGGAGGCTTGACGGAGTCCGTCACACAGAGCGAACAGAGCGATTCTCAACTGACGGGCGCTAAGGAAATCATCCCGATCTTTAGAGGCCGATGAGGCGGCGGCAGACAGCGTGGCAGCGCTCATAACTGACGGCAGATACAATTGTGGACGGTTTTCTTCGATAAATGCTTGTTTAATATCTTCAGTTTCATCATCAATGTCTTCCAGATCATCCAGTCTCTCTTCATCAGAGAAGTCCATGTCCTCCACCGGGGCCATCTCTTCATCCATGTTGTCTTCAACCTCGTCCACCTCGACTGCGCCGCTGCAGGACAAACATTACTATTATTACAACAGCAACAAACATTCACTGGACGTCAACAGTATCAAAGATTTAACATGACAATACAAGTCCCTCCAGGCCCTTTTTTGAGATTGTTACGTCTTAACTTTTCTCTTAGTTGTGGTGTTTTTCAGCATTTTGTTGTAATAAAGTTGGTTAAAAGTTGCAGTGATTGGTTGAATTATGAGGTTGTGCTATTTACGTTAGTAGTTGCGATCACGATATGATGAAATCCTGGAGGGTCTGTAATAAAAACGAGTTCCTGACAAATGATCAAAAACATTAAATGAAACAATTACCTCACGCAGTCCCTGAGAAATCCAACGTTTGCTGCGCCTGTGAAAAACATCAAACATCTTTAGTTTCTCAGCAAAAATTAAAAATAATAAACTGGTAACAATCAGTTTAAAACACTGACCTTTGTATAGAGGTGACATGCCATGAAACTCCCAGAAGCAGCTCGGCTGTTTGCACAGATTTACTTGACAGGCGACGCAGCCAAAAACGCTCTCATGACGCTTGTTCTTCAGGTTGCAGTTCTTGCATCTTTTGGCGATCGACGTGATCTTTGTCAGTCTGTGTCTTTGTTTGATTGGTTCTTCTCCCACCTCGGCCCTCATCCCACGGGAGCTGGCGATCTCCACCGTCTCAAAGTATTTCTGGGCGCACTTGGCGAGCTGGTTGCCCAAACGTTTGCGGAAGTTGACCTGAATAAAAAGTCCGTCTTGCACCCAGGCAGGTGGGTTGTCTTTGCGACTCTCCCGCAGTAGGATGAAGGCGTTAACGATGCTCAGGTTGATCAGGAACCAGAAGAGGTTGCGCCAGTGTCGGTCCTGTGGGACTCCTCCGAGCGGGTTGCAGGCCAGCAGCTGTTTGCAGATGTCGACTCCTCGCATGTTCTCCTGCAGTAGGCGGAAGGCCATTGGGCGATTGATGGGGTCCAACCCGCCCACTTTGGTCTGAGACCTCCTCCAAACTGTGTCTGGTTCACCTGGAGGAGCATTAGTTGACAGGCAGCCCATCTCCTTGATGTCCCTCCAGCGAGTGGCCAGCAGGGGGCCAAACTGTCTCTGCAGGAAGTCCCCAGGTTTCTCCAACTGCCCCTCGTCCCACAGTTGCCTGGGCAGGATGGGGTTGGGCGGAGGGAAGGAGCTGGAGGCGTAGATGCCCTGGTCCAGAAGCTTCTGCATGAGAGGGACTGAGGTGAGCGAGCTGGCCAGGTACAGCTGGTGGTGTTTGTCCTCCAGACCCTTCACTAGCTCCGGCACCACGGTGAAACCCAGCTCCTGCCCCGCCTTCCCCCCCACCTGGATGAAAAAGCGGTGGCAGTAGCCGGACTTGGAGTCACAGAGCAGCCAGACCTGAGGCTGAGTCTTTGGTTTCCCTTTGCCGTGGCAGCTGTCGTCCTCCATGCTGGGCAGCAGCGCCCTGTCGATGGTCAGGCAGCAGTTGGGCCGGTACGACTTCCACATGGCTCCGCCCAGGATTTCCAACATCGGCCTGAAGATGTGCAGCGAGTCGCTGGGGTTGCTGAAACCGCGATGTTCCTCTGTGGTCAAACTGCCCATTCGGATGTTGGCGGCGATCTGCTTGAAGCGTTTGAAGCTCATGGCTCGGTAGAAGGTGTAGCTGTTGTCGTAGTGACTCCAGGACCAGTAGTGGGACGGGTCGGGCAGGTTCTGGATCCCCATCAGGATGACCAAGCCGAGGAAACCTCTGATCTCATGAGTGGTTGCGGGAACCCAGTCGGAGAGGCAGGAGCTCAGGAAGTGGCAGGTCTTGGCGTGAGCGTTGGTCTCGTTGGTGATCAGCTCCACCAGCGACGGAGGGAAGACCAGGTTGAAGAAATCGATGGCGTCACTGTTCTTGGTCAGGTATTGATGAGGCCCGCTGTTCTGCGTGAACGCAGCGATGCTCGACTCGGCGCTGCCGGTCTCCTCGGGCTCTTTCCAACTATCTGCTGACCTCCAGGACGGATCAGGTAAGTCCTGGTCCTGGCCTTCTGAGGGAAGCTGCTCTTCATCGTAGCAGAACTGGATGTCGGATTCAGTGTGGACTGAAAAGAAACAGGAAAATAAAGTTAAATATTTTGAATATTTTGTCTTCATCAAGAAGAATCACGGATCTGATTGGTTAAACTTGGTTTGTACATTGTACTTTTTCAGACGTTAACGCCTTCGTTTATAATTTTAACACAGTTATAAAAACAAAATGTAAACAACCACAGTGTGAATCTGTTAATGTTTAAACCACTGGTGAGAATCAGTCACTGAGTAACAGCTTGGCTCTGAATAACCAGAGTCTGATAAGATGAAGAATCAGCGAGCTTTTGTTGCGTCATGTTGGTCTAGGACCAAAGCCAGGACCAGCACCAGGATCAAAAGCCTAAACGGCAACAGATCTGTCAACATGTGTCCTGAACAACCAGGAGACCTTGTTCTGAGGTGTGAAGGATGCCTGTACTAATGTGTACTTAACCAGAACCAGGACCAGATGGGTAGGGGTGTAATACACCTACTGGTGAGTTGAGTGTTTCCTGATGTAGAACATCAACACTGATGTTTCTGAGTCTGTTTCCTCTCAGGAGCAGTGAGAGGTTCAGTGGCCTCAGTAAGTGAGTAAATGAGGACTTGACGAAACTCTCTGCGGCTGCTGTTTATTCGTCCTTTGTTTCGAGAGAAAATCGGGTCCGTTTTATTTACTTTGGCTGCGTCCGGACCAAGTCCAGGACCTGGACTACGTCCGATCTGTGGACAAACCAGGAAGGAAACAGATCTGACGCCTCCGGCCGTCTCGGAGGAAAAGGTCAAAGGTCCAAGGACTGAATGGAACTGGACCAGGTTCAACTCCTCAGACGTGCGCACGTGTGTGTGTGCATGTGTGTGTGTTGTCTTACCCCTCGGCCGACAGGTGGCGCTGTGGTGCTCCAGGTTCTTCAGCAGGTGAGCGGCCATTTGATCGGCGTTCTGAGGTTTGAAGTCGCACTCGGAGCAATGCAACATAAACGGGCTAAACACACACACACACACACACACACACACACACAGAGTTATCAAACAGTCATTTTCTGTTTTTTTGTTTCATGTTTGGCTACAATAAAAATACGTATTTAGTTTGTTGATGAGTCTCACCAAGGGGGCGGGGTCCTGTGCAGGGGGAGGGGCTTATCTCTGCTCTGTGGCACATGGTGACTGAAACATCAGAGGTCACAGATAAACACTGAATTCAACAGAACGTTAAACATCATGTCAGTAACTTCTGCAGGACTGAGTTTTCTTACTGGATCATGTGAGCAGCGTAGGCTCTGGAGCAGCAGCTGCTGTACGGACACAGCAGACAGTGGACGTGAGTCGGGTAATGAGCCGAGAAGTCGGAGGCGTCGGTCCCACACTCGAGACACAGCAACTTGTCTCTGTCGGACGACGACGTCCTGCAGGAGACGAGTCAGTTTGACTTTAAACGTCACGAGTAAAACAACAACGTCGTCCCTGCAGTCGCGTGAACATCAGACTCAGACACAGACAACGAGAATAAAGTTGGAATTTCATCCATTTTCTCCTCCACAAAAGAAACAATCTCTTCCAAATTCCTGTGGTTTTCTTTTTCTTCAGAATAGACAAAGTCCTGATACTTATATTAATAATGTGGTGCTGCTGAACCAAAAGAAATCGATATTAAAGTATTAAACTTAGCAAGAAGAAACTCCACGTTTCCTCATTGTTACATTACATTAATTACATATATTCATACTTTATCCCCCCCGCCCCCCATGTGGCTCTAATACTGTGTCGTAACATATTTCATGAGAACGATAAAACACAGAACAGAGAGCCAAGATATTTACTAACAACAATGTGCAAAAACAAGTAAAACAAAAATACCCAGACACAACTAAAGGATAATAATAAATACTGAATGCCTTGATAAGTACAAGTTTAAATACCAGTAAATAAATGAATGGAGCCAAATTCATAAGTGGATTTAACAAAAACAACCAGTTCGTGTTAAGTTTAGACTGTGTTCAGCAGTGTGAAGAAAAAAAGACTCAGAGAAACACAACGTTACACATGATGCACAACAACGGACTTATTTGAATTTTGTCTCTTTGAGGAAACATTTCAAACTGTATTTTCAAAGTAAAGGTGTAGAGTTTTACTCGTTCAGTGTTGATCATCAACCAGTGACAACGCAGGAAGAGCTCTGATTGGTCCAATCACAGCTCAGGGGGCATGGTCTCACCTGCTGACGCCGACGCGGCGTCCGGTCGGCCTCTTTCCGGGGAGACGGGAAGATTTAGAGAACGAAGTGTTTCTCTGGGGCGCAGACGTCGCCGGCTCCGTCTTGATGTTGATTGGCTGGATGAGGGAGGAGGGGGGCGTCTGGAGGAAGCGCCCACCTGATGATGTCATCGCCGTCCGGAGCTTCCCATAGGTCCTGATGGTGACCTGGAGACACAGGGGTGGGGAGGAGGTGAGCGGACACGCAGCAGGAAGACAAATAGAGCGGCGTGGACACTCAGGGTCGGTGCTGACCTTTGACCCCGGCGGCAGACCGTCCAGCTGAGGAGGTCGACGGAAGGAACGATGATTTTCTAGTTTGTGCTGCATTTTGTCTTTGAGGGAAATGAACTGCAGGCGACAGCGGTTACAGTGGAAGGCCTGGTTGATCTGAGACACAAAGACACAAAGACATGAAACTCTGAACCACTCACCAGATGTGGGGGCGGGGTTATCAGATATGTGGCGGCGGGGTTACCTGGTGTTTGAGCAGGTGCTGCTGGTAGCTCATCGGGTTTCTCGTTACTTTCAGACAGAAAACACAAAGCAGGAAGTGAGAGTCTCTGTGGAAGCTGGCGAAGTGTTGCAGGACGTCTGAGTAGAAGGACGAGCGGTACGAACAAACCTGAAGGACAAATACGAGTCAAACAGAGACCGAAGACACAAAGTGAGGGGTCAGAGGTCAGAGGTCACACTCACCTGGCAGACGTACGGCATCTCTCCAGGTTTGTGGCTGGACTTCATGTGGTTCAAGAACGTCGGCTCGTTGTCAAACGCCCACTCACAGATACGACACATACCTGAGACAAACGGAGACTCAGTCCACATCAATCAAATCTTTGATACCATATTTGTTGACAACACAAAGTCTGTGGCGATACAATCATGATGTGATCCAGGGTCCTGAGATCAATATGAACCACAAACGTCCTCATCATCTTTTTTTCAGCTACTTGTCACTGTGACCTGCCTGGCGCTAGGCTACTAGCATTGAGTGTTTATGAAGGAGCAGTAGGAGCTGGAGCTTTGACAGAAACAGTAACAGATGAAATGTGACGACATGGATTCATGTTTTAACTGTGGATCAATAATATTGGATTGTTAATCACCGAATCTATGGATCGTTACATCTCTAGTACCAACAAGTCCACAACAGTGAGACCAAGAAAAAAAGACTCAAGTGTAGTTCTGAGTTTAACGTTTGTGTTCAACAATAAAACGTCTTAAAGCTGCAGGACAAAGTCAGAACAGGTTCAGGTTCCTACGTCACAGTCGGTCGAGTCCAGAAATCAATAAAGTCCATGTTGATCCGTATCTATGGGTCTGAGGTCAGGTAAAGCGTCTCAGGTGTGTTTCTTACTCGTCGAGAGGGCGGAGCCATGAACCTGGTCCTGGTGAATCTGCAGCTGAACCTTAGACGAGAACTGACGGTAACAGAACCTGCAGCACTGACGCTCGTCACTGGATCCTCCGATCAGCTCTGGATCCATCCTGATCAGCCTCACGACACACTGCACACATGTGCTGCACACACACACACACACACACACACACACACACACACACACACACACACACACACACACACACACACACACACACACACACACATTATTATCACAGAGAAGAAACTGTATCCATTTGTGTCGTTTCAGTTTCAATTTCTTGTCTTTGACTCTAACGAGTTAAATAAAGTTGGACGATGCTGATCCAGGACTTGTGACTCTGCTGCCCCCTGCTGACACGTCATAGTTTAACACTGAGCTGAAGGAAGAACAGACCGATACAAACTGACGAGCAGAGGAACAAACTCTTGATTGTTTCATCAACGAGTTGTTTCAGAATCGTGAACTATAAAGTGGTGGTTTCTGAAAAGGTCAGTGTCGTGTGGTCATGTGACCCGTGTTCCCACCTCAGGTTGTTCTCAGCGACCCGTGAGCAGATCTGGCAGGTGAAGCCCAGTGTCTTGATGCCGAGAGGTAGAGGTTTCCTGAGGCTCAAGTCGCCTTCAAACGTCCCGTAGTAAAACTGCTCCACGCTCATCACCACACGGGGCGGAGCAAAGGGCGGAGCAGAGGGCGTCAACGAGGTCACGCTGGGGATCGCCACCACGGTGGGGGCGGGGCCAGGAGCTAACAGACCAGAGGACACGCAGAAACTGTTACTGTGGGACCAGGACCAGGATCAGGTCTACAGGTTACATGTGGAGGTGTAACACTAATAAAGTACCTTTATTATTACTATCTGTACTTTACTTGAATAGTATTATATACTTGTTGTTTAAACTTATGACTTTCACTGAGCTACATTTCTATAACTCTCTACTAAAGGGTGATTGGTTGTTTGATCAGTGATCAATAGTTGGTACCAGTGCTGATAATCGTCCCGCCCGTGGTTCTGAACGTAGTGACTCTGGTGACGCCGTTGGCCGAACCTGACGGGAGGGCGGGAGAAGCTGCCAGCTTCAGAGAGTTGGCCCCGCCCACCTGCGTCACCTGGAGATTCACTGAAAAACAAAATGGATCAATGAGTCGATCAGTTCTGATTTGGTTCTGGTTCTAATTCAGTTCTGGTTTGGTCCACTAACCGGGGCCTGGCGTGCCGGTGCGGATGGTCAGCGTGGCAGGAAGCTGCATGGCGGTGAAGGTGGAGCCGTGCTGGGCGGGGCCTCCGGAGGGGGCGGAGCCTGGTCTGGTCTGGACAGCCTGACCCTGGGGGAGGACGGGGGACACGCCCACACTGGGTCGAACCAGCTGACCCAACGAGGAAGCTGCAGGGAGACGATGATATCAGCAGTGATCGATAACGATGTGTATTGATGAATCGACTGATGTTTGTTTGTTTGTTTGTTTGTCTGGTTAAAGGGGGCGGAGCCACATTGACCCTGTTACTAAACACAGAGACAGAACACATTTTGGATCTGATCTGTGGTGTTAGTCTGTCTGTACTGATCCAGACCCAGATCCTGATCCTGATCTAACAGAGGTGTGTGGGGTCATGTGATAGCGTCTGATGGCGTCTTACACTGGATGAGTGTGAGCGGCTGCACCGTCTGACCCGTCTGCAGGTTCAGGACCAGAGGAGTGCCGGGATTCATGACCGGGAAACCCTGTAGTACAGGAACATATGACATTACAGTGACATCACAGACTGACTGGAGGAGAACTCTTGACTCCACCCAGTTTGTTGTTGTCATCGTTACACTGTTGCCAGGCAACAGAGACACCTGATTCTCTAACACATATTGAACCAATCAGCCGCAAGGACACATCTGCACCAACCAATCAGAAGCCACCAGATTTAAAAACAGGAAGTAACAGACAAAGACATGAACAACTGTCCAACTTAAACTCTTGAATCTTGTTTATTCACAGTATACAGAATAAATGGTGCGATCTGATTTGACGATGGAATCATAATGAATGACAGCTTGAGGTCACATGATCTGTGAGTTGTTCATTTATTGGTTGTTAGTTCTCATACAGTTTAAACTGAGCAGGAAGCGTCTTATTGGCTGTTTTATTGAAACAGGAAGTGAAGACGTTAAAGTTCAGACTGCAGGTCCTCGTCCTCACCGGGTCCCAACGTCGACGCAGATGTTTCACAGCTGGATCCTCTTCTGTCAGCGTGTATGTGTGTGTGTGTGTGTGTGTGTGTGGTTCAGCAGGGTCCATCAGTCTCTGATCCCCATCACAAACCTCTGTGTCTTATCACAGTTCAATCAACAGTCACATGACATCAACGCTCTGACAGGCTCTGCCCCACCACTGTGGCGAGCCCCCCTCCCCTCCGTCAGGGCGTGTACGGACACAGAGCGCGTAGACGCTTCTTGTTGTCCGACTTCCTCTTCCTCTTCCTGCCGCTGTACAGATTCAACTGTTTCTCAAACTCGTCGAGGTCGAGATGTGCCGAACACGAGCGGCTGCTCTTCAGGTGCGACACGATCCGGAAGTATTTCCCGCCGCACGCGCCGCACATCACCATGTCACCTCTGCTCTCAAACGTCCGACCTCTGTCGTCCTCAAATCTGAAATGTTCCACATTTGCCATCTGAATGAAACGGAGAGAAACGAGTCAGAGCGGCAGATCGCAGGGTGTCTCCAGTCTGAGGCCGACGGCCGCTCGAAACGGCGCCGCCGCCGGACGACGCCTCACGCCATCTGCTGCTCAAACTGCTGCTCCGTTGTTTTTTTATTCTGTTTTTAATCTGTGGCGTCGAGGCCTCGAATCAAACCCCGACCCCCCTGACGAGTCGCCACGTTAAAGGTTCGACTTAAACTCTACAACAACAGACGTGAGGTCACATGTCGGCTCTGATGTTCCTGCTCCGTTTAAACTGTATGAGAACATCTCAGACTGGAGAGACCTGGTTCACACAAGCTGACATCATTATGACATCATCAGTGGAACAACAAACGCCCCACCCACCTACCCCACCTCCATCACATACCTGTGTGGTGAGCAGGATGGGCGCAGCGCTGCCGCCCCCAGGGGCTGCTGGGAGGAGGAACGTCCCACCCGCCGTCTGCGTCAGGATGAGGGGCGGAGCCTGAGCCATCAGGGGTGTGGCCGTGACGGTGGCCGTCGAGGTGACGGGGACGGGGAAACGAGGGACCGAGGAAGAGGAGGTGACGGTGGGAGGAAGAGGACGAGGAGGAGGAGGAGGCATCGACGTGGAGGAGACGATCTGAATGGGAGGAGACACTGAGGAGACGGAGAGACAACGTCAGGTGACACAACAGGCCCCGCCCACCAGGAGAAGACACACACACACACACACGTACCTGATGGAGCAGGTGTGACTGGAGGAGGAGTCCTGGGGGGCGGAGTTTCAGAGGCAGGAAGAGGAGACGGAGAATCTTCCACTGGAGAGAGAGAGTGTTTCAGTGTGTGTGTGTTACAATGTTACAGTGTGTGTGTGTGTGTGTGTGTGTGTGTGTGTTACAGTGTGTGTGTGTGTGTGTTACAATGTTACAGTGTGTGTGTGTTACAGTGTGTTACAATGTAACAGTGTGTGTGTGTGTTACATTGTGTGTGTTACAATGTGTGTGTGTTACAGTGTGTGTGTTACAGTGTGTGTGTGTGTGTGTGTGTGTGTTACAGTGTGTGTGTGTTACAGTGCGTGTTACCTGGTTCTCCGTAATTGTCCATAAAGTCGACATCATCTTCCTCCACGCCGTCGTCGACCTGTTGCCATGGCTCCAGCTCCTCCTCCTCACACTCCATAAACAGTTCTGTCTCCATGTTGCTACGGAAACGATGGCGACACTTTTATCCGGTAACACGTCAACATTTTTAAGAAGATCTAACTAATAAAGTTTATTATTGTTGATGTCTGCAGCAAATAGTAACACTGATGACGCCACAGCGTCACGTGACGTAAACAAGCACTTTGTGTTTGTTTTTGTTTTTCCGTTTAAAATTTCTTTCTGATAAATAAACACATTTCACGCTCGTTCGCTGTTGTTAATAAAATTGTAAAATAAATAATTGAACCTACAGGTGAACCGGAGCGGGCAGGTGTGCAGTGTCGGGCTGCGGCCGCAGGGGGGCGCTCCTCCCCGGGCTTTGAGCGTCTTTTAAACCCAACTGGAACGTCTCTATCCGGGCTGGAGCAAACTTCCAGTCCCGGCGGGTGAAGCCGCCTCAGAGGCCGCAACTTGAAGCGGCCCGGTTCGGACCCGGGGTTCCCTGCACCCCTCAGCCCGGACTGACCCGCTTTGCCCGCCGCCGAGCACCGCCCGCCTGCACCGCCCCTCCGCTGCAGCAGCTGCGACGCACCGAGCGTTCCCTAAAGGCTGCAGCGGTGCACGTCCGCGTTTGAACCCGGATCCGAACCGGACCGAACCGCTCTTACCTGCTGCTGGAGCCGCGGGGCGGCGGAGCTCTGTTTGGGTCTCACGGTTCTTCCCCGACCACGCTCCGGTTCGACAAGAGACAGGACGGACTTCCTCTTGTTGTCCGGGTCAGAGCCGCTGATTGGCTCTCTTCGGCTAAACGTCACTTCCGTTATTTTACAGCGCTGATTCTGATTGGTCGGAGTAATTTTTTTTGGAGGATCCCAAGTGCGGTCGTTTGCGGGTTTTGAGGCCAGAGGCGATAAATCTCGGCGGCGGCCGCTGAGGCTACGGTTCACCGGAACGACGACGACAACAACCGGAGAAAAACGGACAGAGTCAACAACACGTCACCACGGAGGCGGAGAGGCGCCTAAACAGCGCAGCAGCCTGAGCGCAGGACGCCATCTTGTTTTTGTTGTTTTTGGGAGGGGGCGGGGTTATAGACTCTGACGTCACATGGGACGCTATGAAAAAAACGCGTTTACAACAAAACAAAAACCGTCACAGCGCTCCCTGCTGACGTAATAACCATGTAACGTCATGACGTAATTATTTATAATTTATTAAATTAATTGTTGTAAAATATCCACATATTAAACTGTAAATATTAAAATATTACAAATAATCTGAGGAATCATTTCTACTATTAATTCTCCTTCAAATAAGATTTGAATGAGGTTATTATAATAATACTTTAATATATATTAATATATTTATACTAATAAATATAATATATCATTTGGTTATAATATATATAATATATATAATAATATATTGATAATATTTATTTTGTGTATGTGTATATGTATGTATGTATGTATATATATATATATATGTATGTATATAATCATTATTATGATATTCTACATATGATCACATATGACATGTCACTGTGTTTTTAGTAGACACTGATTCTTCCTGTCTAACTGTTTCTATTAATAATCTACTGTAATCTGTTAATCTCCCTCCCTCAGTCCAGCTCAGATCGGTCCTTAAGTCTGTTCAGACCAGCAGAGATGAGAGCTGCAGCTCCAGGAGGATTCCTGGTTCTACCGTGGCCCGGGAGCCGTGGTGGCGGGTCAGACCAGGAGACGGAGCTGGAGTCTGGGGACGAGGGACGGGGGGGACTGCTGATGAGATGTGGAGCTTTGCTGGGACTCGCACTGATGTGTAAGAACTGATTCATACACACACTGAAACACAAACAGATTCAACTGCAACAGTTTGATTTAGTCATTTTTTGTCTTAGTGGACTTTTAAATTAATGTATTAAAAACATAACAACAATAATTATAGTATATGAGAACCAGTTTTTGTTTTTTTGTTTCTTTAAAATCTGAGTCTAATCCTCCTTGTTCTTCTCTGTGGTTCTTTGTGGTTCTCTCATCATTGATCCATGTGTAGAACCAGTCTTTGAGAACATGTTAAAGCTGCTGCAGCTGATTATCAACAGGATTTATTTACTCCACATTCCTGTTTGTTGCTGATTCAGCTTCTCAGTTTCTGTGCTTCTCAAACTTCAGCTGCTGTTGTTTCTGTTCACGAAGCTGCTCACACACTTGTGTTACAGTGTGTGACACTTGAAACAACCACAGTCATCACAATACGACCTAGTAACAGCTGTGTGTGTGTGTGTGTGTGTGTGTGTGTGTGTGTGTGTGTGTGCATTTGCAGGTGTGTGTGTGTTGAGGAGGTGGATCGCAGGTGGAGTGTGTCGCTGTTCGGTTCGTCTGGATGGGAAGACAGTTCTGATCACTGGTGCAAACACCGGCATTGGCAAAGAGACGAGCCGAGATCTGGCACGGAGAGGTCTCACACACACACACACACACACACACACACACACACACACAGGGTCAGAGGTCACGCCTGAGCAGATTACCTTCAGTGTGCGTCTCTGTCTGATTGGTTGTCCATTGTTGTCCAGGCGCCCGGGTGGTGATGGCGTGCAGGGACCTGACGCGGGCGGAGCGAGCGGCGGAGGAGATCCGACGAACGACAGGAAACGGAAACGTCGTGATCAGACACTTGGACCTCGCCTCCGTTTACTCTGTCCGACAGTTCGCTAAAGATTTTATGGACAGTGAGGACAGACTGGACATCCTGATCAACAATGCAGGTCGGTCCACCTGTCTGTGTGTCACCTGTCTGTCTCTCTGTCTGACTGTCTTTCCTCTAACCTGTCTGTCCTCTCATCTCTCTCTGTCTATCACTCTCTGTCTGCAGGAGTGATGATGTGTCCAAAATGGCTGACTGAGGACGGTTTCGAGACTCAGCTGGGCGTCAACCATCTGGGTCACTTCCTGTTGACCAATCTCTTGGTGCCGAAGCTGAAGAGCTCCGCCCCCAGCCGAGTGGTCAACGTGTCGTCAATCGCCCACCGGGGAGGTACAACCGCTGACCTTTGACCTCTGATGACCATTGACATCTAATGGTACAGTTTTACAGTCGCTTGTTTCTTATTTTTTTTAAGGTCGAATCGACTTTGACGACTTGTTCTTCAACCGACGTCCGTACAGCTCGTTGGAGAGCTACAGACAGAGCAAACTGGCCAATGTCCTGTTCTCCAGAGAGCTCGCCAGGCGCCTCAGAGGTCCCCACTAACACCACAAGCAAACAACCATAGGTCACACACAAACAACCAGCCAAGGGTCCCCACAAATGCACATAAACAAGCAACCATAGGTCCCTACAAACACCATAAACAAGCATCCATAGGTCCCCACAAATACACACAAACAAGCAACCATGGGACCCCACAAATACACACAAACAAGCAACCAGTGCCATAGTCCAGTAATGTAGTGTGTAATTCAGTGTATGAACTCACCACTAGGGGGCGTATGAATCCAGGGTCCCTGTAAACACTGTGTGTGACCTCGGTCCCCGTCAGGTTCGGGCGTGTCGTCGTTCAGCCTCCACCCGGGCGTCGTCTGGACGGAGCTGGGCCGTCACGTCCACGGCTGGTTCCCCCTGCTGGGGGCGCTGCTGAGCCTCCCGTCGCTGCTGCTCATGAAGACGCCTCGTCAGGGTTCTCAGACGACGGTGTACTGCGCCGTGACGCCCGGACTGGAGCAGCGGTCCGGGTCCTACTTCAGGTACGAATCAAGGGTCAGGGTCCTCAGATGGAGGGTAGGTCAACCTCAGGTCCTCACAAGTCACAGAAACAAGTTTGTGTTTGTCATCAGTGACTGTGTGGAGACGGAGGCGGCGCCGGAGGGACGAGACGACGTGGCAGCGAGGAAGCTGTGGGAGGAGAGCGCCCGATTGGTTGGATTAAAGGACACGTGTTGACCTTTGACCTGAGACTGACGCCGCCTACGGGTCAAACAACCAATCACAGCAGCAGGAAGAAAACACATTTAACAGCTTCGCAACAATAAAACGTTTGTCAGTTTTCTGTGAAAAGAAACTTTAAAATCATCATCAGATTCAGTAAAGATGTTGCCTCATGTTTCTCTTTGATCTTTTAGTTTCCTTCATGTTTTATCGTAGAACTGTGACGTCATGATGTCGTCATGTGTCTGTGATGATTAAAAACATGTTTCATATCAACAGTGTTGTTGTTTATTTTGTCGCAAATCAAAGACGTGATGATGATGATGATTCTTTTTGTAACGACGACATTTAAACATTAAAGTTTAACAGGAAACATCATCTGAACGTTGGATCTTTTTTAGTTTCTGTTTTGTTCAGCTCAGACTGAATAGACCAATCAGACGAGTCGTCTCCGTCTCACTTTGACCTTTGAGGACGTTAAATCTAAAGGTCACGTGACCAGTTTTCAGTTTGTGTCTAAATTTAATTTACATTTTATAAAAATACAGAAATAAAAACGCCGAACTGTCAGTTTTTAAAATAACATCAGTGATGATGATGATTCAGACTCAAGACGCAGCATCATCATAAAACACACACTCATGATGATGTCATGTGTCATGTGTCTCTTCCTGTCAAACAGCTGATTTAGTCTGAAGCAGCTGGAGGTCAAAGGTCAGAAACACTCAGCAACTTTTCTTGAAAACATTTAACATCTGCTGTTGTTTATTGTTGTTTAATTGTGTTATTTTGATGGTTGTCATGTTGTTGTTGTTCTTTTATTGTCCTTGTTTTATATATAATTTGTTTATATATATTGTTGTTTACTTGTTGTATTTGTTATTGTTGTTGATTTTTGTTGTTATATTCTTTATTGTTGTTGTTGTCCTCGTGCTGTGTATCAGCTGATCTGTCTCTTTAATCACAAACTGCTCCGACATCAGATCAGATCAGATCATTGGGTTTATCTGACTTGATCCGGATCACACTGATCCAGATCTGGCCCTGGAATCAGAGAACCGCTCCATGATCTTCTGATCCAGAAATGAGGTCGTGATGCTGGACCCGGTCTGGGATCAGCGGGTCCGGATCCGGAGCATCTGTCTTTCTGTCCGTGCGCACGTTGTGGCGGCTCTCTACCGCTGGGGGGCGCTGCGGGGCTGCCGAGGAGCCGCTGAGCAGTGGGGAGTCCGGAGGAGGAGGGATGAGGGGGGCGAGGAGGAGGAGTAACCGGACACCGACTCCCGGAGCGGCTCCTGGCCGGTCAGAGCGCAGCGGAGCCCGGCAGCAGCAGCAGCAGCAGCAGCGGGACGCAGCGCGGACCGAGACCGAGCAGCAGCAGCGGAGCAGCGGCGGAGGCTCCGTCCTCCCTGCCGGACCTTCACCGCCTCTAACGGGCTCCTCCCGCCGCTGAGGACAAATAACGGAGTTACCGTGAAAGTAGCGACGCTGGTACCGAGACTGACAGCATGAAGAAGAACAACTCCGGGAAACGGGTGAGTGTTACCGGGCACGCACCGGACACCGGAGCCGCGACACCGGACGATTTCTGACGTTAAACCGAAGCTCGAGGAACAAAAGCCTCGGGATTACTTCAGGGCTTTTATTTTGAAATTACAGACTTCTAGCCACAGAATAGACCACTTCCGCTTTTCAGAATAAAAGCGTCGCCATCGCTGACAAACAGTTTAAAGACAAAAAGTGAAAAAATTAGACGTTGAATATTTAATATAATGATAACAAATGAAAAAATCAAAACATGAATCACTTGATTGATAAATAAAAACAGTTTAGTTGAAATTTTTAAAACTTAAACTTATTAAATATTCACATGTGACTAAATAAAGTGACATTTAATAAAAGTTTAATAATAGATATTAAGTTAAACCGCATTTTAATGAATTAAATTAAATTAAAGTTTATTATTCAAAAAATAATCAGAACAAACTTTAATAGATTAATTATTTACCGTATTAATCTAAACATGAACATTAATAAACTGGTTGTTAATAATAAAAAATAAATAAATACAATACATTTAAATATTTACATGAAAAAATAGAAGAGTTTAAAACTTTGAGTAAAAAAAAAAAAATTGATGATTCAGAAAAACAAGTTGATAACGAGCTTCAGCAGCTGCAGAGAGAGAGAGTGTGTGTTTCAGTGTGTGTGTGTTTCAGTGTGTGTGTGTTTCAGTGTGTGTGTGTTTCAGTGTGTGTGTGTTTTAGTGTGTGTGTCTTCATTCTCATTCACTCTTTCAGACGTTTGAGTCTTTTGTGATGGAGATTCACTCACATTCCTGCAGCCGCAGCGTCTCCAACCACCTGAGAACAACAACACACACACACACTGAAGCACACACACTGAAGCACACACACGCCTCCGTCTTCATCAGATAACAGATAAACTCTGTCATCAGTGGTTCTGTCAATAAAACACTGTGTAAATAAATGTTTACATGTAAACATGTTTATATAAACAACATATTATTGAATGAAACTTGATGAGTGAACTTTACAAACATCACAACCTGTAAAAACGATGAATATAAACATTTTAGACATTTATTTATTTATTTATTTAAAGTTTATTTGTTGTTATTTATGTGTTTATGTATCATGTTTTATAGAATTTATATTTATGTTACTTTATATAAAGTTTATACATGTTTTATTCTAAAGTTTGTGTTTATTTAGGTGTTTGTGTCGTATGTGTTTACCATGTTGTTGTTCTGTCTCTGGTTCTGGTTCTGGTTCTCCGTTCTCCGGATCAGGGTCCTCAGGACTCGGCGCCTCAGAACCCTTCTCCTGAAAAACTGGGCTGGATCAGGAAGTTCTGTGGTAAAGGGATCTTCAGAGAGATCTGGAAGAACCGCTTCGTGGTTCTGAGAGGAGATCAGCTGTTCATCTGTGAGAAGGAGGTGAGTCTGAGGGGGCGGGGCCAACAAGTGACATCACCTCGTTAAGATATTTAATTATCGCCATGGTAACGGGGCATCACGTGACGGCAGGTTTGTTCGTTAAACTCGTTAACTTCATTAATTGGATTTAAAGGAACAGTGACGCTTTTTTCTTAGATCCAGAGAAAAACAAACTGACAGATTTACTTACTGCGGAGAACCTCATAGAACCGTTCAGTATCTGTCATGTTCCTCCAAGTTCTGTTGTTGGTTCTGACTGAAAACAGAAAGTTTCTCTTCCACTTTCTACAGTCGACGTTCTGCAGGAGTCGAGTTTCAGTCTGAGCTGCAGTCACACAGAGCGCTCCGGTTTCACGGCTGTAACCAGGGAGGGAACGTCCTCATAGAACCTTTATCATACAGAGAACATCATGTTAGAACCTTTATCACAAACTGAACGTCATGTTAGAACCTTTATCACACAAAGAACATCATGTTAGAACCTTTATCACACAAAGAACATCATGTTAGAACCTTTATCACAAACTGAACATCATGTTAGAACCTTTATCATACAGAGAACATCATGTTAGAACCTTTATCACAAACTGAACGTCATGTTAGAACCTTTATCACACAAAGAACATCATGTTAGAACCTTTATCACACAAAGAACATCATGTTAGAACCTTTATCATACAGAGAACATCATGTTAGAACCTTTATCACAAACTGAACGTCATGTTAGAACCTTTATCACACAAAGAACATCATGTTAGAACCTTTATCACACAAAGAACATCATGTTAGAACCTTTATCACAAACTGAACATCATGTTAGAACCTTTATCAGACAGAGAACATCATGTTAGAACCTTTATCACACACAGATAACTTCATATTAAAATCTTTTTCACACAGTAAATCATGGTAGAGCTGTTTTCCAACCGCAGAACATCAGAGAACGTTCTGGGGGTTCTGTTCTTCCTCTGTTCCTCTTTGTTGCATATTGTGAAACTGTCCATATTAGGACGTCTCTTTGTCTTTCTCTCTCTGTCTCATTCACTTCGTCTGTTTCTGTGAAAAAGTTTTGACTCGTGTGAAGCTTCTGTCAGCGGCTTCACTTCCTGTTTGACCAGGAATAGAAACCCACACACACACACACACACACACACACATCTGTTTTACATCGCACTGTGTTAGTGGCTCTGACAGTCGACAGTTTGATGTTTTCAGCAGCAGTTTTAGTTGTTTGTTCATTGCATGAGTTAATTAAAGTCAATTAACAGACAGACAGTGTTAAATGTGAAAAAAGTGACAGTGTTAAATTGTTTATTATATTTATTTTTCTAAAGCTGAAGAAGTTTCATCAAAACTTTAAATTAAAAACCAACGTTGTGAGGTTTGAGGTCTGACATGGACTCAGGTCCAGGTCCAGGTCTGAGGGTTCTGGGTCCTGAGGTTCTTTGTGTCCGCACAAAAAAAGCAGCACAACAAACGTGTGTGTGTTTTCTCCCTAAATAAGGCCATTGACAGAAGGTGGTGGTGGTGGGGGGCGTTTCCATGGTAACTAACTGAAAGCCTCAAAGGCTCTGCCTCCCCCATCTTCCTCCCTCCTCCTCACCCCTCGGTGAACGGTGGCAGTCGGCCAACAGGATCTGGACCTGGTCACAGTCCTGTGTTTGGGGGGTTAGAGGGTCTGTGTACTGAGGCATGATGGGAAACGTAGTTAAGAATTGGAGTGTACATCATATGATGCTGTGACATCACCGCATCAGTCACATGATGGGATGATGTCACAGACAACCGAGCAGCTGAAGCATTAAAACACACGTTAATCCTGTGTGTGTGTGTGTGTGTGTTAATCCTCAGATGATATGAACACACACACACACACACACACACACACACACACACACACATCTGTCTGTGTATTTATATCATCATATCATCATATCAACTGCTCTGAAACAATTAATCGTCATAGAAACAGTTTCTTCAAACATTTTAAATTGATTTATTTTCTTCAGATCATCAGATTTCACACTTATTGATTATTGATCATCAGGTTTTTGTGTTTCCTTGTCAATTCAATTTTGAATATGTTCAGAGTGAAGACGTGTCAGTGTCTGTAAACTGATCAGAGGTCAGAGGTCGTTGTGGTTTGTTCTCAGGCTCCTTATGTAAGAGGAGAACTCTGAATATTGATTATTGATCACATGACTGATAATGGTGGAACGACCTGAGGCAACGGACGACCTCGCTGTGTGTGTGTGTGTGTGTGTGTGTGTGTGTGTGTGTGTGTGGGGGTGTGGCCTCTCTCCTAGGAAGTCTCAGTTTAAACCTGGTTAATAATGGATGCTGTTTCCATGGAGATTAACGAGCAGAGGTTCACCTGCAGAAACACCCGCTGTGTGTGTGTGTGTGTGTTCGTGTGTATTTGTGGTGGAAACATGAACCAGAAGACGAGTTCATCAACTCAGAGCTGAACTGGTCTCACAGAGTCCAAAACCTCCAGTCCTCATAAGTCTGTTAGAGAGAGAGAGAGAGAGAGAGAGAGAGAGAGAGAGAGAGAGAGACAGCTGAGGACGACAAGTGTTGAAACCAAACCCTCTGTTCCTGCCACACACACACACACACACACACACATCTGATGTTGTTTCTGTATTTACATAAACCAAAGAGTCTGATTCTATTTGATTTGACTGGATTTACATTTTAGCAGCCGGAGATTTCTGCTTCTTAGAAACTAAACGTCCTCTCATTCAGGATGTGTTAGCGTAACTTAGCTTAGCTTAGTGTAGCTTTGCATAAAACCTGGAGGCAGCTGGCTCAGCTCTGTCAGTGACTAACATGAGACTTGGTTTGTAAAAACTAAAATATGCAAAAAAGTCTTTACTTAAACTACGCTAAACTACGCTAACTCAGCTAACAGGATTCATAGAAATGTTGGACCGGTCTTTAATTAAATTCTTCTTATTTCCCATAAGTCTCTGACCTGTGACCTTTGACCCCTGCAGGTGAAGGAGCTGGGCCGGGCCGACGAGGTTCTGGACTTGTCGGACTACGACCGCTGTGAAGAAATACGCAAGAACAAGAGTCGCAGCAAAAAGAACCACAGCAAGTTCAGACTGCAGCGCTGCAGCTCACCGGGGAACATGGTCTGTCCACCTGTCTGTCTGTCTGTCCACCTGTCTGTCTGTCTGTCCACCTGTCTGTCTGTCTGTCCACCTGTCTGTCCATCTTTCTGTCTGTCTGTCTGTGTCTGAATTGAATTGTATGTCATCAAACACTCTAAAAGATCTCCACAGTCCATCCCTGAATACCCAGAATGCCCTGGGGGGATCAGATGTCTTAAAAACTGGGTGGCAGCTTTTGTTACACACATATACACACACACACTCACAATCACACATACACACACACTTGTCTCTCTGTGTTAGAGAAGACTATGAACCCTGATCCAGGACCAGAATCAGGACCTGGTGTCTCGGTCTGAACTCTGTCACCACAGAGTTGTCCTCACAAAGACAGACAGACAAACACACACACACACACCATCTGGTGATGAGTCTGTTGTGTGTGTGTGTGTGTGTGTGTGTGTGTGGGGGTTTATTGTTGCTAAAAGCAGTGAAAGAAGCTAAAACGACAACAGTTGTGTTCAGCTGTTTTAACAGAAGTAGGTCAGTTTAATAAAACAAAAGAACATGCTAATAACATGTTTTAACATACTTATAATAACAGAGAACATGCTAACAACATGCTACAGATAAAGAAACAAGTTAAGTGCAAAGTTCACAGAAAAGAGGATTTGATGTCTGAGCAACAATAAACAACCAAAGCAATGAGCTACAAGCTACAAGCTAAATAGACTAGCAGCTAACAGCTAACAGTTAGCCACTAATGCAACAGCAGTTAGCAGCTAGCTAAATGCTAGGGGTTAGCAGCTCGTCTTGTTAGCCTGTAGCTTGTTGTTTTGGTTCCACCTGTTTGGTTGTTTATTAAACAACAACGTTAAATTAGCATGTTGGTTAGCAGCTAGCTCAGATATTGAATCCTATTTTCTGTGAACTTTCCTCTTAACTTGTTTCTTTGTTGTCAGCATGTTCTCTGTTGTTTGGATGTTAAGTTAGTATGTTGATTAGCAGCTAGCAGTTAGCAGTTAGCATGAGCTAGCAGCTAGCTCACTCGTGTCTCCGTGTTGCAGGTTCCTAACCTAGTGTTCCTCGCTGTCAGTCCAGAGGAAAAAGAGTCATGGATCAACGTCCTGAACGTCGCCATCACCAGAGCCAAGAACAAGATCCTGGACGAGGTGAGGACGCACACGCTACCGCTACCACCATCATCACCACCATCATCATCACCATCACGTTGTTGTTAGTGTCAGTCAGTGAGTCATATATTTCACATGTTTGCGTCGTGTCAGTTTCTGCAGCCTCAGATTAAAATAATTCACTTCCTGTCCTCAGACCTGCTGCTTCGTCCACGTGTTTGTAGGACATGTCAGTTCCTCAGTGGTTTATTTCAGTGTCCTCTCTGACAGGAAGTGGGTCCGAAACACCGCCGCCTGCGAGCGCAGCAGCTCATTAACAACCTTTTTCCACCGTTCGATGCTGCGATCAATAACCTGATCAATGCAGTTTTCTGTCACACTCACATGTTGTTCCAGAGGAAAACCTCTGATGAACCAGCGAGTCGATGTTTCCATGGGAACGTTAATGACGTCAAGTTAGTGTAAACGTCATTGGTCGGCTTGATCACAGCGACCTCCAGTGGACGTCGGAGGAACTGCAGCATCGATGAGTTTGATTTAATTAATGTGACATTTTCATGTCGTTGTTTGTGTTTCAGGTGACGGTCGAAGACCATCAACTGTCTCATCTGACACGAGACCGAGTGAAGATTCCTCACAACCGCAGGCTCCCGACCAGAGGCCACCTGCTGGCCGTGGTCAGTATGACGCTCTGCTTCTGCATTTACAGATAAATAAAAATGAAACTGGATTATTTCACATGTTTCAAGAACTGGCCTGTTTAATTAAAGCTGCTGTTTGATCAATAAAAGCAGCTCCAAATCCAGGATTAGGTCCTGGTCCAGGTCTAGTTCCAAGTCCAGATCCAGGTCCTCAGTCCCTCACACCAGTGTTAACTGGAGCTGAAGTGATTTTTAGACTCAGTTACAAGGAGAAAAAGTTTAAAACTAAAATGAAATGTGATTGTTATTATTGTATATGAATGTATTGTTTATTATGTTACAGATTATAATCTCATATGACAGTCACAGATTATAATCTTGTACTACAGTTACAGATTATAGTCTCAGATTACAGTCTCAGGTTCTGGACTAACTCTTCCTCTATCTGGTCCAGGCGTCCACGTCGTCCTCTGATGGGACTCTGACTCTAGACCTGATCCAGGAGGAGGACGCTGCGTCTCCGGGAGCTAACGGCTACGACGGTTGCAGGACCGACCTGAACCGGGTGAGTCCGGACTGTCCCCGGTCCAGAACCGACAGTGCTCTGTGCACCTGGACCGTCGAGGCGTCCGTGAAGTCCCACAGTCTTCCTCGTGAAGTGGCGGCGTCAACGCGGGATCAAACCGCTCAGCTTGGGAAACGAACGGTGGCGGCGGTGGAGAAGAACCGCTGCGTCTCGATGGACGAGATCCTGACGCACTCCGAGACAAAAGTCGACAAGAACAAGGTGGCAGCGGTTACCCGGCCACCGGGCTCGGCGCCGTCTGGTGCAGCTGTGACCGTCACTCAGCTGCAGGAGCTGATCAGTCAGAAGCTGGAGAAGACGGAGCGGCTGCTGACGGAGGCGCAGGGGGAGGCGGAGGGGGAGGCGGAGCGGGGGAGGAGCGAAGCTGAGAGGCTCCTGAAGGAGGCGACGGCCACCTGGACGCAGGCCCGCGAGGTCCTGGAGGAGGTCAAGGAGCTGAGGTCATTGTTCCAGCAACTGGAGACCTCAGAGTCCCACTTGAACCCAGACCGCAAGAACCC
Source organism: Polydactylus sextarius (assembly GCA_016801845.1). Lineage (NCBI taxonomy): Eukaryota > Metazoa > Chordata > Actinopteri > Polynemidae > Polydactylus > Polydactylus sextarius. The sequence goes on from CM028913.1 coordinate 24,934,418, forward strand.
GATGTGAACCGGAGGAACCAGTTCTGGTTCTGGTTCTGGACTTTGAGAACTGGACAAACCACTTTAAATTATTTAGAGAAATTCAGGTTTAGATTTTTCAGCCGAGAAGGAAACTGATGATGATGAAAATGTGCCAAGTTCAGTCGAACTCTTCGTCTTTTCTTCCGTTTTTGTTTCTTTTCTTAGTGTCCTTCGATGCAGCTGAAGGTTGTCGGTACGAAAACGAAAACTCACCTCACTGCACTTTGATTGTTGAAGAAGACTGAATTTGGTTCGATGAGTTTAGAATCAGGAGCGACTCGGTACGAAGTGACGAAGCTGCTTCCTGTTCAGACTGATCTGGTCTCGGGTCTCTTCGGGGTCCTGGTCTTAGAGTCCTTCTAATCCGACCCGTCTGACCCATACGCCCCCTGGTGGCAGTCTTTGCTCAGCACAGCTTCCTCTTCCTGTTTCCTTGTGAATGTGAACGTTTATTTTTTTGTTCAGAGATTAAAACTCAGATGAAATAAAAACTGGAAACAAACAGCAGCTGATTTTTTTATCGAGCAGTTTGATACGAACTGAGTTTTACTGAGAGCTTTTATTTTTGTAACAAGGTGACAACTGGAGCCTGTTTCTGCTTTTTAAATCTCGTTCTTCCTGTTTCCTGCGGCTGCAGCAGCAGAGAGGATGCTGGGAGATGTAGTCCAGTAGCTGCTGGTGATGATTCATGTGCTAAAATAAAACAAACTGCAAACTAAACCTGGATCAGTGTCTCATTAGACAGACACAGCTTCCGTTTGTGTGTTTGTGTGTGTGTGTGTGTGTGATGTTGCCAGGCAACCTGGTGACCTGAGGTGACACCCGCTCCACTGGTCTGTCTCTCAACAGGTCTAGGACCTGATGGGTTTAGGACCACATCAGTCCAGAATCTGATGGGTCCAGGGTCTGATCAATCCTGAATCTGGTTTGGGGCATGATATGTCAAGGACCTGGTCCAGGATTTGATGAGCTCAGCACTTGGTCCAGTACCTGCTGAGTCTGGGACCTGGTCCAGGACCCAATGAGTCCAAGGCATGCTCCAGGACCTAATGAGTTGATGACCTAATGAGGACCTGGTCAAGGACTTGAGGACCTAATGAGTCCAGAACATATTCCAGGACCAGATCTAGTCTAGGACCTGATGAGTCCAGGACTGGATCTAGAATCTCATGAATTGAAGACCTAATGAGTTCAGGACCTGAACTATTTACAAACCAAGCACTTTATTAGGAACACCTGCTCATTCATGCAGTGTGTGTGTGTGTGTGTGTGTTAAGCCCCGCCCCCAGAGCCCTGAACTTCCATATAAGGAGAAGAAGAACACACACTGAGGAACATATGAGTGTGAGTGTGTTCTCAGCTGCAGTCGAGACAGACACTCACACGCACGCACACACACACACTAAGCTGCAGCTGATCAATCAGTGTGACCAGCTGATCACGGATCAATAAACAAACATTACAACATCAGGTTCTCATGAACTCTTCATCATCATCAGGGTCAAAGGTCAGAACGGATCATTAAAGAAATAAAAGTTTAAACATTTAAAAGAATTAAACTTTAAAATTTTATTTTGAATTAAAACTTAAATGATTCAAGTCTCAGTCAGATGATCTGATCTGCAGCGCCACCGTGTGGCCACGACAGGAACTTCATCTTATATAAACATCAAATTAACTTCATCTTTAAATCAACATCTGATCATTAACTTTATTGATCTCAGCTGATAAATCACATGATTCTCATTTAACATCAGCTTCAGTCTGGAACCAAACCTGAACTAGAACTAAACCAGGACTGAACCAAGGCCTGAACTAGGACTGAACCACACCTGGACCAGAACTAAACCAGACCTGAACTAGAACTGAAACAGAACTGAACCAAACCTGAACTAGGACCTAATCAGACCTGAACTAGAACTAAACCAGGACTGAACCAGGACTCCAAACTCTTTAAAGTCAGTTTGTAAAGTGACGTCTGATTCTGGATCAAATTTGATTTTTGACTAAAAGTTAAAAAGCTTCTTTGTGTTTGTGATGAAGATGAAGATGAAGATGAAGGAACCAGTGAAACGTGTCGAGTTCAGTTGTTTTTTATTGAAAAACACTCAGTTACAGCAACGATCAGACGACAGGAATAAAAAAATAAAATTAACTGCGAGGACGAGTCGCTGCAGCGTCAAACTGAGAGACGGAGGGTCAGAGAGAGAGACGCCACGAACACCAAGACCAGTTCACTGATATTTACACAGACCGGGACCCAGCAGAGACCGAGACCCAGAGGAACCCAGGACCCCAGAGGAACCGGGACCTGCAGGGACCGGGACCCGAACAGAGAGCGGCAGACGGACAGGAGGGGGAGGGGCTAATGCAGTAACAGTCTTTAACTGAGAGAGAAGTCAACCCACAATGCACTGCTCTCATCTTTTCTATGGAAAGCAGTGCATTATGGGACATGGACACTTCAGGGTAAAAATCAGTAAATGAGCAGATCACATGGTACCAGGTTACATGACATCGTCAGTCCTGAGCGCTACTTCCTGTCTGTCTGCGGCTCTGAGGCGACACTGGACGGGGTCAGAGGTCACCGGAGGAGGAGGAGAAGGCGGGAGGGGGTGGGCGGGGCTACAGTGTGTGAAGGAGGTCTATTCATCGTCATCATCGTCACCTTCGTCCTCAGCGTCTCTCTTCCTCTTCTCCCCCCGAACGCCGGCGCCGTCTTCGTCTGTGACGAAAATTAAATTAAATCGTTAAAACATTTTTATAGAAAAAATAATAAAGTTTTAAAAGTTTAAACTGTTAGTAGAAGCAAACCTCCATCTTCCTCCTCCTCCTCTTCCTCTTCATCCTCCTCCACATAGTCTCCGTCGTCTTCTTCATCCTGACAAACAGCAGCAGCAGCGGTGGCTCAGTGAACGGCGCCTCCGTGTGGCGACAGAGTCAAACAACGTGACGAAGACTCACCTGGATTCCCTCCTTCATCAGGTACGACAGACCGACCTCGTCTCCCTCTGAACCTTCCTCGTCTCCCTCCTCATCCTCCTCGTCGCTGTCGCTGTCTACGGGCGGCCCGTCTTCGTCGTCTGAAATGAAACAAAACAACGTCAGAGTCCAGACAGATGTGACGTCTCAGTTCTCAGACAGTAAACCAGGACCTGGAGCAAGACCAGGACCAGGTCTAGGATTGTGTCTCACCACACTCAGAGTCTGGACCCTCGTTGTCCTCCTGGTCGTATCCGTCCAGGAAGGTGATCTGAGGCAGCAGCTCGAAGACGCTGTCTCTGTAGTCGGCGAGCGTCGACACCTCACAGCCGTAAAGATCCAGACTCTTCAGGTTCTTCAGGTTTTGCTACCGGACCAGAGAGAGAGAGAGAGTCAGACCTGGACCTGCACCAGGACTGATCCTGGTCCCCAGGTTGGCCCCCGTAGACTCACCAGCGTCTCCAGGCTGCTCAGCTCCTTGATCTTGTTGCCGCTCAGGTTCAGATACGACAGGTTGGGACATTTCTCCGCCAACGTGTTTAAACCTCCGGCGATGGTGTTGTCACTCACCTCCAACTGAAAACACACGATCACAATCACACAACCATCTTATCTAACAACTAAAATAAACGTCTTGTCATCGAATCAATCAACACTGAGTCTAATTCATCACAAATACGAGTCAAACTCCCCCTCAACAGATATGTCACGTTGGTTGAAGTAATATCCAGTTTGACCGTTTTTTGTTCACAACCAAATAGTTAACAATGAAAGTAAATGGGGCAGTCAGCCAAACGTATCTAAATTGTCATTTTTTAACCACTAATAAAGCTCAAAATATCACTTCACTTCAGCAGTAGCATGAATAGGGTCCCTACACATAAACTGAAGTACTGATAACTTAGTAAGTGAACCCAGAGTTTATTAAAAACACTGTTTTACAAGACTTACCCAACGTCTGGTTTTATAACAACTGGTGATGAAGGTTGTTCCACATCAGCAGATTCAACATTTTTCTTGCTCTTCACAGACACATCGACCTGTTGTTCAGGAAAATGATGAATCTGCTACTTCAGTTTATGTGTAGGGACCCTATTCATGCTACTGCTGAAGTGAAGTGATATTTTGAGCTTTATTAGTGGTTAAAAAATGACAATTTAGATACGTTTGGCTGACTGCCCCATTTACTTTCATTGTTAACTATTTGGTTAACAATGACACTGGGTTCATGTTACTCTGGGTCGTCACTTTAACAGCAACGTTAGGTTACATCCATCAACGAGTCACACTACTGTAACCACAGTGAACATGTTGAAATGTTAAAATCTGTGTATCCACATTAACACAACTGTTTTTTCCCATTAGTTCACTCACGGTTCCCGTTCATACGATAAGTTTGAGGATCCTGATGAGGTTGAACGTATCTGATCCGTTGCGTTTCAGTGTGTGAACGTTTTATTTCTACGTGTGATAAACTACAGCGGTCGTTGTTGAACTCACCGTGCGTAGCTTAGGCAGCGTCGGAAGTTTAGCGAGCGAGCTGAGACCAACGTTGACCATGCTGAGGATCGCCAGCTCCGTGTACTCGTCCGTCAGACCCTCCACCTCGCCGTCGCCAGAGCGACAGTTGTCCACGACGAGCTCCACCACCTGCACACACACATATTAATCAACACTTCAACAGTTCACAGCAAAACATCACATTTACAGTGAAAACACTTCATATATACTGTTTATTATTTTAACTCCTGGTTCATTTAAGACTTTATTATCAACACCAGGTTCAGTCTTTATTAAACGTGTGAGGAAGCAGCGAACTGAAGTCGACGCGGCGTCAGAACATGTCGCCGTCGCACGTTATTTTCACTTTATTTTTGCACCGATCACTTGAGTTGGTGGTGAAACTTAAACCGAGTCTGTGTAGAAACAGTTTCATACCAATGCTAATCTCTTAGCTGTTAGCAACATGCTGCTTTTTATGTTCAGAGGCGAGAAACACACACACACACACACACACACACACACACACACACACACACAGTTAGAGTGAATGCCTGACATGTCATATAGCCATTAAACCTTTAAACATTAGATCTTTGTTAAACAAAAAACATTACTACCACATTACTTTAATAGTTTTTTTCATTTGTTTTAATTTGATATATGTTGATTAAAGTTTTAACCCCTTAACACCCAACACATCAAATAGTAGCAAGCGTTGCAAGTATTATGACATGTTTATTAAACCTTCAAACAAATTACCAAATATTTGTTTTTATTTTATTTTTTTAAATAATTTATACGATTATTTATTTCAATATTTTTAACCCTTTGATATCTGACACATCAAATAAAATACTTTATGTTTTTTAACGTTTAATATGTTTAAATGTTTAATAAACCTCCTAACAAATTACCAAAAAATTTGTCAAATTTGTCAAATTTCAAATATTTATTGTTTTTTAAAAGTTATTATATCATATCATTTAATATTTTTATTAGTTAGGTGTCTCAAAAACTCATTTATCAAATATGATACATTCGGCTATAAAGGATTAAACGTTAAATTTAAAACGTTTTAAAATCAATAACTATAATTAATAATAATAATCCAACTATAGACTCTATAAGTCCTTGTTAACAGTGTATATATGATAAATATAGTTGTATAAGAGGAAACGGGTTCAACATGTTATGTCCATCAATTAACACGTCACAGGTCACATGACAGGAAGTCCAGCTGCTCAACACATACACACACCTGTCTGCATGCATCAGTAAACCGCGAACAAAACACCGGCCGTTAGACATCTGTCGGTCCGGACACCACCTCCTCCTCCCGGTTACCGAGCACCGCGACGTTACACGTGCGTGTGTGTAATGGAGGGAAACGCTTCATTAACCAAACAGCTGCCACGAAAAAGTCTCACTTACACACACACACACACACACACACACACACACACACACACACACACACACACACACACACACACACACACACACACACACACACACACACACACACACACACACACACACACACACACACACACACACACACACACACACACACACACACACACACACACACACACACACACACACACACACACACACACACACACGTCTGTTTGTGCCCCCACCCCCACGGGTCCGGGTCCCGGTAAACCACCGCGCTCCGGTACCGACCCGCTCCGTCACCATAACAGAGCGAAGTGGGCGGGAGCGGCGCCGTGATCCGACCCGTTAACTTCACCGTGAGACCGACACGGACGCTGTTATTCGGTTAAACACGAACCGAACCGAGCTTCGATCCGTGAAGAGTCACAAAACCGACGGAACCCGTGGAGAAGCGGGAAGCGCGAGCAACCTGTGGACGATCAAACGTTTAATCCGGTGATTAGTGAGCGGAGTCCGGCTCGCGCCATCAGATAACGCGCATCGTGGAAACAACTTGACGGTGAAGGTTAAAATGGAAGCCGTGCTCGGTCGCGCGCCCTTTAACGAGGCTTTACAACCGCCACCGGAACCGAACAAAGATTCACCGGTGCATTCTTTTCTTTACTACCGAGAACAAGGACCGACCCCGGGGCCGTTGATCCGCGGCCGCGCGCTGTTCTTGGGGGCTGGGCGCGAGCCAGGTTAGCCCCGTGCTAACGGCAGGAAGGCTCGCGCGAGGCTCCCGGGAGTCCCCACGAGCGGGGCGAGAACTGTGAGAGCGAGAGAAAGACGCTGCACGCGGCGGGCTCCTCTTACTCCGACCGTAGGAGTTTCCTCCATGTTGGAGCCGCGCGAAGTTGTTTAGTGAAACAAAATGTCGGCGCTGAAACACCGAGACTCCGCGGACTGAAGGCGGCGGTTCAGCGGCGTCATGTCGGTTTGACTCGCGCATCCTTCACCGTTTCTCATGGAAATAAATAAAGTCCGAGCTGTTGTAGTTACACACCTCCGCCGGGTTTCTGTTCCTCAGCTCCAGACTGATCCTCTTCTTCATCTCCATGTCGAAGTCGGACACTGATTAAAAACTAAGTATATGAAAGAAAAACGGAAAATAAAACACGACTCGGCGAAGCGCCTTCCTTCTTCAACGGATATCAGACGAAAACTAAACCTCCATGTTCGCCTGCGCCCGACCTCCACCGTGAGACCACGCCCCCTACGTCATGAATATTCATGTAATTCCAGATCCTGCTCTGCTATTGGTCGAACGCTCTGCCACTCACCAATCTGCTCCCACATAAGCTCATTATCCCGGATACAGCTCTCTGATTGGTTAGAACTATAGGGGCGTCGTTTCACAGCAACCAATGATAAGACGAACAGGAAACATTTAAACCGTAGACACGCCCACTCTTTGTTCCTATTGGCGCCATATTTTCCTGATGCCTTAAGTGTTGACTGTACATCAGATTTATTTGTTTTTATCCGGTCTGTTTGTTTTATACAGAATCTAAAGAATAAATACAACAGATGTGTGTAAAGTAAAAAGCGCTGACGTCAGAGATTTATTTAGCAACAAGTTTAAAAATAAAGAAACTTTTTTTTTTTATCATAAAAGTTTTATTTTGGAATAAACAGCAGATGTTATAGAGTTGTAGACCCTTTCAGTATAAAAGTCTTTAAAATGTAAGCTGTAATAAAAGCTGGTGACAGAATAAATAATGTGACAGTGAATCACAATGTAAACAGGATATGATGTCATTAAGAGCAGGAAATCAATCAATCTTTGGTATATAATAATAATAATCAATAAAATATAAAATAAATAAAGTCATGTTAAAGTTTCTGACAGCGTGTTTGTTTCCTGACAGAGTGAACATCTCTACGTGTCATTAAACGCACCGCAGGTCTTCCTCCTGCTCCTGGACCACAGTAACCATAGAAACTGATGATGATTGACAGGAGGAATGAGACGCTGTGATTGTTTGATTGTCTGGAGCCTGAAGGTCTGTACCTGTCTGAACCGACCACTGAGCTGTGTTTGTTTACATCGAGGTGGGCGGGGCTTGTGTCCATCACAACAACAACAGCTGCAGATCAATCACACACACACACTTACACACACACGGGTGCAGTGGGTCAGAGTGTGTGTTCCCGCGGCGGCAGCGTGTGCAGCACCTGGTCAAGCAGCTGCAGCGCTCGGTGCAGGTGAACCTCCAACCAGCAGGGGGTGTCTTTGATGCTTTGTCGAGGGTAATCACACCCCCAACCTTTAACGAAGCTTAGACGTACGATGCACAACCTGCGCAGATCGTCCACCCCCAGACCTGAACACAGACAGGAAGTGAGAACACACACCTGACACCTGTTGAATCTGTGGTAAAGATTAACTAAGACGCCGTGTTGCTGTTCGATGTGAATGAACACATGGAGCTGATAACGACACCTGTAAAGTCATGTGACATCAGTGAAGTCAGGTGATAGTGGAGGGAACATCGCCCCCACATGGACAGAGACGCTGCCCATGTGTCCATATGATCTCTGCTCCCTCAAGTCTAGTTCTCACTAGTTGACTCCACCAGTGGTCTCCAGTGGTGGTGTCTGGTGGACTTGGTCCTCTGATGGTTGGTGAATCATCAGTTAATGATCATAATGTGTGAACAGCCCTAACGACTCCATCAGAGGCCGTCGGGACCTGGTCTGAGACCGGGACTGGATCTGTCATGTTAGAAAACTGGAGGAGTCTGAAGAGACTGACAAAGAGCGACAGCCAATCAGAGGAGGGATGTGAGATAAATGCTGCTGCCGTCTCACTGATTCACTCACAACCACGTTTAAAAGTCTGACGTTTTAACGCTTTTTCTTTCATTTTCACTTTCTACAAACTCCCCGCGTCTGATCCAGATGTTACCCGGTACCGGGGAGGTCTGCCGCTGATTTCAGCTCCACCGTGAAAACCAGCGTGTTGCCATGGTGATGTTTACACGCCGGACGTAGAGTTTGGTGACGTCACGGTGTGATCAGGAGTCAATCACTGACAAGTCTTGTAGTGTGAACACTACAGGTCTCAGACCAGTTGTTGAGACTCCAGATCATCAACAAGTCACCAACGATCACGACAGAGACCGAGACTCACAAATCCTTGGTAAAGTCTGGTAGTTTGAACTAGACTTCAGAGATCTGACCTGCTCAAGTTACTGGGTTTAACACATTAATACACAGCTCAGGACCAGGACCAAGATTAGGGTCTGCTGTGGTGTCAGTTTTGATCTTTACATGTGATGCTTCTCCGTCATGTGACAGGAAGTAAAGCAGGGACTTTTCATCACAGACACAAAAATCATTTCATCATCATTTTCATCACAGACAATAAAGATAAAAAGTTACATTGTTACAACATCACCAGGTTACATATTAAAGGTGATAAAACTTGTGATATTATAAGCCGGGATCAATAAAGTATCTCTGTTTTCTCATTTGTCCACAGAGAGACAGGCAGATGATACTCACTGAGGGCGGGGCCGATCCCTCCCACACCGTTTGCTCCAGGAATCGCACCGACAACCGCAGCCTGAGATGTTAGAGACGACTGAGCTGCTGCTGCTGCCTGTTGCTGCATCTGTCTATGGCACTGACGCAGGTCAAACACCTGAAGACAGACAGACAGGTGAGACACAGACAGGTGAGACATAGACAGACAGGTGAGACACAGACAGGTGAGACACAGACAGACAGGTGAGACACAGACAGGTGAGACATAGACAGACAGGTGAGACACAGACAGGTGAGACATAGACAGACAGGTGAGACACAGACAGGTGAGACACAGACAGGTGAGACATAGACAGACAGGTGAGACAGATGAAGTATGCAGGACAGTCCTCGTGACTTCACACTCACCTTGATGTACGCTCCTGGGTAGATCTTGTGGACTCCGTCTCCAGGAGCTCGTCCCGCCTCTCGGTCCAGGTAGAAACTCTGGACAAATACTGAGTGGTCGCTAAGGCAACGCATCCAGACGTCCCCATCCCCTCGACACTCAAGCTGAATCCCCCGACCGATGTGCAGCCTGCGGGACAATCACAGAGACAGAGGACAAAAGAGGATTAGAGTCAGACAAACACGAGGGACAGAACCTGAGGAGGATGTCCCCTCCTGTCCACACCTGGCTCGGTGGCTGGACGCCGTGCGGTGGACGTTGCTCAGTTGTCCCAGACAGAAACGATCTCCCCCTGAAGGATCCACGTATCCATCCACCGTCACTAGGGGACAACTGGACGGGACCTTGAACATCTCCCCCACCTGGACGTCCAACTCGAAGTAGGAGATGGAGCACCAGAACTCTGGACCTGAGGGACATGAGGACAGAGTGAGACGTCCAGCAGAGACAGAGACGTGGACATGTGGACGGTGTTGGTACCTGGGTGGTTGGACACCGGCTGAGGGTAGGGGGCGCTGCTGTGATGCTGGGACCCTGCAGAACAAACACACTCAGTATCATGTGGCTCAGTGTCACGGCTCTAACATGTCACATGGTCGGTCACATGATCCTACAGAAGTGCGTGCTGGGCGCGTGGGGGTGATGATGTAATGGAGGCTGCTGGTGGCTCCGCCCACTCTGCTGGGGTCCTGCGGGGCTGTAGGGGGCGGGGCTGTTACCTGTCCAGGCGACTGCAGAGACACACGGGACAGTTTCACCTGATATTTACTGCTAATGATGCTACTGCTATAGCTACTAATGCAGCTAATGCTAACATTGCTACTGCTAATAATAATGTAACTTTTAATGCTACTGCTGCTACAGTGGCTATTTGTCTGCTACTACTATTGCAAATGCCAACAGCTAATGCGGAAGCTACTGCTGCAACACTTCTGCTAATGTTACAGCTGCTAATTCTGCTTGTGTAGCTATCTGCTAATGCTAATGCTAATGCTACTAATGCTAACTATCCACTAGTACTACTACTACTATTATTGCAAATGCTACAACAGGTAATGCCACTATTGCTAAAGCTACTGTTATTGCTTAGGCTACTGCCGCTAATAGTCTATCTATTACTGCAGCTACGATTGCTAATGCTACCACAGCTACAACCCCCCCACGTTACCAGCAGTACAGTACCAGGTGTGGGGGGGCTGCTGTACTCGGAGCTCTGGTGCGGTGAGGTGGGGGTGGGCGGGTGAGGAGGGTGAGGAGGCTGAGGGGTGTGTGGGGGGTTGGGGTGAGGCGGAGAGGCCTGACCGCCATGGTTATGAGGCAGAGCGATCTGAAGCAGACCCAGAGCCTCGCCCCCGACTCCCCCACCAACCCCACCCCCGCTCCTCCCGCAGCCCCCGGTGGTGGTTGACAGAACTGCAGCCGTCATGGAGCTGCCCCCTGCAGGACAGACAGCGTCAGTGCATCTCATCAGGAAACAGTAAACAGTTGATAGAAGTGTGTCGGACACAGACCTGGAGGAGACAGAGGCATGCTGGGATACATGGCAGGGGGGCGGGGCTGTATATAGGGGTCAGGGTGGGGGGGCAGGTCGATCTGTAGACAATCCTGAATAAACTCTTCCTTTATCAGAGTCTGAGGACCTGAGGACAAGAGACGCCAGAGGACAGACCAAACATGACACACACTGTAACACACTGACCGTGTGTGTGTGTGTGTGTGTGTGTGTGTGTTTGGAGGACACGCTGAAACCCAAACACACACATTGAAACACAGTGTTTGTTTGAAGCTGCGACCACATCATCACCGTCTGTGATGTGACCGTGTGGTCGGCGTGTTGACGTGTGGATCATGTGACAGTGGTGTGTCTACCTCCAGCAGCGGGGGGCGCCACCCTCTCGTAGTGGTACGGATTCACACACACGCTGTCGTACTTCAGGTCAAACGCAAACTGACAGAACTTGACGTGTTTCAGCTCGTTTTTATGGAGGTCAGGCCAACGCCAGAGACGAGCGTAGATCACATGAGGGAAACCTTTCCTCCCAGCTACCTGTGACACACACACACACACACACACACACACACACACACACACACACACACACAGAGACACACACAGACATACACACACACACACACACACACTCAGACAGGTGAGACACAGACAGACAAGAATCCTTCATGGAAATGTAAATAAAATCTCTGTGAGAACAAACTGAGTCACAGTGAGCAGAGGTTACCATGGAAACCCTGTGTGTGTGTGTGTGTGTGTGTGTGTGTGTGTGTGCTGCAGTATTAACGTGTCAGGCCAAACCACAACCATGACATCATGTCTGACCTCACTGAGGTCCACAGACAGTTTAACCCTACACACACACACACACACACACACAGTCCAGACTAAACAGAACCATGAGCTGAGGATGACTATGACTAAAAATCTCACTTTAATATTCAGACTCAGCTGAACTCGGGACCAGGACCAGGACCTGGACCTGGTCCTGGTAAAAGTTCTAAAAACACAGACAAGAAGAAGTGAACTAATCTGTAACATCAGCAGGTGTTGGTGGCCTCTGATTGGCTGGTGTTCAGGGTCAGAGGTCACTGAGGGTCAAATACAGGAAGAGTTTTATAGTGAAGACGTTGTCAGCCAGAGCAGAGTGTGTGTGAGTGTGTGTGTGTGTGTGTGTGTGTGTGTGTACAAGTGAAGGGCAGGGATAAGACTGTAGACAAAACACACACAGACACACACACTTGCCTCTACAAGTCACTCTGCCTTTTACTTTAAAGCGTAAAGATACGATTCAGCATGAAGACCTGACGTTGACAGACAAGGACCTGGGTCATGATCAGGACCAGCACCTGGACCAGGACTAGGACCACAACCAGGACCCTGATGTACTCATGTGATGAATCATTTTCTTCATATTATCTTCATAACATATGAACATGTGTCTGATCCGGTCCAGACTGATCCTCGTCCAGACTGATCCGGTCCAGACTGATCCGGTCCAGTCTGATCCAGTCCAGTCTGACCCAGTCCAGACAGGATTAAATAAAGTTTCCACTTCCTGTTCTTGGAAAATATCTGACTCATTGTTTTAAATAAAAATGTGATGTTTTTAACTCAGTCGCTGTCGAGACGTTTCTTACAGTGTAGAAAGAAACTTCGTGGTTTGTGATCCAACAACTGAGACGTGTTCACATTCCACACACACACACACACACACACACACACACACACACACACACACACACACACACACACACACACACACACACACTCTGTCTGGCTTAACTCTTAACTCCTCCTCTTTCCTGTGTTTCAGACAAAACAAGCAGCCTGCCCTTCCTCCTCCTCATCCTCCTCCTCATTCAGGCGGAGGGAAACATACACACATACACACACACACACACACACACACACACACACACACACACACACACACACACACACACACACACATACAGAGTCTCTGACACTGTTACATCAGATTTTCTGTTTCTGTTCAGAACCTGCTGCTCGTTCCACTGATCTGTTAAAGGCTCCACAGGTTCTACAGCAGAAATCAGTGTTCAACTGAAACTGAACCAGGTTCTACTGAAACTGGACCAGGTTCTACCAGGTTCTAACATACTACATAACTTTATGTCACGTTGCCCATTCATCCTGACAAACTAGTGAACGTGTCATGTGTTTGGACACAGAGTCCAGGTTCTGGGTCTGGATTTTCATCTGAGGATCCAGTTGAACAGAAAGAGGTTCTTGGTGGTGTCCATAAGTTCTAGAACAGGTTCTGGTGTCAGACGTCAGAAGTCTGGTGCTACTGACAGGTTTCAGTTTTATTTGTAAATGTTCCTGTTGAACTGGAGCAAGTTCAGTCAGTTCAATCTGGATTCTTCAGAGACTGAAATGTGATCCAGGTTTATAGACGGTCTGTCTGGTACTGAGAGAACCTGATGGAGAACCTGATGGAGAACCTGATGGAGAACCTGATGGAGAACCTGATGGAGAACCTGATGGAGAACTGTGAGTCAGATGGAGCTGATCATGTGATCAGAAGTAAAATCTAAAGTCTGAATTTTGTAGATTCAAGTGTCAAAATGAATAAATGTTAATGATCCTAAGTTTAACCTGTTGAACTTTACATGTAGAGTTTAACATGTTAAACTCTACATGTAAAGTTCAACAGGTTAAACTTAGGATCATGTGAAACTTTCCATGTTTAACTCAACACGTTTGTATTTAAAGTGACTAAACAGAGACATTTAATAAACGACAGAACGACTGAGACGTTAATGGTGCTGACTGATTGATCGACGACTCATCAGGATCAGGTCATGTGACGCGTGTCTGAGGCGTCCTACCTGCAGACGTCCGTCCAGTGTCCTCTGGATGGTGACACACTTGCTGGGGTGGACGCCGTTGGTGGTGACGGCGGTGATGAGCGAATCCAGCTCGTCTTTCTTCTCCTTCAGCTTCTTCACCAGACTCTCGATGGCGCGTTTGGCGAAGCCTTCGTTCTCGCCGCCCTGACGGTGACACATCAGGCTGTGAACGATGCTGAGGCAGGCATCACTGCTGCTGGGGGGCGGGGCCAGCACCGACATGGTCACCTGAGGGGGGCGGGGCGAAGAGCGTTAAACATACAGAGTTCACATTATAATTCAACAACCAATAAACAAAACTATAAACAACAAAACAAACAAACAAACATGTGTGAGTGGGAACAAGTGGACATGGCCTGAGCATCAGTTATGACGGTAAAGTACAGCAGGAGGTGGAGCCTGCTGAATGGTATTGATAAGTGAAGCTGATCTGTGATCAGTTCTCCTCTGTTCACTTGAGGAGTTAAATTATTGCATCATCAGTTTAAAATATGTGGATGCCAATGATGTCATCGTTTAATCTGACTAATCAGCTGCCACTAAGCAAGACATTCACTGAATAATTATCCAATCATATAAATCTGACTGATGATGGACTGACAGGTGAAGAGACAGAGAGACAGACAGACAGACAGGTGAAGAGACAGACAGACATAGAGACAGACAGGTGAAGAGACAGACAGACAGAGAGACAGACAGGTGAAGAGACAGACAGAGAGACAGACAGGTGAAGAGACAGACAGACATAGAGACAGACAGGTGAAGAGACAGACAGACAGACAGGTGAACATACAGACAGACAGGTGAAGAGACAGACAGGTAAATAAACAGACAGACAGAGAGACAGACAGGTGAAGAGACAGACAGACAGGTGAAGAGACAGACAGACAGACAGGTGAACATACAGACAGACAGGTGAAGAGACAGACAGACAGACAGGTGAAGAGACAGACAGGTGAATAAACAAACAGACAGGTGAACAGACAGACAGACAGACAGACAGAGAGACAGACAGGTGAACAGTTGCCGCAGCATCAACAGTTGTCAGATCCTCCGGACAGGGGATGAAACCTCAGCGGGCTGTGTCAGCTCTACTCACCGGGTCTCGTGTCTCTCTGCTCGGCTGTGATCCGCTGCCTGTGACGCTGAGACCGGCTGCGGGTCCGTCGGTGTGTGTCGGTGTCCTCGGTCTGATCCAGACTGACTGTCTGCTCACTGAGAGGCAGCGCGGAGGGGGGTGGGGTTGGGGGGGGGGGGGGGGGGGGGGGGGTGGGGGGCTGTGTCATGCCCGACAACCAGACATAACAGGAAGTCAGCAGATGTCTGGACTTAGAAAATAAGAGTCAGAGTCACAGTCCTGGTCTAGAGTCTGGAGGAACCTCCAGCTCTTTATCTGACAGTTACTAAACACTAAACTACCACAGTTTACACACTGTAGTGTACATATGGATAATTTATATAACTACATACATATTTATCTCCTCAAGACAATAATAAATAAAGCTCATACTGTAGTCATACGCACGCGCAAGCACGCACGCACTATGGTTAAACTTTTATTTTGAAGGCTGCGGTCGGAAGTGAATCTCGTTGTTTATTTTGAAGTTCCGTCAGAAAGTTTGTTTGTGCGCGTGACAACTCATCTAACTGTACGTGTGTGTGTGTGTGTGTGTGTGTGTGTGGGGGGGGGGGTGTTACCATGGTTACCAGGTGAGTGACAGACAGAGGAGAACAGCGCCATCTGGTGGTGATGACAGCGCGGTTATAATTAAAAAGGACACGAGAAATTTTACATTTACAGTTTTATATTTTCCTAGTTAAAAGATAAATTAATAAATATGAACTATTTCTGTTGTGTCATTATTTGAAATAACAGTTTTATTTTGACAGAATTATTTTAGTGCAGTAATTTCACATGAAAATATTAACATTTTATTTATTTTATTAATATTAAACAGCTGGATATGTCTGATATGCGCTGATTAAACTGTGATATAAAATCGGTCATGACAAAAGAAAAAATAATATGGTTCAGCGAGAAGCAAACCGCCGTTATCTTGTGCTAACTGGTGTTAGCTTGTGCTAGCCGGTATTAGCCGCCTTTAGCTGGTGTTAGCTGCTATTCTCACGGTTAATGAGTTAAAGTTTCATGTTAGCTGTTTCGTTACTAAATACTAACAAACCCACGGTGGTTAAGTTTCGGTAAATTAGGCTAAGTTTAGCCGTTAGCCGGTGGAGCGCTAACGTTAGCATCTGTCGTTTATGCTAACCTACAGCTAAAGCTAGCGGATTAGCTTTGTGGGTAGTGACGTCACTGTGCGACACTAGAGACGGTAACAGGTGTGTCCGGTCATAACGAAGGTAAACTAACCGCTAAAGAACACTACAACCCTTTTAAATTAATATATTTATGTCTTATTTGTAATATTTATATATTTAATATTTATATCTGTAGCTGTTTTAACAATTACAATAGTTGTTTTTATAAATTATTAATGTCTAGTAAAAAACAACATGGCGGCGAACCGTTTGAAAACAGCGATTCTTAACATTTCGTGATTTATTTTCGAATAAAACACAATTAAAAGAGCTAAGTTAAATGTCGGCGGATCGTTGTGGTCTAATCTCGGATCCAGCTCCGGTTTGACCCGGATCCGGAGCTTGATCACTTAAAAACCTGTATTTACGTCGGTTTATTTTTAGCGCGGTGTGTCGGTGTGAACGGACACAGCCTGTTAATTAACTGAATGTGCTTCAGCTGCGTTTATACCAAAACTTTCATCAAACCGTCACAGTTTGTTAGTTGCAGCTGAAATGAGGCCGAGAAACAGGAAAACGTTGACTGAGTCCAAACCGGGTCCGGTGGTCCTGAAGAGTAAGTCTGCAACGTCTCTGCACGAGCGGTGAGTTACGTCACTTACACCATCTCTGACGTAATCAACGTACATTCACATATGAGACAAATTAGTGGTTTTTGTTTCTGTTTGTGCTGCAGCTTCTCTCAGGTTCTGTTCGACCAGCAGACCCAGTCCAGGTCCATGCATTTTAATCCAGACCTGCCTCAGATGGTCCTGCTGGTGAAGGAGGAGCCACAGGTGAGTCAGAGCTGTCGATCAATCATAGGCGAGGATCTCACCTGCTCACATGACTCATGACCAATTTTTAAAAAAATCAGAAATAGAATAATAAATATTTGTAATTATTTAACGTAACAGTTTTTAAATCTGTTTTCACTCTGACAATGATGTGAACCATTTATTAAAGCAGTAGCAGGGGGTGAAGACTTAATGGACGTTAGCATCTGTCTCTGCTCAAAGACCCGGACACAGTTGTCCATGTGCTGTCTCAGTTCTGTCCTCACAGTCCAGATCTCTGGTCCTCAACTGGTTCCTGTTGCACCTTGAGAACAAAGAGCAGCGTCTGGACTCGACTCGGCTGGAGGTACCCAGCGACTCGTCTCCACGTTGCCTCCAGACAGAGAGGCTTCTGGAGCTTCATGAACAAATACAGGAGGAGGAGGTTCACCTTCACCTGCAGGGGTGAGGAGGAGGAGGAGGAGGAGGAGGAGGGGGAGGGAGGGAGGAGGAGGAGGAGGAGGAGGAGGAGGACGAATGGTGGAGGTACATCACTGAGCTGTTCTCTCCTGTGTCTGTTTCCTCTGCAGCTGGAGGAAACCTGCAGTGTGGAATAGGTCAGAGACGCCTGAGGATGAACAAACAGAGACTGACTACAGGTCAGTTCATGAGCAGAACTGGTCCAGGTTCAGGTCTGGACACGATCCAACTGATCTCAGATCAGATTCACAAACTAAAGCAAACTAATGTGATTAGATTTTATTCATCTTTTGTTCATTAATTCAGCATTATTATATTTATAACTGAATGGATCTGGATTGGTCCTGATCATGATCCTGGTCCTGATTTTGATCTTAGTTCTTTTTTGATTCAGTTCTTTCTGATACAAACACCTGATCCTGAATCTGATTTCTCCTGAAGAGACGCAGCAGAGGCTCCTACAGAGAGGCGTGGCTGTAACTTTGAGAGAGCATGGCTCCGACAAAGGCTTCGTCCTGACCAGGAAGCAGCTGGACACACAGCTGGACGACTACATGTCCGTGTCCAAGAGCAGGTTGGACCAGCAGCTGGACGATTACATGTCCATGTCCCGCAGACGACTGGACACTGAACTGGACGAGTACATGTCGATGGTCGGGGACGCTCAGTGGGACTGAGATGGCGTTTGCGGCGAGGGATCGGGGGGGGGCGGGTTTATTTGAAGGACAGAACACTAACTTTAGTTTTCAAGAAAGTTTGAGGAGTGAAAGATGCTGGTTCGAGTGCACTTCACTGACCTCACTGTGTGTGGGAGCTTTGTGTTTCTGAGGCTCTGATTCTGTTTAAAACATTTTAATAAAAGATGTTAATGTTCAACTGCTCTTCATCATCAACTTTCAGATCTTTAATATAAAGTATTAAAAACACAGCTCTGACAGTGTGAGCTCTGAGTACGGAGGCTCGGAGCGGACAAACTTCACATTATTATTTAAATCCTGTGTCTGATTCCTGATAATCAATGAAAAGAAAACATCACCAGCTGTTTTCTCTGGATCATAAGATAAAGTTTGACCCTTATCAGCCTCTGTAGCACCACACACTGTATCACCAGGTATCAATAACGTGTCACGCTACACTGATCAATAACTGGTCAGGTGGATTTAATTACCAGCTGTTGTGTCATCTGTGACCAGCAGGTGGCAGCAGCTCATTGTCAATAACAGCAGACCACAACTTAGTGAATCTTTTATTAAAAGAATCATAGAAAAAATGAGTCAACTGATCAGAGTTATTGATTAGAAATCAATCAGCTGTTACACTGACAGAAACTTGAGACTGTTCATCAACAGGATGTGATGTCAGCAGATTATTGACGACATCCAGACGGTGATCAGTTTCTGATCAGCTGCTGGTCAGAGGTCAGTCCTGCAGAAGGAGACAGACGGAGGTCAGTGACACAGATTTGATCCAGATCAAACAGAACCAGGTTTAGACTCAGACCTGGGTCTCACCTGTCTGTCCTTGGCTCCAACCCCCGATCAAGTCCACATCTGATGGACGGCCAATCCCAGGAGGAGCGCCGGGATCGACTGACCAATCACTGCAGCCTGAGAGAGGTCAACGGGTCACACAGAGGTCAGACTTCAAGTAAACGTCTCAGTCATGTGATCAGGTCATGTGACACTGAGGAAATGAAATAACAGAGAAAATTCTCACCTTGTTGGTCTCATCGTTGTTCTTTATGTCAGTCGAAGCAGTTACTGAAAACAGACACAGACACTGTTATTACAATGTTATTACGCTGTTATTATTTTAACTCTATTATTACTAACACTGTTACCGTAGTAATATTCAAAGGTGGCGTTGTAGTCGTAGTCCTCTGTCCCCGTGTGGCTGTCGTCATAGTTGTAGGATTCGGTCGTTCCTATATTATGACCTGTACTGTCTTCTGTGAAGAGGAAACAACAGTCAGGCTAACAGTTTCCCTCTGGTTCTAGTCTTTGCGCTAAGCTAGGCTAACAGTTTCCCTCTAGTTCAAGGGTTTGTGCTAAGCTAAGCTAACAGTTTCATTCTGGTTTCAGTGTTTGTGCTAAGCTAGGCTAACAGTTTCATTCCGTTTCCAGTCTTTGTGCTAAGCAAGGCTAACAGTTTCCCTCAGTTTTCAGTCTGTGCTAAGCTAAGATAACAGTTTCCCTCTGTTTTCAGTCTGTGCTAAGCTAGGCTAACAGTTTCATTCTGGTTTCAGTCTTTGTGCTAAGCTAAGATAACAGTTTCATTCCATCTCCAGTCTTTGTGCTAAGCTAGGCTAACCTCACAGCAGCACAGTGAGACATCAGATGCTCTGTGATTTTTGAGAAAACAAACTTCTTCTTTTCATTAACTCTGACAGTGACCTTTGACCTCTGAGGAGAAAGTGTTGGGTTTCTGTCCGAGTTGTGAAACATCACGTCCTTGTGAGACGTCCTGGTCACATGATCCACATCCTGTCAATGTTTTTGTGTCCGAGGCCACATTCAGGAGCCAGAACACCGAAAGAGTTTTCAGGTATCTTTACTATACATGTGCCAACTTTAAACTTTAACCTGAATCTTTTCAGACACACATATATAGAAAAATGTGTGGACTTCTGACTCAATCAGTGATGAAGAGTCAACACATCACAGACATGAACATAAGGTCAGGAGGCGACTTTTACTCATGCGAAACGAGGATTTCTTCGTCGGGCCGGAGGTGGTTGAACATTTTTAAATGACAGTGTTTAGACAAAAATACTGAAGGATTCTGAACTGTAAGATCTGAACTATAAGGGAGACGTGTTGGGACGCGCCTGCAGCTTGAACTCAGAAAAGTTCAAGCTGCAGAAAAGTTCAGATAGATAGATAGATAGATAGATAGATAGATAGATAGATAGATAGATAGATAGATAGATAGATAGATAGATAGATAGATAGATAGATAGATAGATAGATAGATAGATAGATAGATAGATAGATAGATAGATAGATAGATAGATAGATAGATAGATAAAATGCAAGTACGACAAAAATACAGTCCTGTCATCCAGCAATAGTGTCAGTTGTGCAAAAGTGTTATAATGACATGGTGGTGGTGTGTGTATGTTGGGTGTGTGTGTGTGTGTGTGTTTCCTGACTGAATGATGTGTTTGGTTGTAACATTGTGCAACAATTTGCAACAGTCTTTCACGGTCGTTTTCTCTCCAACAAGTTATTCAATTAGCACCATCGTCTATTTACACTCCGCCCATTAAAGAGCCTGTGCCTGTTTTCTCTTCGACACATTGTGATATTTAGTTGAGAACAACATGAACCAGAGTCTATTTCACTATGAATATGAGTCAAACTCCCCTCAAGAGATATTTTACGTTGGTTGAAGTAATATCCAGTTTGACCCTCTTTTGTTTTCACAACCAAAATAGTTAACAATGAAAGTAAATGGGGCAGTCAGCCAAACGTATCTAAATTGTCATTTTTTAACCACTAATAAAGCTCAAAATATCACTTCACTTCAGCAGTAGCATGAATAGACTGAAGAGTGACTGAAGATAAAAAGATGCGCTTTTTTGTAGTTCCTACTCTGTGGAGGAACCAATGGAGCTGAGTCGATACTAAAACGTGACGTGAACAGATGCCGGCCACTGATTGGTCAGAGGGAGTGTCTTCACAAGCTGCCACCAGACGCCAGTTGAGTTGAGAGAGCGTCAACAAAATAATCAAGCTCCATTTTTAAACAGGACAAGAGTGATAGCCATCGTCGTAGCTACCTGGTCGTAAGCTAACCCAGCAACAAGTACAGCATCTCCTCCATGTCCATTAATGTTTACTGATGTTTTAGTGTCGTGACGTCGCAGCAGTTTGACTCCACTCACCACATTCACGTGGAGGAGGAACCAAACTGTGATGGAAACAACGTGTCTGCTACCAGACTGAGTAGAGTCCAGTAGAGTCCAGTAGAGTCCAGTAGAGTAGAGACACAACCACGTGGTGGAGAAGAGACACAAGAGACTCTGTGAGTTTGAGAAGAGAAGGAGGTTTGATCTAAGTCTTCATTCTGACTCCAGATGTTTTATGTCTCCAGTCATTTTATGGGTTATCAGCTACAGTCACACTGACAGACAGTGACTGACCTCAAGTCAGTGATGATGAATGTGTTTGTATGAAACAACTTGCTGCAGGGTTTTTTCTCTCTTTGTGTATTATGATGTGAAATCAGAGCAGCTGTGTTTCTGTCTGATCACATCCTCCAGATAAAGTTTCATGATTCAACACAGCAGGAATCTGAGGAGGACAAAGAGCTGTCAGTTTCACATTCACCTCCAAATTAAACTCGTCTTTATATTTTAACACGGACCAACACGCTTCATTCAGATGTTGATGATTTATTACTGATCATGTCTGAACAGGCTGAACATGTTTCTATGTCTTTTGTTCGTTGTCAGAACATTTTTTTCCGGTTTATTGTTAAACATTTATTCACTGTAGCAGATGAAGGTTTTTATATGTAACAATTCTCTATTTTCAATATTTATATCATTTATATGATTACGTTGCTGTAATTATTAAATTAAATGAAATTATTATTAAGGCGACAACGTTTAACCGAAGTCATAGGAGACAAATATTTTATTATAACAATGTATTTAAACGTCCAGACTTTAAATTGGGATGTAACTAACGTTGACAACATCGGAACTTATTCTGAAATGGTGTTTCCACTTCCTGTTCCAATCATTCTACTGAGAAACTTCAAAATAAAATAGATTTTGAATATTTGGTCGTCTTCTTCTTCTATGGTTTTAATTGTAGATTCAACGCCTCCTGCTTTTTTTTCAGATTTTCTAATTTTCTGCTCTGATCTTTTTCTGAATCTGTCCGTTGTCGTCGGATCGTCTCGTTTACTGAGACTCGTCCTGACCGGGATCAGGTCTCAGTGAGTCTGAGTCGTCAGCGTCGTGTTCAGCAGCTTCATCTTTCATCTCTGCTTCATGTGAGAATCAGGTTTCACAGCTCAGAACTGAAACTCAGTGAAAGTCCCGTTTAAACGGTTTCATGTTGACAGTTTTCACCTCTGGATTATTACACAACAGCTGGATTGACAGCATCGTCTGAGCAGCAGCTTCAGGTCTGAACAGGCTGAACCTGAACCTGGTAGCCTGAAGGTGGGAAATCTGTCACACAACCGCAGAACCGTTCTTTAGTTTCACTTCAGGCTCAAAGATTTGTTGAGATATGGATTAGAACCAGAACATGTTATATACACAGAAAAATAAGATGAATAACACAGACCAGAACCAGAACCTCCTCGCAACAAACTACAACTTCTTCGCTGCAGAAACTCCTAACTACAGACCAGAACCCTAAAACTGCAGACTATAACCTCCTCACTACAGAACAGAACCTTCTCACTACACATTAGAACCTCCTCGGTACGGACCAGAATCTCATCACTTCAGAACCTCATAACAACAGACCAAAACCTCCTCACTATAGACTGGAACCTCCTCACTACACACTGCAGAACAGAACCTCCTCCCTACAGACCAGAACCACATCACTACAGATCAGAACCCTCTTGCTTCAGAACAGAGCCTCCTTCCTACACATTAGAACCTCCTTGGTACAAACCAGAACCTCATTACTTCAGAACCTCATAACAACAGACCAAAACCTTCTCGCTACAGACCAGAACCTCTGCACTGCAGACTAGAACCTTGTCATTACCAACTAGAACCTGTTCACTACACACTAGAACATCCTCTCTACCAGAACCACATCACTACAGACCAGAACCCTCTTGCTTCAGACCAGGACCTGCTCACTACAGACTGGAGACCTACATTCTCACTGTAACATGTATCATATAACTAGACTCAGCTAAAAAAAACTCTGACAGGAACCGTCACAGCTCATCACCTGAGAACGTAAGAACGTGTTCTGTGATCAGGTGTGAATCTGAGGTCAGAGGTCACTCACCACAGCAGGTTGGCATCAGCAGAACGAACCAGAGAGAGAAGGAGAGCAACACGTTCATCCTGGACGAGAGACACACACTGACTGAGGAGAGAGAGGGAGGGAGGGAGGAAAGAAAAAAGGGGGAGGTTCCTCCCACAGGAACATTTAAGCAACAACAAAAAGTTTTGTTTCATTAATATCTTAATATGAACTTCTGCACTGAGCTGCAACTGACGAGAACCTTCTCACTGAGCAGAACCTCAAACTGAGACATTAGAACCTCAAACTGAGACATTAGAACCTCAAACTGAGACATTAGAACCTCCAAACCTCCCAAAGAACATCTAGAACCTTCAGTGACCATTAACATCCAACGAACAGAACGTTGTGAATCTAATCGATCATTCAACAAATTAATTAAACTGATGAAAGTTCAAATTGATCAAAGTTCCATATAGATTATAAATTATATTTAATTAAAGAATAATTCCTCAGATCAGATGAAGGGACTCTGGACTGTGGACTCTGGACTGTGGACTCTGGACTCTGGACTCTGGACTCGTCTTTGTGAAACTCAAAGTTTCCTGTTAAATGAAAAAGAATATTATTCTGTCTGTGTCTGTGTTTCCTGTATCTTACAAGAGGACGATGGGTCCACTGAGGACAAAGATCTGAACTCCCAGTGTTCCCTGTGATAACTCCCAGCATGCAGCAGGGCAGCGGGGGGTGGAGGTGATGGATGGACCCGCCTGCCAGGAATTCTTCCTGCTGAGAAACTCACTGTACACGGGGGGAGGAAGAGGGCGAGGAGGAGGTCACGGGTCCTTGAAAACTCAGGCTCACCAGAATGTTCCAGGAGTCCTGATGTTCCAGGCTTTGACAGTTACTCTGAGGGTCCTGGAGATGGAACCAAAGGTCTTTGAAGATGTTTCCAGGGTCCTTGAACTTGTGTCAGGAGATTTTAGAGAAATCAAAGGATTCTTGAAGATTCTGTTAAAGTTTGTTTGAACAAACAACTGCCGGCCAATCACAGCGCAGGATTCTCTGTGACCTCATCAACAATGTCTAAGTGACACAGAACCGAACCTCCTCGCAACAAACTAGAACCTCCTCATTACAAACTAGAACCTCCTCATTACAAACTAGAACCTTCTCATTACAAACTAGAACCTCTTCATTACAAACTAGAACCTCCTCACCACAAACTAGAACCTCCTCATTATAAACTAGAACTTCTTTACTACAAACTAGAACATTCTCTCTACAGACTAGGAAGTCTCAACCACCTCCACATCAACACGCGACTCCCGCCTGGTTACCGTGGTAACGCCTGATGCCAATTGGCCGCCTGCCCAGTCATAAAAACACACCGGCGCTGACGAACGTGGGAACGAGGCTGAGCTGTGACCTCTGACCTCTGTGGACTCTGAATCTGGACGTCAGTCACTTCAAGCCGAGGTCAAAGGTTTGTCGTGTCGTTAAATGTAGCTGAGGCCTGACGACTCCAGAGGGAAAATACCTTCTGCTGTTTGGTTTAAAGTTGCACCGTTTCAGAAGTTTAAGTGATTGTAGCAACTTGGTTGTTACAGTGATGGTTCAATGACTCGCCTGTTTGGTCGGCGTGTTCAGGAAGTTAACCAATCAGAGCCAACGTGTATATAAACCCCGCCCATTTAATTATAAAGCTGCGGTCAGGCTGGCGTCATATATCAGGACATTAGCTCCTCTGTTTATGTTGATACGTATCGTTCATCTTGAACTCAGCCTTACTCCGAGACTGTAAGAGGAGCTTCTGGACTTTAAAGCAGCAGCAGAGGCTGAGTGAAACCTGGTCCTGGTCCTGGTCCTGGTCTTGGTCTTGCTGGGCCCTGGTCATAGACGTCCTCAATGTGGCGCCGTGCAGCTGAAGACACAGAATTTCTGACAAAGACATTTCGTCAAAGATCAGATGATGTTAAAAATGGACCAGGAAGAAGAAGAAGATGATGATGATGATGATGATGAAGAAGAGGATGATAATGTCACACATCCTCAGTTTGATCAGTTTATTAGGAACGAGCTGCTCTGATAAGAGCTGAAAGTTCTGGGAACCAATTTTAAATCTATTTCCTCGTTGTTGTTTCCAGTTAAGCCTTTGGGATTATGGGAAATGTATGTGTGTGTGTGTGTGTGTGTGTGTGTGTGTGTGTGTGTGTGTGTGTGTGTGTGTCTCCATGGACACATCGGCTCAGTTTAATGTTTAGAGACAATGAGGAAGTGAACTCTGCTCTCAGGTGTTTTCTGCAGCAGAAACATTGTGAACGTCAGAGGCTCAACACGTTCTACAGGAGAACAGATCAGAACCCGGAGCTGATGACGTTAATGGGTCTGACCTGAAGATGAAGCTGGAGCTGAAGATTCAGCTGCTCAAGTTCTGCTCTGCACTTTTTAATAGCGTCTTCGTGGTAAGACTTTCACTGACTCACTGATGTTTCAGATCTTTAGATTAAATAAACTGTTACAGTAACAATAAAACACTTCTGGTTCTAACATCAAATGAGAAAGTATAAACAAACTGTAAATGTGAAACAACACTGAAATTTAATCAGCTGCTGTCGGTTCTCTAATGCATCAGCTGTTTGTTCTAATGGTGATTCAACGTCTGTTTCTCCACATGAATCATGAAAGTTCAGTTTCACTGTGACTTTGATTCCTTGACTATGATTTAAAAACAACAGGAAGTTGTGAAACACTGAGATTCACTTTAATGATCCAACAGAGAATCTGGGAAATTAGTCAAAGACTTTTTGTACAAGTTGGAATCGAACCAACAACCTGAGAACATTTTTATTTATCCACAACTCAACTCAACTCAGCTTAGTTTTAATTATTAAAATTTATCAAACATGAGTCTGATTTCAGTCAAAAACTGTTTAAAATAAACTCAAGTAGAAGCTTTAATAGAAATACTCTCATTAAATAAAACAAGTTGAATAAAGCAACTTAGTTTGTTACAAATTATATGATTCAATAAAATCAATTAATTTCATTTTTACTTTGGTAAAACATTTACAGAATTAATTAATAAAATGTCTGAGTACATTTATTAATTATCAGTATTACTTGTACCCTGCTGCTCAGCGTTGTGGTGCAGCGCCCCCTGCAGGACAAACCAGGCTTTAACCTTTGACCTTTGACCTCTGTCTACAGGCTCTGGGTCTGGGCGTGGGCGCCTGCGGCATCTGGATCCTGTTCGGCTCCGGAAACTTCCTGAGCGCCATCTCCATCTCCTCCGGTAACAGAGTCTCAGTCATGTGACGCTTCTTCTGTCAGAGAAAAAAAACAGATGAAAAAAATGTTAAATTCAGTTACTTTGTTTAATTCCCTCTGTTTATGGTCTTCATGCTAAGCTAGGCTAACAGTTTCCCTCTGTTTACGGTCTTTATGCTAAGCTAGGCTAACAGTTTCCCTCTGTTTACGGTCTCTATGCTAAGCTATGCTAACAGTTTCCCTCTGTTTACGGTCTTTATGCTAAGCTAAGCTAACAGTTTCCCTCTGTTTACGGTCTTTATGCTAAGCTAAGCTAACAGTTTCCCTCTGTTTACGGTCTTTATGCTAAGCTAGGCTAACAGTTTCCCTCTGTTTGCGGTCTTTATGCTAAGCTAAGTTAACAGTTTCCCTCTGTTTACGGTCTTTATGCTAAGCTAAGCTAACAGTTTTCCTCTGTTTATATTCTTTATGCTAAGCTAGGCTAACAGTTTCCCTCTGTTTACATTCTTTATGCTAAGCTAGGCTAACAGTTTCCCTCTGTTTACGGTCTTTATGCTAAGCTAAGCTAACAGTTTCCCTCTGTTTACGGTCTTTATGCTAAGCTAAGCTAACAGTTTCCCTCTGTTTACGGTCTTTATGCTAAGCTAAGCTAACAGTTTCCCTCTGTTTACGGTCTTTATGCTAAGCTAAGCTAACAGTTTCCCTTTGTTTACGGTCTTTATGCTAAGCTAAGCTAACTGTTTAACAGTGAGAAGTGTCCATTGTTTCACACTCAACTTTTTGACTGTAATGAGTGAAACCATCTGGGTGTTAACAGTTCACTGTATTTTAACATACTCATCAGTGTGAATGTATTTACACACTCAAAGTAATAAGTGTAAGTATTGAATTATGTCGTCAGTCATGTGATACTTCTTCTGTCGGACAAATAAAACATATGAAATCGAACGTTAAATTGAAATTTAAAGCCTTAAAAGTTACTTTGTTTCATTGTTTAGAGTCAACACATTCTCAGCAACTTTATTACACAACAGGATTGAAGCTGTAAAATAATAAACAACCAATAAAATAACAGCTGCTGTTGATGGTTGGATATAAACACATGAACCAACAAGAATCATCTGGAGGAGACTTGAGTTTATTTTGCATAAAACAAATCAAATTCCACAAAACAAAGAGATGAACGAGTGAGAAAACAGGAGATTTTCACACAAAGATCCTCAAAGACTCTGCGACCAGACGAGGATTTATCCAGAGCTGACGACTAATGAAACACAGGTGGAGGGAAACCTGAACACAAGTAGTAAAACTAACTAACGTGAGGGAGAGTGAGAGACTTCAAGATAACACAGGAAGTAACAAAGCAGCAAATTATCCCACTGAGCTCAGTCGTCAAACTGAAACACATGTTTAGAGGATAACAGTGCTAAGCTAGGCTAACTGCTTCCCTCTGTCTACGGTCTTTATGCTAAGCTAGGCTAGTCACCTCCTTTACACCTAGTGTACTTTCAGTTATATTGTTGAATATTAGTCTGTGTGTTTACTAATTGTGTGTGTGTGTGTGTGTGTGTGTGTGTGTGTGCGTGCGTGTGTGTGTGTGTGTGTGTGTGTGTGTGTGTGTGTGTGTGTGTGTGTGTGCAGTGGAGCTGCGTACAGTGGCTGCAGGTCTGATGTTTATCGGTGCGGTGGTTGTCGTGGTCGGTTTCGTTGGATGTATCGGAGCTCAGACAGAACAGCGCCTCCTGCTGCTGATAGTGAGTCACATCACATAAAGTTCATTCATCTGTGTGAACTGTAACATTTTGTCCTAAACAATCAAACCGTTTCCAAACAAACATCTGTGACAGATGTTGACTATGACTGAATCTTCCTCCTCAGTATTTGGGCTTCCTCATCATCCTGGTCCTGGGTCAGTTGTTCGTCACTCTGTTGCTGTTCATCAACAGAGCAAAGGTACAAAAAAACAAACAAAAAAAAAAACAGTGAAAATATCTCAGTAAATTTATCAAATACTGAATTTCAGCGCAACAAGAAGAATTACATTTTATATCACACGATACTTTCTATATGATACAAGTTTACAAATAAAGATTTAATGTTGAGTTAATGTAAATAAAGATGGCCGACACTTGTATCCCCCCTGGTGTCTGGTTACAGTTCAGGTAAATAAGCTCCGCCCCCTCCATGTTAGCAGATGGTCCAACCTAAAAACAAATTAGATAAGTTTAATAATAATAATTTAATGTTTCGTTTCCTATCGTCGTCATTACTGATGTTTGTTCAGTCTTTGTGATTCTTTTGCATTATTGATGTTACTGATTGACATAATGATTGACAGCTGATTGGTGAGGAGGGGGCGGAGCTTTGATATTGACTCTCTCACTCCAGCGTTAAGATGTCAGCGCTCGTATCCACCTCGTGTTTGTACAGCAGGATGAGGTGGAGACGTCGGCCATCTTTGATTAACACATCTGTAACATCTGTTTGAGCAGCTGTTTGTGGACGTTTGTCTCAGATTGAACAGGGTCTGGAAGCAGCCGTGGATGAAATCATCGTGGAGTTTGGAGGCAACAACAGTCTGGACACACTGATGGACAACGTGCAGCACTATGTGAGTCTGATCAATACCTGGTTCAATAAGTAGAGAAGTGTGATCATGACTGACTGATTGATTGACTGATTAATTGATTGACAGGGGAAGTGCTGTGGCAAGGATGGATCTACTGACTGGCTGAAGAACTCGTTCATCCACAGTCTGAATGAGACGACTCCAGTTGTTCTTCCTTGTTCCTGTTTCTCGTTGTTTAATCGCAGCTCTAACTCGTCGTTGTGCTCCGACCAGCCAACGATCACGGATCCGCAGTTCGGTCGAGGAAACAATTTGTTCGATCAGGTACGACACTCGGCGTGTTTAACGTGACGTTCTTCGTGTTGCGTTCAGTCGTGTTCACCGGCTCATGTGGCTGCAGGGCTGCAAACAGACGCTCAGTGATTGGCTGCAGGAAAACGCTCTGACCATCATCGGCATGGACGTCAGCCTCATACTGATCCAGGTGAGAAACATTAACGAGCATCGGCCTCCAGGGGGCGTCGGTCGCTACAGCAGGTCGGTGTAACGTCTCCTTGTCTCTCTGCAGGTGCTTCAGTTTGCGGTAATCGTCTCCCTGTACAAATCGATTGGAAGGAAAATTGATCAGGTGGCAGAATCTGACCACACCCCCTTAGACCACGCCCCCACGGACGATCTGGACGACGCAGAATAAAACTACACCGACGGCCGCATGGACCTCACCAAGCTGTGACATCGATCTAAAAAACTTAATGCAACTTATTAAAATCTTTGTTAGAAATAAAAAAATAGGTAGATATTTAGTTACAGCGTTGTTGTATTTACATTTTACTTTTACTGTATTTTTATTGTTTATAGTTTTTCTTTTAAATTCTGCTGCTGAGTAAAGACGAACCTGTGAGCTCAGATGTGTTGTGTTTTATTCTCGGACACTAAGGTTAAGAAGCAAAATAATGTGATTGACCTTGATTTATTTCATAAAAGCATTAAAAGAGGAAAACTGCAGACGTGAAGACTTTTCTTGGACGAAGATTCAGTGACAGAAACAAATGTTCAACTTATTTATTCACATCATTTCTCAAAGAAGCGACCGACTGTTGTCAGAACTAGAAGCTTCTGTTCCTTTTGTCTCTTTTCACAGACGATAGTTTGGTTTAAACCTTCTACTTCCTGTTGTTAAAGGTTCGACAGCACAACGTGTTTCTACAATTTCCTGATTGAACGACCTGTTTTGTCGCAATGTTGATTTTGTCAATTTGCAACAGACTTTTAAGGTAGTTTTCTCCCATTTGGTTTGCATGTTCAAGGAGTTACCCAGTCAGCACCAACTTATAAATGTGCAGTTTTTCTTCTGGGTTCATTTGGGACTCTGGCTGTGACTACTGGACTTAATTTTGAGCAGCAAGAGAAGTTGCTTTGAGAGAAGTGTAGGAAGATTGTGTTAGAAAGAGTGAGACAGAAACATGAAACGGAAACAGGAACAATTGAGACAAAAGATTGAGAGATTAAAGTGTTAACCCTAACCAATTACAACAATTTTCCCACCCTGGGGACTGAGTTATATTGACTTCTCTGGAAGATCCTTGGTGTCATGATGCTGAAATGATTGGAAATCAATATCGGTGAAATTGATGAAGTGACGAGGAACAATTGAAGTTGAAATTGCGAGAAATCAGTGCAAATGCAAACAGTTTTTTGACCCATTTAAGTTTAATTTGTTGTTATTTTGAACCCTCACACACTCCAGTGTCACGTATCTTCACCTACCAGACGAGAACCGAACCCACGTGTCCTGGTCATCAGACGACGTCCTTCATCACCGGATCGTCTCCAGCGCTGAGAGACTCTGACGGCCAGAGTTTCTCAAGGAGGTGAAGTTTGATGGAGCAGCGGCGGTGAAGACGATAGTTTGAACATTTTCTCCTCAGTTCAAACATTCTGCTTCCTGTTGTTATAAAAACTGTTCAGTTCAGAGAAGAAGTTTGACAAAAAACAAAAAAAAAAAAAAAAACAAAACACAGACAACCAGGATTTGAACCAGCAACCTCTGGGCCCTCAGAGGCGAGTTGAATCATCTGAGCTGTAGATCAGGACAGTTGCTCCTCATGACACTGAGATGTTCTCAGTCCTCAGAGTCTGCAGACGTCCTCTCAGACCAGCTGACGTTGGACTGAGCTCCACTTCCTGTTTCTCTGTTGCTTCCTCATCATGTCTGTGGTCGTCAAAGCCTCTCATCACTGAAGACGGTCTGGTGGTGAAGGGCGTCGTCTGGTGACCAGGTCATGTGAGTTTGGTTCTGATCTGGGAGGTGAAGGTACGTGACGCTGGAGTGTGTGTGACGATTCAAAACAACATCAAACAAAACTAAAATGGGTCAAAAAACGTTTGCGTTTGTGTTGATTTCTCACAATTTGAAGCTCACTGATTTCTAACCATTTCAATTTCAGCATCACGACACCAAGGATGTTTAAGAGAGTCAATGTGACTTGGTCCCCAGGGTGGGTTAGCGTTAGCGTTGTAGCTGTTAGAGGCTACTTCCTGTTCAACTGTTACAGGGATGAAACAGCAACGTACTGACCTATCAATTATAATCATTTCTTCACGACGTCATCAAATGTTGAACCTGATATTTAATCATCAACTTTTTTTCAGTTTATTAAAAACTTTATTCAAATGATCTGAGATTAAAACATATGAAATATAAATATACATCAGGCCACACTGTGCATATTTGTGTGTGTGTGCGTGTGTGTGTGTGTGTGTGTGTGTGTGTGTGTGTGTGTGTGTGTACATTACTGTGAGTACAGTTGTATATCTTCATCGCCCTCTGGTGTTCATACACATGTATTACACCATCATAAGTTAAAGAATTAAAGAAATTTGAATCATAAATAAATAGAGACATTTTGCACAGATAAATTTAGTAAATATGATATAAATATATAACTTTTTCTTTGTGATTCACTTTAATTTAATACATATTAAAACTATACTGAGAAAATAGATTTGTTTTTAAATCTACCAGGAAAAATTTAGTTCTCACCAAAAACACTGTAACAAATGTTGTATGAAAAAGTTAGAATTAAACTCAAAAGAGACTAAAAAATAAATAAAAAGAAGTGAGATGAATGTGTGTGTTATTTCTTCAGTGCTGCCACCTGCTGGCTCCAACAATCGATGCACTGGAGGAAGCTCCTCAGGGAGCTGAAGTCTCTTGGAGCAGAGGTGGAGGTGGAGGAGGTGGAGGTGGAGGAGGTGGAGGAGGAGGAGGAGGAGGAAGGACAGTCAGGGTAGTGGTCGGTTGATGCTTCTTCCTGTATGTCAACACACACACTCAGGTTAGACATCAGGAAACAGGAAGTACTTTAGAATCATCGTCAGTAAATTACCCAATCAGAGCTCAGACACCGACCAGGTGTTGCAGCAGATCCTGGTTCAGTTTCAGGATCTGACACAAGGCGTCGTCATCGGGACAAAGCGCCTGGAGCTTCTTTGCACACTGAGGATACTGAGTCAGTCTGTGGACCAGCGTGGAGCTCTGAAACGACAGGAAGTGACATCAGTGCATCGTCATCATCATCATTGCTTCAATTTTCCACCGTTTCAACTTATTCAACAAAAAATTTCTGCATCAGACACCAAGGATCTTCAAGAGAAGTCAATATGACTCAGTTCCCGGGGTGGAACATTTTTGTGATTGGTTAGCGTTAGCGTTTTAGCTGTTAGAGGCTACTTCCAGCGTCATGAGTGTGTAATGGTTCAAAACAACAAACAAACAAAACCAACATGGCTCAAATGACTGTTTGAGGTTCTTGTTATTTCAACAATTTTCAAGCTTTTTGTCAGGACACACTGGAGTCATTTAATTTTTTCCCAGGTCAAGGTCGACAGTGTGTGATGACCACAGTGACCTGCAGGGGGCAGCAGCAGCAGCACTGTGGACCCACCTGGTTCAGGGCAGCGGTGTCCTCAGTGCATTTTGGAACCATCAGATCCTTCAGTAAGTCCTGCACAGAGACAGACTCATTAGTCCAGGATAGCATGCTAACGGCTAACATTAGCTGCTAAAATTAGCTGCTAACATGCTAACTGACTGCTATTTCTCACCGTCTCCTTCAGCATCTTCCTGTAGTTCTGCAGCTCTTTGTGCAGATCTTCGATGATGCTCTGCACGTCGTTGTCTGGGGGGATGGAGTCGTTCGATATCGCTCTACCTGCGGTAAGCTCCACCCACAGCGCCAGAACAAAGGTGTAAAAGTACCCACAATGCACTGCAACAGGAGGAGGACAGGGTTTGAGTTCCTGATCACAGCGACTGAGAGAAGGTTTGTTCAGTGGAATAAAGACCAGTAGAGCATCACCTGCAGGACCGTGACTCTGACAACTGAGACATTTTGTTAGAAACATGATGACGTTGTGAAAACGTCATATATATATATGAGATATATATTTTCTCCGAACTTGTTGTTAAAATAATAATTAGCTTGTTTGTTGCTGAAAACAGAGTCAAATAGAAAAGTTTATTCAGAGTTGATGAAATAAAATAAGAAAGAAAACTCACTTGTTTGTGATGAAGCTGCTCTGAGGATCCTGGTCTGGAGTCTGGAGTCTGGTCCAATCTGGTCTACAACGTGAAGTGGTCTAGTCCAGAACGCTGCTGATGGATCCTGGTCTTATGTGGACCTGATCTGGATGGTGGGCTGATGTGGTCTGGTCCTGCTCCTGGTGCTGGTATTTATCCTCATCCATCCCATCACTTCCTCAGATTCAGTTTTCTAGTATTGTTGCTGACTCAGCTTCAGGTTTGTTGGTGCACGTTTCCATGTTGTTCATTTTTCTGTTTAAAATGAGTCACAGCAGGGGGTTTTGAGGGGATGGAGCCAAAGAATAAAACACATTTATCTCAATAATGATTGATGATAATGAGGAGGAGGAGGTCACATGATCTTTGCTGCTGTTTCTGTTGAATCAGTGACTCAACGACTTCGACGTGTCATCACCTCCTCTTCGTCTCCTCTGTCCTCAGGCTGTTTCCTTGAATCTCGTATCTCCTTTCCTTTCTCTTCTGACTGATCAGGTCCTGGTCTCAAATCAGGTCGTGGTCTCAGATCAAGTCCTGGTCTCAGATCAGGTACAGGTTCTTTAATGTGTTAGAAATATTTCCACTTTGTAAATTAATTCATGATGATTGATAATAATAATAATGATGATGATTATGATTCAGTTTCAATTCAATTTTATTTATATAAAACCAGGTCATAAAAACATTTATCTCAAGACTCTTTACATAGAAAAACCAACATTTCCACAATGAGCAGCTCTTGGAGACAACTGAGGAAAAACTCCCTTTTAACAGGAAGAAACCTCCATCAGAACCAGAACCAGAGTGGACGGTCTGATCTGCCTCGACCGGCTGGAGAGAAATGAAGACAGAGAAAAGAGAAAGAGAAGAGAGGGAGGAAAGGGAGGAGGAGGAAGAAAAGAAGGAGACCAGGAAGAGACAGTAGAGATAAATTTTTACAAGTAGTTGTTAAAGCAACATTATCATTACAATAATAATAATAATGATAATAATAACAATAATAATCATGTTGTCATCAACAGCGTATGATGATGATGATGAGCCAAATTTCACTGATTCATCTGAAGTTTTTCATTTGCAGGAAACATTTCATAAGTTTTCATCACTGAGTTTTAACTGGAAGTTTGACTGGTGCAGTTACATCACACACAGACGCACTGTTGCATCACACATATGCAACAAAAGAGGTTTTATTGATGTGCATGTAACAATGTGTCTGACTGCAGGTAAATGATCAGTTCACTGTCGATCAGAGCTGCAGAATCAAAATCAAACTGGTTCTGGTCCCACAGTGTGTGTGTGTGTGTGTGTGTGCTCTTCAGGTTCAGTCCCACCCTGTCTGATCAATGATCAGTGACCTGATCGGTCTCTGATCTGGGTCAGATTAGGCTCTAGAAGCCCCCCAGAGGGTGGCTGGTGTTGCCCAGCAGTTTGTTCAGTGTTCTCCTCTCTGCCACCGACACCAGAGGCTCCA
This sequence comes from Polydactylus sextarius, assembly GCA_016801845.1. Lineage (NCBI taxonomy): Eukaryota > Metazoa > Chordata > Actinopteri > Polynemidae > Polydactylus > Polydactylus sextarius. The sequence continues at coordinate 24,970,087 of CM028913.1, forward strand.
GCTTCGTGCCGACCACCGAGCCGGTCCACCTGATCGGCTTCTCCAGGCTGGAGAGGTCAGCCATCGATGTGCTCCCGGAGAGAACGCCAGCGATCACAGACTGGTAAAACATCCACAGGAAGTACATCCTGCTCCGAGGCTTCATGTGGAGCTGCCTGGAGTTGCTCGTCCAGTCCAGCTTGTTGTCCAGCCACAGCCCTAGATATTTGTAGGTCTTCACGACTTCCACCTCCTCTGCTCCTATCAGAACTGGTCTAGGACTGGGTCTGTCCCTCCCGAAGTTAATTACCAGTTCCCACTTCCTAGTTCCATGTTTGTGTGGCACCAGACAACAAAGTTCCTCACCAGGTTCCTGTTTTCCTCCTCCTCCCCATGATGGCTGTGTCATCTGTGAACTTCATTGATTGATATCTTATATATATTTTAACAAATTCCTGCTGATCCATTCCTGCAGCAGTGACATCCCAACTTCCTTATCTGTTGTGAAACAAAAAGTGTCACATCATTGAGAAACCATAAACTGAACCATGTCATAGAAAAACAAGTTAGAAATGACTTTGTTCAATGTCAGGAAACACGGATTTTGAAACAGTAGAGTTTCCAGTTTTATTCAGTTGTTCGAAGGAAAATAAGTCAATGTGAAAACAAAATGAACTGTTTTAGATTAAGATGTCTGACAGTGGCCAACAGATGCTTTTCATCAGGGGACAAAAATAAAAATATTGCATCTATGTTTCTTAAAATTCACTGGTGATTGAACCATGACGGGAAATTATAATAATAGTTTTATTCTTTAGTAAAAGTTTTAAATAAATGAGGCGTTGAAGTTTGTCACTGAAACTGATTCATCATCGTCCAACAATTTTACGAGAGTTCAGATCTCTTTATGTTTAAAACGCTTTCTCTGAAACAGTTTGGGAACACAGTGACCATTTTACCAAAACTCAAGAGCGGTGATGTTTTTCTAGGGAAAAAGACGTGAAGACGTATGCATCACAGCACCACCTGTAGCTGTCATGAACACCATCAGCTTCCTCCCATCAAATACGTAACTACAATGAAAAGAAAAAGTATATGAACCTTTTGGAATTTCATGATTTTCTGAATAAATTTGTCATAAAATTTGTCATTTTTGATGTTTTATCTCTTTATTGAGAACAACCAAAAAAAAAAAAAAAACTAAGAATGTATGTGGAAAAAGTATGTGAACCCTTGAAATAATTACCTCAAAAAAGATAATTGGAGTCAGGTTTTAGAAACCTGGAGTCTCGTTAAGATAATAAGTTTGGAGGTGTGGACTACAGCTACTTTGATAAAAAAAAAAACCTCAAACTTTTGTAGTTTGCTCTACATGAAGAACACAGGTATGTGAACCGTACCTCACCAAAAATAGCTTTCAGAGGATCTATGATTAAGAATTGTTGATTTACATAAAGCTCGCAAGGGTTACAAAGTTATTTCACAGACTTTAGAAATTCACCAGTCTACAGTTAAGAAAATAATCTACAAATGGAGACACTTTGGGACTGTTGCTACTCCACCAAGAAGTGGGAGTGCAGTCAAAATAGTCGGCTTCACACTGACGGGTGGTGGCCAGTCCCAGGTCTAGCCCCTTTGTGTTCAGATAGTCAGTCCACCAGCCCCCGTTTGTGAAAACGTCACCAACATCGCCCATTTTCAAACAGGATGGGAGGTTCAAACATGTTCATGTTCAAACAAACAATTAGCGACAAGTAAACAATCAATTCTGATGCTGTTTTTAATTCTAGTTGTAGCAGATCTACATGGGTCTGCTGCAAGAAGTGAACTTGTTAACTGTTAACTGTTAACTTGTTAACTGTTGCTAGCATAACTTATACTGCATCTGCAGTTTCTTAAGTTTGTCCTCAGTCTTGGAGCAGTTCTCTGGATGTCTACCTTGTAAAGCTCTGCCACAATGTGTTTCATGACCTCCTCGTTCCGAGAGCAGAGCACGAACATCATCATGAGACCAAAAATGACAGTCCATCGTTCTCTGTAGCTGCTAAAATCATAAATACATTTCCTTACTGCTGTCTTCAGCGCCTCTACCTGCTGTCTCTGCACCTACAGCAACCGGTTGACCCCGCCTCTATCTCCGAGAGGCCCAACGTTTTGTTTGCACCAAAAAACCAGCGGCTGTGGCCCCAGATTGGCCCTGACATGGCACCAGTTAGCACCAGCTCAAGACGGTGTGAAAGCAATTAGCCCCGGCACATCTTGGTTAGCTCAGATTTGGCCCGACGGTGTGAAGCCGGCTAATAACACTAAGAAGCACAATGAAGAGTCATCAGTGAGGTAAAGAAACAACCCTGAATGACAGCCAAAGACTGGAAGGCATCATTGGAACTGGCTAACATGAGTCTACAATACGTGAAACACTGAACAAGCAGAGTATCTACAGCAGGACACCACGGAGGAAGCCGCTGCTTATTAAAAAGAACATTGCTGCACGCCTGAAGTTTGCAAAAGAGCATGTTGATGCACCACGGCGGTGCTGGCAAAATGTTTTGTGGACTGATGAAACTAAGATTGAACTATTTGGGGAAAAAAACACACAGCTCTACATCTGGCATAGAAAGAGCACAACATATTATCATGAAAACATCGTCCCAACCGTAAGGTGTGGTGGAGGAAACGTCATGCACAACAATGGACAAGAGCCGTTTACATGGCACCAATAAAACAATCCACGTTCCAGAGCAATTAATCAGGTTCCTCACACATCACTTCAAACACGTGTTTGAATAACTCGCTGTTCTTTGACTTGCGACCGTCAAGCCGCTCGACAATTCGAATTTGTCCTAAAGTGTCAAAGGACATTTGTTTCTTGCACCAACCGGTTGATAATCTGCTGTTGATTTCTTCATGGGCGTCTTCATTAGACTCTAACCCCACGTACGACACACGGACAGTAACAAGACGTGCTACAACGATCCAATTGCTTGTTTACATGCATAGATTTTTCCTGTTTGATCAATTATCAAAAGGTGTTCACCTCACAATCCGATCGGATGCTGCGGTGCATGTAAACACATTCACTGAGGGGAGGATGAATTCCCAAGTATATTTTCCAGTTGTATATATTATAATTTACAAGTTTAATTGATGTCTCTATTTTAAGAGAATACTTTTTTTCTAATGCGTCGTATTGTCCCTTTTGTTGTTTCTCTTGCTTTTGTCACAGTTTTTCTTTGTGATGCATGGTGGCTGTGTGGGAGCACCCTCACCCTCAAAGGCTATTTTATTCTATATCAGACAGTTCTTCAGGATAATATGAGAGTGTTTGTACGGCAGCTGAAACTGTGGAGAAGGTGGATGATGCAACAGGACAACGACCCAAAACTCTGTAGCAAGTCCACAGCAGAACGGCTTCAGAAAAACAAAATCCACCTTTTTGAGTCACCAAGTCCTCAACCCAACATGCACACGAGGCGTCCAAAGAATACGACAGAGCTAAAGAAGTTCTGCTTTAGGAAGAATGGACTAAAATTAGACCACAATGATGTGCAGGTCTGAAAGCTACAAGAAGTGTCTGGTTGAATGTTGAATAAGTGTGTTTGATGACATGAAAGATCACATTATGTTTGTCAATACCTCAGACTTCACATTTTATGACAAATTCATTAAGAAAACCATGAAATTCCAAAAGGAGTCAAATACTTTTCTGTCCCTGACTCATGAAGCTCCGCCCCCACCCCCACCTCACCTGAGTAGGTGTATTTTGTTTAAATTGTGATTCATTTACAGTAAAACAGATGATGTAACCTTCAGGTAACAGGAAACAGAAATATCTCCAGGTAAGAGATGGTAACACGACAGTCACATGACTCTGACAACACAATCACACTGAGCAGCTTTTAGTTTTATTTCAACCAGGTGAAAAACATCAATAACAACGGTAACGTGACGCTCGCACAACAAACAGTTACAAAGAGAAACACATCAGAGTCTTTAACCATCGAAGACAAGATACAAACTGTGATCAGTTTATTAGGAACACCACATGGTTCCTCCAGTTCCACTTGATCCACATCCTGACCCATTAGTCCAAACCAGGTCCAGGTTACCCAGCTGACATGGTCTGTCAAATGTCTTGTGTTTCTGACAGGTCCCATTTAACGCCATCGTCCCGGGCGCCATCTTCAGCAGCGTCTTCGTCCTCAGCTCATCCAGCGAAGGCTCCTTCAACAAATCCAGCTTCTTTTCCCGAGAAGGGAGGGTATCATAGCCAGGCATTGTAACATTACCAAGATGGCTGAAGTAGCTTTGTTGACTGAAATAGCTAAGCTATTAGCTATTTCTAAGCTATTAGCTATAGCTGCATGAAATAAGCTAAGGTATCAAAGTTAGCCAAGCTAGCTGATGAACCTAGCCTTCTTTTACCAAAATGGTGAAGGCTACAACAGTTAGATCCTTGACAGCCCAACATCAGTTAGCTATCGCATCACAAAATCAGCTGAAGTGGCTAAGTTAGCTAAGGTAGCTGTGTTAGCTAACTTCTAGTCATCATCCGTCTCTAGTAACTGGTCGTCTCCTCCAGGTGGAGACTCGTCTGTCTCAGTTCAACCAATCAGCTTCTTCTCCTGGGATGTGAAGCTACAACTGTTGGATCCTTCACAGTCCGATATATCCCATGATTCACTGCAGCAGCAGGTGACGTCTGTGATGTGGACGTGGAGTTAAAGATAAAGGTCACGTGACCTCAGTAGGAGGAGCAGTGAGGAGGTTTTTTAAATGAACTGAATTAGATTTGATCTGCAACATGTAACATGGAGCTGAATTCTTTCTAGAACGGACGACAACTTTGTAACGTTGACATGTAAAGAACGTAAACAGGAAGTTCTCTGTTGGACAGAACGTCTGATTCAAGTCGTCGTCTGAAACATTCTTTGTGTTATGTTGTTTGTTTCACAAAAAGCCTGAAAACCTGGTCCAAGGTCAAAGGTCAGAGGTCAGTGAACTTCACTGTTTATCCAACAGACTTTAGTTTCCTGTGTTAGTTTCCTGCTGCGCTCAGCGTTCCCAGCATGCCGAGTGGCAGCAGCAGCAGCGTCAGGTGTGGGTGTGTGGCAGCGGCGGTGGCGACCAGCAGCAGGTGAACTCTCTCCCGCTCTGGGATCATGTTCCGGGCATCCTGCAGTGCGCTGACGGCAGCGGCACTGGAGTTCAGGTCTCCGCTGGTGATCAGGTCGAACACGCAGGCCTGGTAGTAGATGTCGTGCGTTGGCAGCAGTGCGGCGCAGTGAGCGTGGGCGGTGATGGCGGTGGGCGGCGAGGAGTCCAGTGACGGTGGTGGTGGTAAGGGACGTAGCGTGTTGAGTCTCTGGGAGGGGGGGCAACCCCACACACACAGCTGCAGGTCCTGCTCGGGCCCAAACGCCTCCACGACGCCGCGCGGCGCCCGCACCGACAGGCCGAGCGAGCGGCCGCTCTGACGAACCACCAGCAGCGTCCCAATGTGCGCCGCACGGATCTCGGCATGGCGACCGGGACTCTGAGTCCGAACCGTCAGACTGTGGTGACCTCGCCGCTCGCCGCTTGACACCGAGCCGTCGGCAAACGCGGCGGGGACGTTATCGAGCTCGGCCTGGTACAACTGCTGGTCGACACACTGACGCATGTTCTTGAAGATGATGGTGATCTGAAGAGAAACAAAAGAACAGAACATCAGTGTGATAATGTCACAGTCAGTGTTTTATAGTAACAAAGTATTAAAATTTCACTACATTTTAACTTAATGACACTTTTCCTCTGATCATTCGTCAGTGTTCAGTGACTCAGTAAATGTGGTGTTTTGACTCTAAGTCGACCTGTGACTGTTTAGACCATCAACACCATGTCTGAGGGTTGATGGAGGCTCCATCTTAAAGGTGGATGATGGAGAAACTTCAACAATATCAATATCAAACTCTAATTTATATTTAGTGAAAAAAGAACAACTTTAGTTCTTTAGTTCAGACTCATTCATTGTCTATGAAGATTGTTGTAGCTCCATGTTTTAAAGTGCTGGATAAACTTCATAATATTCTTCTGTTTTATTAACATGTACTTGTACTTTTACTTTCTACACTTAACTACATTTACTTATAGATTACTGTCATACTGAAGTACAGTAAATACTAGATACTTTAAGACTTTTACTGGAGAATCATTCTAGTGACGACTTGAACTTCTACCAAAGTTATTTTATTCTACTCTAGTGTCTCTACTTCTTCTTCTCCTTCTTGTTGCCATGGCGAGTGTGAGTGAGTTGCAGCCAGTTTGACAGCAGTGTCTCGTTTTCTTTCTTCTTTGCTCTTTTTCATCTTTTACCCAAACTTTTGAACATTTTGACTGGAGCCGACTGTCAGGTACTTTATACAGCACTGTGATGTCACACTGTGATGTCACGGAGGCCATTGCTACAGGTGACACTCACCTTGCTGAGCACTGTGCCATGTGCCCCATCCCTGCTTGGCGAGCTGGTGGCCTGTACGTACAGGTACTCGTTGTCAATGAGAGGCCACGCCCCCTTCACCGCACAGGTCTGAAAGTTGTCGTTGAACGTTCTTACGTGTGGGTCCCCGAACACGCCGCAGTGCAGGTACTCCGGTGTCCGTCCCTCCCGGCTCAGGAGGCTCCTCTCGTAGAGGCAGGCGTCTCCGGACAGCGAGGGCGGGAGGGGGCGTGGCTGAGCCGTAGGCCCCGCCCTCGGGCAGCGGTGCTGGATCAGCAGGTCCTCGATGCCCTGAACTGCGGAGTGATATGCCAGGTCGCCGCGGCACGCCCTCGCCATCCGCTTTGTGCACATCTCGTAGGAGCGCAGGGCGCTGCAGTACCCGGCGTTCACCACCTCCCTGCTGAGGGCCACGCCCCCTGCTGCTCCGCCTGCCCCGCCCCCTCCGCCGCCGCTGCTGCCCAGGTCCAACGTCGCCGCCACGAAGTCAGAGTTACACCTCAGGATCCGACAGGAAGCTGCAGCTGAACAGAGACAGAGTGTGACCTCTGACCTCTGACCAATCAGAGGCCTGGAGCCTTCATGTGACCTCAAAGATGATGATGTCACTAACATCACCTTGGTAACATTAACTTCAGTGTGTGTGTGTTTGTTACAGCATATGTGTGTGTGTGTGTGTGTGTGTGTGTGTGTGTGTGTGTACCTCCAGGTAAACTCAGCTGGACCAGCAGCAGAGTCAGGTGGATGCAGTGTTTCCATGGTAACGCCGTACATTGAGTGGTGACGGCAGCGGCCCAGTTCTCCATCGTTTCACTGACCCTGGATCAGGCGCCGCTCTGAAACACAGAGGCAGAGAGTTGTGGATCAGATGTTTATTGACCCAGGATCAGTGAGTCACCACCCGCTGTACACTGTGAGATGGTGAAGGTGAAGCTCTGTGATTGGCTGATTGTTTGACCAATCACAGAACTCAGAGACGAGAGAGAGAGAGAGAGAGAGAGAGAGAGAGAGGCCCAGCTTCCAGGCAGCTCGCTCGCCCTCAGGGACCAGATCCATTAGTGACATCATCGTTCTGAAAAAACAGCATCATGATCACTGACAGTAAGAGGTTACCATGGTGACCACGCCCCTCAACAGTGGCCCCGCCCCCTGTACCTGTCAGCTGATAGTAAACGTGTGTGTTACAGTGTGTGTCTATGTGTGTGTGTGTGTGTGCGTGTGTGTGTTTGTTTGTTACAGTGTGTGTGTGTGTGTGTATGTGTGTGTTTGTTACAGTGTGTGTGTGTGTGTGTGTGTTTGTTTGTTACAGTGTGTGTGTGTGTGTGTGTGTGTGTGTTTGTTTGTTACAGTGTGTGTGTGTGTGTGTGTGTGTGTGTGTGTATTGTTACAGTGTGTGTGTGTGTGTTTGTTACAGTGTGTGTGTTTGTTACAGTGTGTGTGTGTGTGTGTGTGTGTTTGTTACAGTGTGTGTGTGTGTGTGTGTGTGTGTGTGTTGTTTACAGTGTGTGTGTGTTTGTTACAGTGTGTATGTGTGTGTTTGTTACAGTGTGTGTGTGTTTGTTACAGTGTGTATGTGTGTGTGTGTGTTTGTTACAGTGTGTATGTGTGTGTGTGTGTGTGTGTGTTTGTTACAGTGTGTGTGTGTTTGTTACAGTGTGTATGTGTGTGTGTGTGTGTGTGTGTGTTGGGTCAGGGTGAACTGACTCTAGCTGAACAGGACTAACGATCGTTATATCGAAGTCTTGTTCAAACGTCAGTTACGATGATGAAACGTATCACAGTTTAATTCTGATGCAACATGGACTCTGTCTGCAGAGTAAACAGAGAGTGTGTGTTGCTGATGTTCAAACTGTCTGAGCAGTTTATTAGGTAGTGGTCTGTACTGGTCTGTACTGGTCTGTACTGGTCTGTAATGGTCTGTACTTGTCTGGACTGGTCTGGACTGGTCCAGGTGACACAAAATGTTTTAATGTTTGTGTGATTCTAGTGGGTTTTTTTAAGCAGCTTCAATCGAAGAACGGGTCAGTGTGTGTGTGTGTGTGTGTGTGTGTGTGTGTGTGTGTAGTCAGCTGACCTTTACTCCCATGTAACAGGTGGGAGGGGCTCAGTGTGTGTTTGACTCTAAATTTAAACTCCAGTTGTCACGACATAAAAATCACACACATACTGTACGTACAGTAACACACACACACACACACACACACACACACACACACACACACACACACACACACACACACACACACACACACACACACACTGTTTACAGTATTTTCATGTGTTTATTCACATGTTAAAGAGTCAAAGCTTCAGCGTCACCGATGATTCACCTGAAATAATCTGTGATAATTGTCACTTTTTTGAATTTATTCTGAATCTTTTTGTTTGATTCTTTAGTTTTTTTTTGGTTCTGAGACACTTTCACAATAAAACCATCAAGACGAACCTGGTGAACCTGGAGAACCTGAAGAACCTGGAGAACCTGACGTCTCCCTGAGGACACAAACAACCTCTTACCTCCATGTGTCAGTATCAGAGTGGCTCCATGTCCTCGGCCTGTCCTCCAGGACTCAGCACCTAGGTCCAGGACCTTCCAGGTCAGTCCATTGGTCTCCAGGTCTCCGTAAAGATCTGGTTCAGGTCCGTCCAGGTCTGTGGTGTTCCTTCCCTGCGTCCTGGTCTCTGCCTCATGGTGCGTTCACAGCTGACTGGGAGTTTCTAAATAAATCAGGGCTGAGCAGCACCTGCTGCACAACAACTGTCCACACACACACACACACGCACACACACTCTGACGCGGCAGCAGTTTATTTTTACTTCGGTCTATTTGAAACCTGCTGTTGCTTCGACAAACTGAGGCAGAAACTTTGTTTGAAGGATAAAACATTTTCCAAATATTTTATCTTCCTGTTTCACTTTTTGATTCTCATCAAATTTTATTCAGTTAAACTGAAGATAATTTAAATAATAAACTACAACATGTTGTTGTTTAATTACAGTTTGATTCTACAGATAAAAACGTGGTCATGTGACAACAGCAGGATGTTTTCAGTCCTGAGTCTTCAGGTTGAGTCTGAGCTGCAGTGACGTCGATTCACCAGCAGGAGGCAGCGACACACAGAACATCTGATGAAGGTCACGACCTCGGAGCGTTGAGCCCAGTCAGCGAGGAGCGGGGCCCCTCCACGCCTCGCTGAGCAGCCGCCACCATTGTCAGAGGAGGCGAGGAGGCGGGACCAACACCAGCGCTGACACACTGAGACCCAGACCCTCTCAGACCAGAACCCACAGAGACTGAGGCTGCAGACGGAGCTACTGCTCTGACCAGGACCAGGACCAAGATCAGAGCCAGGACAATAAGCAGGACGAAGACCAAAGCCTGGACCTGGACTAGGACCAGCACTAGGACTAGTACCAGGACCAGGACCGAGACCAGTTAATCAGTAAAGTAACTGATTACTAATCTACTTCAGCCATGTTTCTTTGAACCTTTTGTTTGCAATAGAAACATGTAGTTCTAGTTCTACTTCTGGTTCTGCTTCTGGTTCTGGGTGTGGTCTGACATAAAACCGGACCTATCTCTATTTCCCATGATGCTCTGAGGCAGTTTGTGTCAGTTACAGGCATTTGAATCAGTTTATTAAAACGTTTGTTGATGTTGAAGTTTCACTTTGTCACATTGTTGTGTTGTTAACGTGTGTGTGTGTGTGTGTGTGTGTGAGTGAGTGTTACAGGTGTGTGTGTTTCCTCCCGGGGTCGGGCAGGTCCGGGATGCGGTGCACTGTTGTCACCATCTTCCCTCCAATATTGCACTCGTCCCGGCCTCCCTGACCCCGGGGTCACGACCCCTGTGAGCTGTGGGCGGAGCCTGAGAGGAGGCGGAGCCTAAGAGGAGGCGGAGCCAGCGACGCTGCCGTGACGGAGGCCGACGAGGTTCAAACGTTTGGATCGTTTGTGAGACGTCTGCGGCTCTGAGCTTTTATTTTGAAAACAGGAAGTGAAGCTGCTATCAAACTGTTGAAACCTTTCAGAATAAAAGTTAAAAAAAAAAAAAAGAAAACTCAATGTTACATTTATTTTATGTTGAAGTTTAACAACAAATACAAAATACGTGAAGTACGTGGACACAGAAACATCCAGACTGTTACTGAGACTGTCCACAAACTTCTGTCCACATACGGGAAGATGTGGAACGTGTGGAACATGAAGAACACGCGTGTTTCAGTGACGAGATGGTCGACGAGTTTATTTCAGTGAAGAGACAGAAACATGATAACTCTGCTGATCCAGACTCATCTGATCCAGACTCATCTGATCCGGTCTCAGCAGGTTCAGCGTCATCATGTTAAACTGGACTGAATCAAACTGGATCCAGATGTCGGAACCTTCTGTTGAGGTCTGGAGGAACCGGTTCTGTCAGGTTCTGGACCTGGACGACTGTCTGTAGGTGAAATGCATCCTGGGAAACGCTGCTGACGCTTCATCATGGCGTCACATGACTCAGTACACAGGAAGTCAACAGAGCGGCGCCGGTCAGGTGGTTCACTGTGACACACACACACACTGACACACACACACTCACTCTCTCTCACACACACACACACACACTTTCTCTCTCTCTCTCTCACACCTGGATGTGCATCATAACTTGTTTGCGATGAGTCTGGAAATCTTCAGGAACCGTGTCTGCAATGAAACAAACAAACATATGGAAGAACTGAACCAGAACCAGAACCAGAACCAAGACTGTCATGAACCACGTGGATCAGGGGTCGTACCGTTACACCTGTAGCGCAGGTTGGACCAGATGATGTTTTCCTGAGAGAAGCAGAAGACGCCGAGTCGTCCTCCTCTCATCGTGGTGTCGACGACGACGCCGGAGTCGGCGACAAGGTCGGTTCCTTCAAACAGCTTCACCCTGAAACACACAGACAGAGACTCCTTCAGTCCTGGTCCTGTTCTGGTCTCTACTGGTCTTTGTAGGTCTCTACAGGTCTCTGCAGATCTCAATTGTTCTCTAGTCTCTACAGATCCCTGTTGTTCCCTGCTGGTCTCTGGTCTCTGCTGGTCTCTGCAGGTCTCAACTGGTTTCTGGTCTCTGCTGGTCTCTGCTGTTCTCTGCAGGTCTCTACTGGTTTCTGGTCTCTACTGGTTTCTTGTCTCAGTGTGGACCAAACCAACATATTGGACCCAAAGAGTGAGAGTGGGTCTGTCTCAGTCCTGGTCCTGGGTCTCAGTCTGATCTGCATATCAACGGCTGCTGAGGCGGATTCCTGCCAGCGCTGCCGTCGCCATGGAGACGAGTACAATGGAGGAGCAGGGGGCCCCGGGGCCACGGAGACGCTTCACGGCGAAGGAATGTGGTGAGAAGAAAAGACAGAGACACTGCAGAGTCCTAAAGAGTATTACAGAGTCCTGATCGGTCCTGAAGTGTACTACAGGGTACAAGAGAGTCCTGGAAAGTACTACAAAGTCCTTAAGAGTCCAGCAGAGTCCTGAACAGTACTACAGGGAGTGTACATAGTACTGTAGGGTACTGAAGACACAGCAGAGTCCTAAAGAGTACCATTAAGTACTACAGAGTACTATAGAGTCCTGAATAATACTGCAGAGTATTGCAGAGTATCACAGAGTCCTGAGGAGTAGAGTACCATAGAGTACTATAGTACCACTACAGTACTACTTATACTACAGAGTACCAGAATACAGTCCAGTAGAGTAGTACTGCAGTATCAGTACTGTGTTTTAGTCCGGGGTCCAGCTGCACCAGTTTGTGGTTTGACCATGTCCAGTTCTGATTCTGATTGTGATCTTGGTTCTGGTTCTGGTCTCACCTCATGTACCCGACCTGCGGCCGGTGGCTGAGCTGCCAGCGGTACGAGGTCCGGTCCCTCCAGCCGACGTTCCTCGGGTCTTTCCACAGCAGCTTCACCTCGCCGGGCGTGTCTCCGGTGTGCCACAGGGCGTTCCTCAGGAACTCACCGGGTCCGGTCCGGGACTTCACAGCCTGCAGAGTTACAGGTCAGAGGTCATTCACTGAACCAAACCTGTTTTCCTGATCAGAACCAACTGGGCCGGACCTTGAGCTGCAGGGCGGGTTGAGCCGTGGCTCTGAACGGGATCGACTGCCAGTACGTCTGCTCCGTCTGCTTCCACATCACCACGTAGAAACTGGACGAGTCCTGGTAACCGAAGATGAAGCCGGCGTAGTCGTCGTCCGTCACCGTGTTCACGTGAAATGTTCCCTCGAAGTCGACACCGTTAAACGCCGTGTAGCCTGAGGACACACACAGAGACGTCTACACAGGGACGAGGACGGTGAAGAGCGGCGATAGAAGACGGACAACGTAGGACTCACCCACAGCGAGACCAGGATCACTGTTCATCGTCTGCACGATCTCCATCCCCTGAAACAGAAGAACCCGGTAGAACCCATTAGACCCTGACATCCTTGGTCATCAGAGAACCTAAAAAACTAAGACCACCATGTCTCGTCTTTGTCTCACTTGGTTCAGCACCACCCAGTTGGGGTCGATCTGGGCGTCACCCTCTGGGTCCAGTATCACGGTCTGATAGGCTCTGAAGTCCGTCAGCGTGACCTCGGCGCTCTCCGGACAAACGTCCCACAGATCCATCACTGCGTCGTTGTCAAAGTCGTTCTCACAAACGTCTCCGATGCCGTTCACTGAGGAGACAGACACAAGGACAAACATGAGGACAAACTGTTTTCTTGTTCCGCAAACGTCCCAGTCGTCTCCGTCTCATCTCTACCGTCCGAGTCCTTCTGGTTGGGGTTGACGATGAGGCGACAGTTGTCGTAGTCGTCGAGGACGCCGTCGTTGTCGTCGTCGTGGTCGCAGTCGTCTCCGAGGCCGTCGTTGTCGGAGTCCAGCTGGGAGCTGTTGGGGATGTCCGGGCAGTTGTCTCTGCTGTCCTGGTGTCCGTCTCCGTCCCTGCAGGAAGACGTTTGATAGTGAGAGACAGACTCAGAGACTCAGAGACGACGAGTTTAATCAGACGTACGTGTCCTGGTTGGTGTCGCACACGTCTCCCACCAGGTCGTTGTCGATGTCCGTCTGAGGAAGAGGAGGAGACGTGGATGAGGACAGAGGACATGTGACACGTGATGAGGACATGTGACACGTGATGAGAACATGTGACATGTGAGTAAACAGAGGACGACACCTGCATGGGGTTGCTGAGCTCGGGACAGCTATCGCAGGCGTCTCCAACGCCGTCTCTGTCTCTGTCCGTCTGCATCGGGTTCGGGACTTTGGGACAGTTGTCGAGAACGTTGGGGATACCTGGACACATACACAGGTGCATGCTGGGAAATGCTCAGAGACCTGGTGTACATGTACAGATCTGTCCTGAGGGTTAGAGCTTCTCTTACCGTCTCCGTCGATGTCCTGGTCGCAGGCGTCTCCCTGCCCGTTGTTGTCCGTGTCCTTCTGGTCGCTGTTGGGGACGTTGGGACAGTTGTCGCAGGCGTCTCCGAATGAGTCACTGTCCGAGTTCTGTTGGTCTTTGTTAGCGACCAGGCGGCAGTTGTCCTACAGGACAGAGGACACATCACACGGTCACATGACAGGCTACAGAGCAGCACTACCCGCCGTCTCGTCTCGTCTCACCTCTACATTTTTGATGCCGTCTCCGTCCGCGTCCTCGTCGCACTGGTCTCCGATGCCGTCGTTGTCAGCGTCCTCCTGACCAGAGTTTGGTGTGTACACACAGTTGTCCTGGAGGACAGGAAGAAAACGGTTTGATATCTGCATTGTGGCGACACCTGCTGGACAGAGGAGGAACTACAGCTCTTGGAGAAGTGACAGGATCAAGATCAAGGTGAGAATCATCATGTTCAGAGAAACGGATGTTTCATTGTTTACATTTGATCTGGTTTCACACTGACGACCTCTGAGGTTCGTCTTTATCTTTACTTACTCACTGGACGACAACTTCCTGTTACTGGTCTGAACCATTCAACGATCTGACCTGGGTTCAGTTTGACCCGGATCAGACTGAAGTCCAGCACTCCTTCAGGTTAGACCAAACTCATGTTTTCTGGTTGTAATTTTATGAAAATGTTCATATGATTAATTATTAAAATACTGAGATGTGATAAAGCAGCGTCATGTGACATCTTGTCCTTTCATTTTTACTGAAACTCAACATCTAAAACAACAAAATCATGAATGAAATGTTTGTGATGCAGCAGCAAAAAGTGACAGAAAAAACAACCCTGATCTGTTTGTGATGTAAATAAAGTTTAATCAATAAATAAATGATCAATCAATGATCAATCTGACCTGTTTGCAGTGTTTGTTGTTATCCATGCAGGGCAGAGATCTGTCTGGGTACCCGTCAATATCTGTGTCCACGCCACACGTGTTTCCGTTACCGGCCCAGCCCACGTTACACTGCAGACGACATCATCATCATCATCATCATCCTGAGCCAATGACATCATCTGGTATGGATCACGTGTGACGGCGTCCTCACCCTACACGCCACCTCCCCGTTCCTCTCCATGGTGCAGTGAGCGTTGGTGTCACAGGGGTTGAATGTCAACGCGGCGCACGACTTCCTGGGGAAGCAACCCGACGTCTGGTTACCGAAGAAACCGGGTTTACAACTGCCACACGAGTACGACCCCTGAGAGGAAGAGACGTTACGTTGAGGAGACAGGACGGATAACGACCACCAGGGGGCGACGTCTCACTGAGAACTGAGAACTGAACTCACCACGGTGTTGATGCAGATGGAGTTCGGGACGCAGGCGTCTGGAAGATCGACGCACTCGTCAATGTCCATGCACTCCTGAGAAACGACATCATCATCTTCATCATCATCATCCTCATCATCATAATAAATGTGCAAACATGAAACCAAAATCTGTCATTTTTCTTCAAAAAACCAAGATCAGGGATTAAGCCGGGATATGTCGGTTATCCTGGATGAACTTAGTTTCATGCAACCTCAAGTCAGTTGCATGAAAGCAGGTCAAACTTAACCTGGTCTAGTTACCATGGTGATTTATTCTCTGCAGCGAGCTGCTCCAGACCAGGATAAGATCCATCCTAGTGATTCTCCTGTATTTCTACCGTCAGTCCTGTGATGAACTAATGTGTTTTACAGCATGTGCATGGTCTTTCTACATATGTTACATCATTTTAACTATGCTGCATTAAAATATTACACGTACATGTTGTCATTTTTTTTTATTTTATTTGAGTCTGTTGACTGTTTGTAATTGCAATAGTCTTTTTTATATTGATTCAAGTGTTATTATTACTCAGGACAATGCTAATGAAGAGTGATTGTCAAATTGTTGTCAGAGGTTTCACGAATATGTGTTTTATTACAGTAACTGAGACAAAACATGGCTGATGTCAAAGGTGGTTTCAGACACTAGAATGTATTTTATTTGATTGTGTCCATGTGCAGTAGTACTATAGTAGTACTACAGTAGTACTACAGTAGTACTACTGTACTACTGTAGTACTACTGTAGTAGTACTACTGTAGTAGTACTACAGTAGTACTACAGTAGTACTACTGTAGTACTACTGTACTACGGACCTGAAATAACCTCGGCCACCGTCTGGTCACCACAAGTTTTTTTTTTTGGATTTTATTTCTGTAATAATAATATCTTGTGTTTTGTGCCTTAATTTTCCTTTGGGATTAATAAAGTATCATCTATCATCTATCAATCAATCTACTTAATTATACTCTATATTTCCTGAGTATCATGCACATCTACTTCCACATTTAAAGCAAAGTGTCCAACTGCTGATTAGTGGACTTTAAAACTCCTTAGTCCTTTAATTGCAGCCTAATGATGACGCTACAGTGGAGCAGTGTTTATTAATTGTACATTTTTGGACGACTTCCACAGTGATGGACTGGGACACTGGTCTGGCTGCTGATCTACGGGTTTAATGGGCCGAACAGACCAATATAGAAATTAAAAAAAGTGTCGGGACCTTCGGGACTACAGCTGGCTGACGGCCGTAAACCGGACGTCCGTTCTGGACTTACACATTAAGCCGGTCTGCTATTGTCCATCAGGCTTTCTCTCTTTCCTTAATTATTGCACTAGTATTGTCTTTTTTTCTTTTTCTGTTTAACCTCTTCATACAACCCCATCAGCAGCTGTTGTTCAGCAGCCATGAAGTAAGAAGCGTGACTGTTATCTACGTCCCATCGGTGATTCTGTGATCGGCCCCGAGGTCTGTTTCTGTGCCGTAAACATGGTCTTATCTTATCCCAACTGGCTTGACTCAGCAACCGAATGTGCAACCGATTAAGCCAAGATGCTCCGATCAGACAAGGTCAAACCGCGCTTTCTCACTTATCCTGGGTTTATTTATTCTACTTTTGTGCTATACCCCTCAGGTATAAACCAGGACCAAGACCAGGATCAGAACCTGGACTTGAACCAGGACCGTATCTGTCCCAGGTGGAGACTCGTCTGTCTCAGTTCAACTAATCCAGCTTCTTTTCTCTGAGATGTGAAGCTGCAACGGTTGGATCCTTCACAGTCCAACATATCCCACAATAGCAGGTGCAGCGAGGAGGAGTGAAAAGACCGATGGTTCTCTGAAGGACACAGTTGTTAATTAACATGTTCTACAGGAAGTTTGTCTTGTCTAAAGCGTAAACAACAAGCGTCTGTGTGTGTGTGTGTGTGTGTGTGTGTGTGACCTGTCTGTGAGTCTTGGCGTAGTTCAGTCCGGTCCCAGACAGCGACGCCCCCCACAGGCCGGGCGGACAGGGCTGACAGGTGAACCCTCCCACAGTGTTGACACAGGCGTCATGAGTGTAACAAGGCTGCAGCTCACACTGAGACGAGGAGGAGGAGTTAACTGTTGTTGTTGATGTTGATGATGTTGTTATTGTTGTTCTCGTTGTTGTTTTTTTACCTCGTCAATGTCCTGACAGTGTGTCCCGTTGCCGGTGGTTCCAGGTGGACAAGGTCCGCAGGAGAAACCTGGATACTGAAGACTGTCCACACAGGAGACGCCTTTATAACACGGGTTAGGAGAACAACGAGACCGAGGCTCATGGAAACCTGCAGAGACAGAGACAGAGACAGATAGAGACAGTCTGTCTTCAGTCAGTCCTCAGATGTCTAACAGCTTGTTAACAGGACATTGAATTGTTGACTCACCACAAACCTGACACTCCAGGATGGTGTTTCTGATCAGGGACATCTCCTTCACCTGTGGACGGACAAGAGGACGAGTCAACTCTTCAAGTACATCCACTCTGCTGCTGTCTGTCTCCTCTGTCTCCTCTGTCTCCTCTGTCTCCTCTGTCTCCTCTGTCTCCTCTGTCTCCTCTGTCTCATCTGTCTCCTCTGTCTCCTCTGTCTCCTCTGTCTCCTCTGTCTCATCTGTCTCCTCTGTCTCCTCTGTCTCCTCTGTCTCCTCTGTCTCCTCTGTCTCCTCTGTCTCATCTGTCTCTGTCTTACATGTCTCATCTGTCTCATCTGTCTCCTCTGTCTCCTCTGTCTCCTCTGTCTCATCTGTCTCCTCTGTCTCATCTGTCTCATCTGTCTCATCTGTCTCATCTGTCTCCTCTGTCTCCTCTGTCTCCTCTGTCTCATCTGTCTCCTCTGTCTCCTCTGTCTCCTCTGTCTCCTCTGTCTCTGTCTTACCTGTTCTCTGATGTCCTGACGCAGTTCTCCCAGGATCTGGTTGAAGATGATGAGTTGACCAATCAGAGCCTTCGTGTGTTCACCTGAGAGGAAGCATCAGGTGATAAGTGCTGAGGTTATTGATTATTGATCAGATCGATCATGTTGTTGAGACTCACCCAGGATGGAGTTCACGTCTCCGTTCACTGTAAAACAACACAGACAGTAGTTTTAACTCAGTGGGTCATATGACCTTAAACCGTGACCTGGTCCGGGTCTCGTGTCCGT
Organism: Polydactylus sextarius; assembly: GCA_016801845.1. Taxonomy (NCBI): domain Eukaryota; kingdom Metazoa; phylum Chordata; class Actinopteri; family Polynemidae; genus Polydactylus; species Polydactylus sextarius. The sequence goes on from CM028913.1 coordinate 24,988,472, forward strand.
CCGCCGGTGAACTGACCTGAGTTGTACGCTGACGAGTCTCCCTGGAATGGACAGTCGGTCAGAGCGCCGGCCTTCGCAACGCTGCCCCCTAGAGCCAGACGGAGGGACTCCACGGCACCCTGCGGGAGGGAGGGGACATGATGTCACAGCCTGTAGGTCTCAGGTGGATCAGGTCTGACCTGGTCTCATGTTCTAGACTCAGAGGTAGTTTCTGAGTAAACAGGAAGTGGGCGTGGCTCAGACCTGGAGGCGGGCGTACGCCTTCTGTCCGTGTCTGATCTCCACCATCTCCGCCTCTCTGGGCAGCGGGACCAGCGGCGGCAGACCCTGACTCGAGTCGACCAGTCGGCAGTTGACGTAGAGCTCCATGTTCATGTTGTCACGGCGAAGACCGCCCAGTCTCAGGATGATGGAGTGAGCGCGTCCGTCCGCCAGGTTGGCGTTCTGCAGGTTGACGGTGTGGATCTTCCCGTCCGCTCGGACGTAGCGAACCAGGACTGAAGGACGAGAACAGATGAACGAGATAAGGGGGAAGACAAGAGTCAGATTATCTCTTACCAGGACACACGTCCACAATGTAATGACGAGAACACGGAGAACCCAGTTTAACAGACAGAACATGTTCTCACTGTTTCTCACGTTCTCTTGTTGTTTGGTCTGCAGCAGAAACTCAAGCAGTTATCAGAGTCTGTTCTTTCTCTCAGAACATCAGAAACAAACAGAACCGATCTGCTGTTCCACCTAGAACAGATTTGGTTCTCTCGATCACAATTTGCCTGTAAACCTGTAACTATAGAGTCCACGTTGTTGACAATGAAGAACATCACTGAGCCACCTGAGGGAACCACAGAAACTTTACAGAGAGAACATGAACCTTCACTTGTGAAAACCCACAAAAAAACTATCAAAACCTATTCACTGACTTGCAGAACCTCACAGACCATTGGTTCTTCTCAGTGACTTAGAACATCATCAATGACATCAATCAGTTACCACTAGAACCTCTCCATGAATCTCTTGAATGTCTTCTATTCAAACTAGAACCTCTAATTTGACATCTAGAACATTTACAATGTCTTAAAGACTGACTCCTTAATGCCCGCGAGAACCTCTTAATACTTTTCTAAAAACCACTAGAACCTACAAAGAACCTTGTTGGTTTCCATAAAGATCGCTTCTGTTACCTATGGAACATTCTTGATGATCATGGGAACCTCTTTAAGGATCTTTAGAACCTCCTCAACGGCCCCTAGAGGTTCCTCAGAGACGTACAACCTCTTAGAGGAACCCTACAACCACATGAAGATATTAGAGAATCACCAGAACCTCCAGCAGAACCTTAATCCCCTCAGAGACCTGGAGAACCTGAAGGATCTGGATCAACGTTCTGTGAGATCGTTGGCAACGTTCATCTCCACCAAACATTAACCTGAGCAGAAATGTTGGAGTTAAAGTTCCACTGACCTTTGTTGATCTTGCCCATGACGGCGAGCTCCAGGTACTTCCTGTTGTCCTGTTTGCTGTAGATGCCCATCAGGACGCCGCCGAGCTTCGACGGCAGCCGCAGTGTCGTCGACACCACGTACACGTCACTGAGCGCGCTCAGACCGGCCGACAGCTTCTCCACCGCCGCCACGCTCTGCCGCGAGTCCTGGAGACCTAGAACGTCGATCACTAAAGAGGAGGAGGAAGGTTATCACCATGACGACCGCGGTCGTTATAACCCCGCCCCCTACAACCACCTGAGATACTGAATGAATCCAACACAGAGATGAGTGGAAATATTGATTATTGATTTACTGGTTGTTGTACCGATGAAGAAATTGATCAATGAAACGATTGATCGATGAGGCGATTGATTAAAGCAACCAACTGATGAACGACATAATGATGAAACAACCTGTTGATGAGGCGATTAATCAATGGAGCCACTGATCAATCAAACCGCTAATGGATGGAGCGACTGATCGATGATGAGACGGATCGATGAGGCAACTGATCGATGAGTCGACTGATAGATTCAGAGACTTACTGAGACCTGATCAGTTTGTTGGACACTGTTGCTATGGTTACGGTTTCTGTGGTTACAGGTGATGCTGTCACCGCCTCTGTCCTCATCAAACTACTCGAACAGTTGGACCCGGTTCTGATCAGGTTTCTGGTCTGGCCGACCAATAACAAGAACCGAGCCGACAAAAACAGCTGCTTCAGTTTGTAAACAAACAAACAACAAAATAAACAACAACAAACAGAACAAAAACAACAGTCTGATCTTCGCCATGTGACCACTGTGACAGGATGCAGTCACATGTCAGGAGCCATTCACCTGATAGTAGGTCCAGGTCCAGGTCCAGGTCCAGGTCCAGGTCCAGACTATGTCCTGGATTACAGCTGCCAGGGTGATAAACCTGGACCTGGACTGGATCAGGATGAAACTTGAACCGTATCTGTTTGTCAAACTCATCTGATCTGTTGATCATAATGATCAATTTGATCATAAAAGACGTTCATGATCAATAAAGTCACTGATCAGAAAATGATCGATTGATTGTTGTTGTTTGTTCAGTAAAAGTTCAAAGTAACAGGACATGTTACTGCTGAGCTGAAGTAACGTCCGTCACTTACCTTGGACATCCGGTCCGTCCGGGACTCCAACCGCAACCTGGACCCAGATGACCGACAACAGAACCGGGACGGTCCAGCTCATGTCTGAGGAGGCAACCCGGACCGAACCGGAGAACCGGGTATAAAAGTCTTAAGGACCAGACCGAGGTGGACTGAGGTGGACCGAGGAGGACCGGGACCGAACCACCGGCGACCTGAACAAACCCCGAGCAGGAGCTGCAAGAGACGGGAGGACCGAGCGGACCGAGCGGGGATCCGGAGCTCAACAGACCGAGCGGAGAGACGGGACGAGTCTGGGATGAAGGAGCAGGAGACCCGGGAGGAACAACCCGAGTCCGACCCGAGAGGAGAACCGTGATGAGCCGGAGAACACGAGCAGAGAGACCGGAGACCGGAGACCGGAGCGGAGACCGACGGTGCACGAGACCAACTGCTGCTGGCGCGCGCTCAACCCAACTCTCCTACACAGGGCTCGTGCGCGCACAGTGATTAACATAAAGCGCGCGACTGAGGTTGAGTGGAGGCTGCTCAACAGCTGGAAACAGCTGTGTGTTAACAATAATAATACTACTAGTAATAATAATAAAATTATTAATAATAACATCAACAATAATAATAATAATAATAAAATTAACAACAACAATAATGATAATAATAATAAAAAGTCCCTCAAAGTTTTGTTTCTTCTTTGACTGAATGAGACCGAGGATCATAGAAACCTGCAGACAGACTTGTTGTTATTGTTATTGTTGTTGTTTACAGGCGGCTGCAGCTGTCACTTCAGTCTGTGATGAATAACAGGAAGCTCCATCCATCACACCAGCAGGTCAGAGGTCAGAGGTCAGAGGTCAAAGGTCACCCCAGGTCCATTCAGCTTTTGTCCTGAACATTTCATTCAGTCCTGCAGTAACAAACCGGAGGGTCTGGACCTGAACAGACCAGGATCACCACCACACACAGACAGTGTGTGTGTGTGTGTGTGTGTGTGAGGACCAGTGTTTTAACAACAACAACAAAACACTTTAATGAACAGATTCACTGTTTACGTCTCAGATCCAGAATCTAGACCTGGTTCTTGTCTGGTTTTAAAGTCTAAACTCTTCAGTGTTTCCTTTGCCTCCTCTCACACTTCACCACTGTTTGTTTCTGGTTCTGGAGCGTTGCCATGGAAACCTGCATTTAACAGCAGGTAGGGGGAGGAGGGGGAGGAAGCTGCCTTCCCCCTTTCCTCCCTTCCTCCTCACCCCCCGTCTCCCCTCTTCCTCCACAGTTTTAACTTGTTTTCTCTCTCGTCTCAGACTGTAAAACTGTGTCATGGAGTAAAAAACTGTCCTGGACTTGAGATCCAGATCAGCTCCTTAAACCGAGACCAAAACCAGCAGCTCTTTCTCTCACACACACACACACACACACACACTCACGTTAAAAGTCTGTAGCGGTGAACAGGAGCCAGATTCTTGTGTGATGGCGTCATGTGCAGCTGTATGTCCCCGGGGTGCAGACCGGGTCAGAGCGGGTGGAGGCTCAGTGTGTGTGTGTGGGGGGTGGAGGAGGAGGAGGAGGTGGGGGTGGGAGTGGGGGGTGTTGGAGCCAGAAACTGTTTCCATTAACTTCACTGAACAACACACAGCGACGCTGTCGGACTCTGGAGCTCCAACAACAAAATGTCTGAGCTCAGAGCTGCAGGGTGAGAGGTGAGGCTCCGCCTCCGCCCTGTTTCAGTCAGGACTCTGGTTTTGATGGAGGCAGCAGACGTCAGACTCCAGAACTGACTCCAGACCCAGAGAATCATCTGTACAGCTGCTGGTGCAGAGATTATTCTCCGAAGCTGTGGTTTACCAACGCTCCCTGAACGTCTCACATAAAAACTGACAATCATTCGACCCCTGAAGACGAACGTTTGCTTCGATAAGTCGATGAGGAAACAATCGTCAGACTGACGTCAAACTAAACCTGATCCTAACACCACGTCCTCGTCTTCCTCGTCTCAGAGGGGAATGACCCCGTCGACCACGTTTCCACATCGTTATCGACGACCTGCAGCTCAGAAAACGAGACGTCTGGTTGTTTCATCTGTAAATTTATTACAGACACAAAGTTTAATGTTGATTCATGTTTCTGATTTAAAAAAAAAACAACAAAATGTAACAAAAATGAACCAAAGTTTTATTTAAAGTGAAGTGACTGATGTTAAAGATATTATTTGACTTTGTCTGTACAGAAACCATCAGACGTCTGATGGAACAGATTTAAATATTGTGATGTCACAGCGTCGCCACCGCCACCAATAAAAACATCTCGTTCCAAAAAGTCCCGTGACGAGCTGCTCGTCCTCAGCCGTCTCCTTCCTCCTCGTGGTCGTGGGATTCAATGTCCTGCATGTCCGGCGGCTCCTCCAGCGCCTCCTGCTGGACGTGTTGGATGGACACCATGCCGGTCAGGAGGGCGTAGCTCAACATGGCGCCCAGAGCCACGAGCACCGACAGGAACTGCTTCCGCCGCTTGTTGGGAACGTTATCGAAGTCTCCGCTCTCAGAAGGTTGAGACGTCGTCTTCTGACTGGTCGGCTCTGAAAAGACAAAGACAACACGGATGATGTCGATGTCAACGAGTCCAACAAACATCTGGAGCTTCTGTCAGAACAAACACATTCATCTCTTCACTTTCCACCTTCTGACTGTCAGTTTTTTAACAGTGAAGTTTACATCACGTCAGTTGCTGAAACAAACCTGCTGCAAAACATGTCAGAGAGTAAAGAAAGAAAAGGTCCGGTCCGGTCGGCCTCACCTCGTCCGTCTCTGGGGAAGTAAAGCAGCAGGATGTTGGTGCAGAAGTTGTTCAGATTGTCCAGAGACTTCAGATGCTGCTGCAGTTTCCCGTTCGGTAGTTTGCATTTCAGAATCGGAGCCAAGTGACCAAAGACGTAGGCGTCGAGTGACGATGGCCTGCGAGGAAAACACACACACACACACAGTTTACAGATTAAAAATAACTTTCATTTTCAGATCATGAGTCACGTTTATTTTGCAGCAACTGAGTCAAACGTCTCGTTTATGATCAATCAGTTTTTTTATGAACTGACAGTAAATGTGATGATGCATTAACTGTTTAAACCTGAAGAGATTAAAACCTGATCAGTTTCTCTGCAGCAGCTGAGTCACAGCTGTTCAACATCTGGATGACTGACTCTTCTTCTACTGTGACAGGACAACACTAGAGTAGAATAGAATAAGTTTGGTAGAAGTTCAAGTCGTCACTAGAATGATTCTCCAGTAAAAGTCTTAAAGTATCTAGTATTTACTGTACTTCAGTATGACAGTAATCTATAAGTAAATGTAGTTAAGTGTAGAAAGTAAAAGTACAAGTACATGTTAATAAAACAGAAGAATATTATGAAGTTTATTCATAGACAATGAATGAGTCTGAACTAAAGAACTAAAGTTGTTCTTTTTTCACTAAATGTAAATTAGTGTTTGATATTGATATTGTTGAAGTTTCTCCATCATCCACCTTTAAGATGGAGCCTCCATCAACCCTCAGACATGGTGTTGATGGTCTAAACAGTCACAGGTCGACTTAGAGTCAAAACACCACATTTACTGAGTCACTCAACACTGACGATGGATCAGAGGAAAAGTGTCATTAAGTCCGGAAATGTAGTGAAGTGAAAAAGAAAGTACAGATGATTCAACACATACTAAAGTACAGTAGTGAAGTATTAGTACAAACACTGACAGAAACACAGTGGATGAACTTACATGTCTCCGAAGAAGAACTTGTGTGATCCGAGTCTCTGTGACAACAGGTTCATACATTCTGCAGCATCACGGTACAACTGCAACACACAGACAGAAAAACTGATCAACAGGAAGGAAACTGAAGGACAAACAGCCGAGACATCGTCAGTGGTTTGTTTCTGAAGGAGGTCGTATCCCAGAATCCTCAGCTCCTCCTGAAAGTCTGGACTCTGTCTCAGAGGTAAAACCCTGTCGTCCTGATTCGTCTGTTAGTTACAGATCTTCATCAGTGATGAAGAAACTCATCTTCTTCATGACAACGACCGGAAACACTTAGTCCTGAAAGATCAAAGATGTGAACATGAACCAGGATCTGTGACGTCTCTGACTTCAGATCTGAACCAGAGTTTTTCTTCCACATTTTTTATAACAACTGAAGCCGTTGAGAGAGTCAACGACCTGAAGGACAAACTCTGTCCCTCGTTCATGAAAAAAACAAACTCTGAGCTGAAGTCAAAACATCTTCATCATAAGACAAACTGATCCTGAGGCTCGTCCTCTGAGGAGTCTGATCAGAGTCTGAACTTCAGGTCCAGGGACCTTTATACTCAGTGGAGGAGACTCAACAACAGGAAGTCACATGATGATCTGAAGATCCAGACTTGAACCTGATCTTCAGTCCTGAAACACAAAGTTTACAGTGTGTCCACAATCCTGTAAGGAAAACCCAGATGCTGGTTCTGGCCCCAGTTCTAGTCCTGGACCTGGTTCTGGTCCATGATCCATAAAACCTCACAACCTTCAGAACAAACAGGAAGCCACATGATCTGAAGCTCTAGACTGAGACCATGAGTCAAACCTCATGTTCAGTTTACAGTGTGTCCAAAATCCTGCACGAAAATCCCAGGTCCTGGTCCCAGTCCTGGTCCATATACAAGTCAGAAGCCTGTCTCTATTCCAGTGAGCAGCAGCTGATAACTGATGGGACCAACATGGATCAGGTCTGATGTGGATCAGCTGCTGAGGTCACCAACTGATGACATCATGTATGACATCACCGAGGCGACGTACAGGTGAATAAACAGGTCATCTGTGGATTTACACGTTGTTACCGTGGTTTCACAGTCACATGGACCTGTGACCGTGATGACATCATCAGTGTGCGACAGCTCCTGACACTGTATACGACGTGGACTTCTTCAGTAGAAACGATAAAATGGTTTTAACGTTCAGATAAAACCGAAGCTTCAGTTAAAACGCTGATCTGCTGCCGTTTCAGGTTAATTACCAACCTGACGTTGATGCTAACATCGCTAACGCTACACGAGGTACTGTCCCTTTAAGACGGGGGGGGTGTTTGCTGGTCGTCATAGTAACAGTTCCATCTGAGCCTCATCAGTCAGAGACCTCCAGAGAAACTGTGGTGAAGATGATGATGGTAAATACATGGCTCAGTGTGTTTATGGTTTTATTGAGGAGGGGGCTGAGGGGGGAGCACGGTGGAAAAACTGCGTCGATGTAACAAGGCACCGCGGTTTAACAACCACCAACGCTGCTGCTGCCGCTGCTGCTGCTCTACACACGTTTACAACCAGGAAAATACCAACATGACAGAAACCAACATGTGGAAACTCCACCTGATGGTGGCGCCAGAGAAAAACTGAGACGAGACGAAGCTGCAGAGATTCACAGTTAGAACAGACTTTACTACGTTGTTCAGACATAAGATAAAATAACTTGAATGAAGTGAAAAAAACAACAGTATTATTAAAACAAAGAGTGTGATGAGCAGCGACACCTTGTGGTCGAATGTGTCACTGCACCAACGTCCGATCATCGTTCATCTAAACTCCAGAAAACTGTTTGTTGTAAAATCTGATCGAAGATGACGTCATTAAAACCTCTAAAACCTTCTGCATCGTGGTTTAACCTGGTTCTCAGTTATGATCAGTTCCTCCAGGATTTCAGATCTTTTTTTCAGATTTTGCTGCAACTTTTCTAAAAAAAATAAAATTGTGATGAAAGTTGTGGTGTTTTTAGACATTTTGTTGGAATAAAGTTGCAGGAGCAAGTCAGAGTTGCTTTGACTTGTTCCACTTTTTTGTAATATTCATAATCATAGTTTAACAATGAATTAAAAGTGAAGGTATAAACCAGTGTGTTAGTGATGTGTCTGGTCTGGCCTGTGTTTATCGGTGACCAAAGCCTCTTTTCCACCATCATCTACTGGTCTCTACTCAGTCTCTAGTGTTTCCACTTGGTGCTAGTTCCTGGTTCCAGCTACTGTTTTAGTTCCTACTCTGTGGAGGAACCAATGGAGCTGAGTCGATACTAAAACGTGACGTGAACAGACGCCGGCCACTGATTGGTCAGAGGGAGTGTCTTCACAAGCTGCCACCAGACGCCAGTTGAGTTGAGAGAGCGTCAACAAAATAATCAAGCTCCATTTTTAAACAGGACAAGAGTGATAGCCATCGTCGTAGCTACCTGGTCGTAAGCTAACCCAGCAACAAGTACAGCATCTCCTCCATGTCCATTAATGTTTACTGATGTTTTAGTGTCGTGACGTCGCAGCAGTTTGACTCCACTCACCACATTCACGTGGAGGAGGAACCAAACTGTGATGGAAAACAACGTGTCTGCTACCAGACTGAGTAGAGTCCAGTAGAGTCCAATAGAGTCCAGTAGAGTCCAGTAGAGTCCAGTAGAGTAGAGACACAACGGTTTAGTGGAAAAGAGACACAAGTTGTTTCTCAACAGACGACTTCCTCTTGTTGCTCCACAACAATATAAAATAGTTTCCTCCTCTGGTCTGAACTCCGTCCGATTACTGTTCGTCTCGGTCCTTGGTCCTTGATGTTGAACGTAAATGTGAGACTTTAACTCATGTTTCCTGCATCTTCTCAAAGAAACAAGGAAGTGAGTTCACTGACGTATGGAAACATGATGATGATTGATTGGTTGAATTTGGGTTTAATCAACCTGATGTCTCTTTTGAACTCGTCTTCTCATTGATGAAACAAACCGTTTTGTTTCCAGTCGTCGTCGTTTCTTTACCTTCACATTTTAATTCGTCCCTGAAGAGTCGACCTGTTGAACCAGTTTCACTCCATCGAGAAACAAATTGTTTGTTAACGACCTCCCTGTGAACGCTGCCTGACCTTTGACCTTTTCCCCTCAGCGGACGTTAGTTTCCAGTTGTTTTCCAACAGAAAGTCGCTGAGGAGGTTTTTTCCTCTTTTCTCTGCAAATATGTTTCCGACCGCCCACAGCAGCCGACTGAGACGATGGAAACTGGAAACATTTTGTGATGTTACTGACACAGAGTCAGAGTCAGACATGTTTCCTCACAAAGACCTGCAGCTCCTCGTTGTGGTTTACCGATCAGAGACGAACTCACCTCCTTCTCCAGCTCGTCTCCGGACTCCAGGCTCTCGTCTCCTCGAAGCAGCCGCAGTTTTTCCAGCTGCTGGCGCTGCATCCGTCCAGGCAGGAAGAAGTTCAGCGGGAACGGCATGTGCTCGGCGTACCAGCGACGAGTCACGTCCACGTAGTTCTTTGGTTCGATCCAGAAGGCGTAGATCTGTGAAAGAAACACGAGACGCACGTTAAAACCGACACAGCGTCTGATTCTCCGTCCGCTCGTCAAACATGAGTGAATTTAACGAGCCGGCGTCTCGTCGTGTCTCACCAGAGCGGGGACGAGTTTCTCCTCCATCAGAGAGATGAACGCCAGACTGTCGGCACCTTCTTTGGCTGACAGGTCGTAATCTGCGTTGAATTTCTATGAAAACACATCAGAGTTTGACGGAGAAGAGAAACAGACAAAAAGACAACGTCGTCCTGCTTCAACGACAATCACATCATGTACAAACACATGTTCTGGTGTCAACGACGTGTGTTGTTCACATGTTGTTGACACCAGAAACAACAGACTGACGTTCTGTCAAACATCTGTAACATCCAGATGTTTCTGCTACTGATCAGAGCTGCTAAGTCTGGTTCAACCATTTCCGCCTGAAGCAAAGCATGCTGGGAGATGGTGGAAAGACGTGCCGACCCTGTGGATGGCGTCCATCATCCTGATGTGGATGTGTAGTTAAAGATAAAAGTCACATGACCTCAGTAGGGGGAGGAGCTAAAGCTCACGTGACCTCGGTAGGAGGAGCTAAAGGTCACGTGACCTCAGTAGGAGGAGCTAAAGGTCACGTGACCTCGGTAGGAGGAGCTAAAGGTCACGTGACCTCGGTAGGAGAAGCAGTGTGGACATTTTTAAGACTGAATTAGATTCGTATCCGTCTCATTTAAAGAGCGATGTTTGTACTTTGTAGAGCGTCGTCCTCTAAGAAGCAGCTTCTGTTTTCACGTCCTCCTCTAGGGGGCGCTGCAGTAAAGGTCAGTTTATCATCTGTGTTTACACCTTGGTTCTTTAATTTTTCACAGAAACAGCAGCAGAGGTTCGTCCTCTGAGGAGCAGGAGTCAGTTTCCACATCAAACTGGAACTGAACTGAGTTTAATCGTCTCAGCTGCTGCAGCAGCTTCTGTCGCTGCGGTTTCTGACCAACCTACCACAGCGCTGAGCCCCCGAGCATGCTGGGTAATGTGTTCCAGCTGCTGAGTGGAGGCGACGGAGAACGTTTGCTGAGGGGGAAACTGGGTCAGAGGAGCCAGAACGAGGAGGAGGAGGTTAGTGTTTCAGGTTTCATCTCTACAAACACATGAGGTCAAAGAGACAGAACCAGAGAACCAGAAAACTAGAGAACTAGAGAACCTGAGAGAACCTGAGAGAACAGTTGTAAACATGACGTCTACGTGTGAAGGTGTTTACCTGCTTCCTGAGGTGGATGATGATGTCAGCAGGTCTATTCAGAGTCTGTTCCTGATTGGTCCTCAGAGCAGGAAGTGAACCTGCAAGAAAAAAAAAAAAAGGTCATGAAAACATCAGTCGACACGTTGAGAGACGACGTGGAGCGACAGGATCAGGACGCGTCTCACCGCCAGGACTTCGCCACGGGTTGGACATCTTACGAAGTTTGAGAGGAGCACCAGCGAACTGGGCGTAGGCCTGGAGACGGAGACAGAGACAGAGACAGAGACAGACAGAGACAGAGACAGAAAGTTGTTTTATTTAAGGACCAGGACACAGATTTACACTGAGATCAAAACAAGATGGTGGACGACGCAGGAAAGGAGGTCAAAGGTCACAGACATTTCTGATGAGATTTAATGAGTCCAGTCTGTGATGCGGGTCCCATTCCTGGTCTCTGATCCTGAACCTGATCCTGGTCCTTGTTTCTGATCCAGGTCCCAAACTTGGTCTCCGATCATTAACCTGATCCAGATCCTAGTGCTGAACCTGGTCTCTGATCCTGGTTCTGGTCTCCAGGTCCAGGTCCCAGTCCCTGATTCTGATCCTGGTCTCGGATACTTGTCCCATGATCCTGATCCTTGTCTCTGATCCAGGTCTTGAATTTGGTCTCTGATTGTTAACCTGATCCAGGTCCTGGTCCCTGATCCTGGTCTTGGACACTGGTCCTAGTCCTAGTCCCAAACCTGTTCTCTGATCCTGGTCTCCAATCCTGAACCTCGTTGCTGGTCCTGATCCTTAACCTGGTCTCTGATCCTAAACCTGATCCTGACCTTGGTTTCTGATCCAGGTCCTGATCTCAGATACTGGTCCTGATCACAGTTCTGGTCCTAGTCCTGAACCTGGTCCGTGATCCTGGTTTCTGATCCTGGTCTCTGATGCTAAACCTGATCCTGACCCCAGTCCTAGTCCTGGTCTTGGTCTCTGATCCTGATTTAACATTGTTACTTTGTTTCCTCTTTAGTGTTTTATTCTCGTTTAAATCGACAGTGAAATGTTTTATTTTCACATAAATGAAATAAAATAAAAAGTGAAACAGACGAGGATCCGTCAGTGACGCTGAGTCGAGTCTGTGGCGATGAGACGCCGACGAGTCGACGACTCATGAAACATAAAAGCTTCTTTCTGAGGTGAGAGCTTCACTTTTACAACCAGAAAAAATGAGAAGGAATTTCCTCATAAATCTGCAGCTGTGAAGTCACAGTCTGACTTAATGTTCACACACACACACACACACACACACAGTAACACACTGTGTGTGTGTGTGTGTGTGTGTGTGTGTGTGTGAACATTAAGTCAGTTTACTTGAGGAAAACACTCAGAGCTGCTGAACAGAACAGATGTGATGCTTGTGTCACAGTTTCCTGAACGTTTTTAATTTAATTCACTGAAACTTTTTACAGGAAACAGACGAGTCAATGAACTGATGAAGATGAAGATGAAGAAGAAACGAATCAGCAGCTAAAACTGAACCATGAATGGGAATAATCCTGATCGTGATCCTGAACCTGAATCTAGTCCTGATCCTAGTTCTGATCCCAGTCCTGGCCATAGACCTAGTCCTGAACCTGGCCTCTGATCCAGGTCCTTAAAATGGACTCCTGAACCTAAATCTGAATCTGAACCTGGTCTCTGATCCAAGTCGTGGTCCCTGATCCTGGTCTCAGATGCTGGTCCTGATCCTGGTCTCAGATACAGGTCCTAATCCCAGTCCTGGTCCTTGTTCTGGACTTGGTCTATGATCCTGTTCTTTAACATTCCTTAATCTCTGTCCCTGGCCCTTGTCCTGACCCCAGTCCTGGTCCTGGTCCTGTTTGAATCAACAGTGACTCAGAGTTTCAGCTGATCTCAGTTCAGTAAAAGTCTGAAACATCTGTGAACATCTGCTCTGACTCACAGACTGTGGCTCCACCTGCTGGCGGATCAGAGACTCAACGAGACGATTACATCACAGCTGTGACCTCATACAGCAGCCGTGACCTCATACAGCAGCCGTGACCTCATACAGCAGCCGTGACCTCATACAGCAGCCGTGACCTCATACAGCAGCCGTGACCTCATACAGCAGCCGTGACCTCATACAGCAGCCGTGACCTCATACAGCAGCTGTGGGCGGAGGCACGCTGGCGTCCACAGGACTACAAACATGGCCGCTGAGGTCCGAGGAGACGTTATTTTGTAGTTTAATCCACATTTTTACCACGAAAAAATTGTAAAACTGAGACTGAACTTAAACGCAACATTAAGTTCATGATCCGAACTATGTTTTTAAATCGTGTCAGATCAGATTTCACATATAAACGACTGAAATTTAACTTTTATTGTCACATGATTCCTGTGACTTTACATCATGTGAAGAACGTGTAGTTTTAATCGTATTTGTGATGTAATCATGATGTCGTTTTAACTGATTTTACCTTCAATTTACCAAAGCTCAAAGTAACAAGTAAAAAACTGTAACGACATGTTTTTATTATTTGACACCGTTCTATATTATCAATTTAATATCATATTATTATTTAATAATATTTTATTATTATTGTTCATTTAATTTAATATATTATTATTATTATATATTATATATTATATTGTTTTTATATATATTATTATTTTTAATAATTTAATGATTTATTATTAGTAGTATTATTCAATCTGAATATTTAATTTAATACTTTTATCTTTAATTATTACTGTTATGATTATTCATTATATTTATTATTAATAAAAACGTATTAATTTAATTTAATCTAAATACATAATTTAATATATTGTTAATGAACATATTATTATTATATGTATCATTAATACTAATTGAATTTTATGATTTAATTATTATTATTAATAATTAAATTTAATTATATTATTTATATCATTTATATATATATGATTTGTAATTATTACTGTTGTTATCATTATTATTTATTATCACTATTATTATTATTCTTATCAATTTATTTAATGTAAATATTTTTATTTAATTTTATTATTTATGTTCAGTTTCACTGATAAATACTCTGCTCATTCATATTTTGTCCTTTTTGGCCGCTCCGAGGACCCGTACCGTAAAACACGTACGAATTTGAATCAGTCCGATTCGGTCCAGTGCTCGGATACAGATCGATAAGTTTGATCGGTTCCGTCGGTACCGAACCGTCTGACCGCTGTTTCCCGTGTTCCCCCGGTGTGTGTCGGTTCACCTGGCTGCCGCCGCCGACAGCTGCGCGTGAACCGAGTGTCTGCGGCCGAAAAACGCTGCGCTAACGACCGGTCCGATCCGGTTCAGTTCGGTCCGGTTCGGTTTGGACAGAGACTCACCATTACGACCAGACAGTCGGTGCTGACGGACGGTAGTCCCCAGTCTCCTTCCCAGCAAAACAACTCGTCCGGTGCCGCCATCTTCTGCCCGGACGGTGACCTTTCAACCCGGAAGAGAAAGCCGCCGGGAATACGTACTTTCAAAATAAAATACACTGGAAGTAGTTACATCTACTTAAATCTATTAAAATAGTCATAACACCGTTAAAATAGTAATAACAATGTTAGAAGTTAAATACAAAAGACATGTTTTATCATGAATCCTATTTTAATTATTTATAATTACATTTATATTAATTAATTTATAATTTATGAATCGTATAAATTATTATATATCTTTATAACATAATATATATTTTATGTAATAATAATAAAAATTGTTAGTAGTCATGGTATTATAATATTTTTTATATTATATTATTATTATGTTGTGCATGTGAAGTCTTGTTATTCAAACATTTAATTATTCTGATAATAATCAATGATTCGTTAATTAGTTACAAATGTTTCCATGGTAACCAACTTCTTTTCTTTATTGTCTAAAACTTAAATTTCCTTCAGAATATTTAATTTATTGTTGAAAAAATAACGAGACACGGTCGCGTCAGAACAGTGAACTGATTCTTTCTAGTCTGGTGTAATAAAGTAAAAACAATGTGGCTTCAGTTACGTCATCGTCTGTTGATGATTCACACGTTAAAAACATTTTCTTTGTGTTACGGATAAAAACATAGATTCATGTGATGTTTGTTCAGTCACAGTTGATCTGATCTAAAAACAACTGAACTTTAATCTAAATCTGGTTGATGAAACAAACCACTTCTCACCGCCAGACGATGAATTTTCTCTGAAAAATGTCATTTCCTCAAAAATGACAACTCAGAGGTCAACTCAGATAAAAATAAAACAAGTTCCCTTCATGTTTTAATAATAAAAAGAATAAATCATAAATCTATATTTACAGAAGAACATGAAGCATTTTTTTTTGTTTACAAAACAGTAAAAATTAATGCAGAAATAAAGACAAAAACAACAAGACAAACTTCTGTTTCATTAAAAATAAAAGTGAAGTTTAAGTGGTGAAAAGTCTGGTTGGATGGAGACGTCATGGGCGTCGAAGGAAACGTCATGTGACCATGTAAACAGTTGACTGACAGGAAACCGAATCAGCTGCTGGGGAGTCAACGTTGTGTCAGTAGAAAAATAGAAACCAGTCACTTCCTCCTGTGTCTGATGAAATCTGAAAAATGTTACTTAATATAGTTAAGTAACACTATAGTTTTTAAACCTTTTTTTTATTGAGTTTCTATTTGTTTTTTTTTCTATCTGAGTCTAGTTTTATCAGTATCAGCAGATTTATTTCAGATCCAATGAAAACGCAGCATCAAGTCACGTGATCTGCAGCAGTTTTAGGAGCTACAGCTACATACAGTACGTTCTATCTCTACTCTACTGGACTCTACTGGACTCTACTGGACTCTACTCAGTCTGGTAGCAGACACGAGGAGATGCTGTACTTGTTGCTGGGTTAGCTTACGACCAGGTAGCTACGACGATGGCTATCACTCTTGTCCTGTTTAAAAATGGAGCTTGATTATTTTGTTGACGCTCTCTCAACTCAACTGGCGTCTGGTGGCAGCTTGTGAAGACACTCCCTCTGACCAATCAGTGGCCGGCGTCTGTTCACGTCACGTTTTAGTATCGACTCAGCTCCATTGGTTCTAATGGAACTAAAACAGTAGCTGGAACCAGGAACTAGCACCAAGTGGAAACACTAGAGACTGAGTAGAGACCAGTAAAGTAGAGAAAGAAAAGGCCTAATACACACTCATGTATCTGTGGCCCCGACAGGTAGAAGTGTATGAGAAGTAAACATATTCATGTAAAGTTGAAATAAAAACAGTTTTAAAACATCTTACATTGTTTCATGGAGACAAGATGAATGAGGAGACTCTGATATCCCTGACATGAGGATCATGTGACCTTTGACCTGTGTCTCTTTAAATCCAACAACAAAATTCAGACAAAGTCTCAAATATTTACACAGTTTGCTTTTTTAAAGATTATTATTCATTCAGTTAGAAATAAAAAGCTGAAGCGTCTGTTTAGTGAAGCTGCAGCTCTGATTGTGATGAACTCTCACCTTCTTGGATCAACACTAACACACTGAGACCCGCAGCGCCTCCTGGTGGTTCGTCCTGATGGACGATGAGTTTTATCTCTGGTCCAATGAGACGTGACCTCGACATCAGCTGACAACAGATGAGTAGATGATGCTGTCGTCCACCTGCTGCTGTACTCTGTGGCAAACGGCAACACTGTCAGTCATTGACCTTTGACCAACATGTTTGTTTGACCAACAACAACCTGCTGACTGGCGCCCCCTACCTGTTGTGGTTGTTGTGTTTGAACTGGATGAAGGAGTAGCTGACGTCCTCCACGTCTGCGTTGGTTTCCGTTGTGGATGTTTCTCCTCCTGCTCAGCAGGGGGCAGTATGTTGCTGTAGATGTCATTAAGAACCTGAAAACCACAAATGGAAGAAACAAACTAAATATTTACACAATTTAACAGAAACCTAAACATCTGCTGCACAGAGACTACAGGAAGAAGACTTAGATGTGTTTAACATGAAGGTTTATTTATTAAATAATGAAGATGATGATGATGTTACGTCACCTTTGGCTCCAGGTCACTTCTCACATCTCTTTCTTCTGTTTGTTTCCTTCAAACACAACAACATAACAGCTGAAATCACATAAACTATTAAACCTGTTCAGCGGTGTAAATATAAATATGTTTAGTAAAGTGTTGATGTATAATCACGTCTCATTTTGAAAACAAGACATGGAAAGATTCACATCATGTTAATGTCAATAATCTGAGCTCCAGGTTTGTTACCGTACCTCTTCGTTTTCCTCCTCCTGACGACGATGATGAAGCAGAGCAGAGCGCTCACAACCAGCAGGACGCCAAACACCAGAGCGACGCTCAGCAACACACCACCGCCCCTTGCTGCCCAACACAGGACACAATGTCAACGACACAGGGAGTCTAAAGGCTCAGTTATGCTTCTCTGACTGGATACTGCACGGCCGCGCAGTCCGATCGTTGCAGCTATGAAGTCTTTAAGAGTTCTCCATGAGCTGACAGGGTCCCGCAAAGTAATTATTGACTGATTATCGACTGTCGTTAATTGTTTATTTACCAGCCTTGTTCCTCCACATGAAACAAACTATGGAGACTGATAGAAGACGTGTGTTGCAATTGCAATAAATTTGCAAAAAAGTTTGTTGCAGCTTATCGACACTGAACAACAAATTATTTTATTGCAAATGTTGAAACTAAAGAGGAGACAGTGGTGATGTTGATGTTATTGTTGTGGAAGGAATACAACCGGCAATATGAGATTCTGGAAATTGGGTAATTCTAGTGGACCAATCAACTCTCCGTTTTGATGGATAGTTAAAAAATTGGGGAGGTGTACGTCAGCCCATGGAGAGGGGGTCGGACGACGCAGAGTATCGACGGATACAGACGAGCATAAATCAGGCTTAAGCCACATCCAGTGTGAAATGTGTCCTGGTTTTAACATGTGATGTTAGTGAATGTTAAAGATAATGTTTGACATGGAGAGAGTCTGTTTAGTGACAGGCAGCAAACGTTACTGTAGGTTTAGTGTGAGACCACGTAGCGACTACAACGCTGGTCTGGCTACATTTACGTCACCGTCAAACTCTGACGCTAACGTTAGCTTAACAGCAGCTACGCTAACCTAGGAAAATATCTGACCTGGTCAGTTTTATCATCTGCTCCTCGTTCTCTCTTCAGCCGGGAAGAAACTGTGATGTGACGTCACCTACCAGACTGGTTGGTTTGTAGTCGAACCAGTTACGAAGAAGCAGATAAATCAACAATTACACCACAAACATGGTCTTGACTCACTGATAGTTTCATTTAAATTAACAAATAGGACATGTGTGATTCAGGGTCGAAGTCAAAGTGGATCAGAAAATAATTTCTAACTCTTCATTGACCATCATTCATTTTTTTCGGTCCAAGGACCCAGTGGAAACAACCAGAGGAGGTGAGACTTAGACTCCCTGTTAACCAAATAAAAGAAATAAAGCAAAGCTGCAGCAACAAAACAGATCAAACAGTGAACGAGAGTCAATCAATCAAGAAAGTTCAACAGAGACGTAAAATTAGACATGACGAAGGTCTGAGTCGCAGCTTGAAGCTTCAAACATTTTCTGCTTTAACGTTCAGATGTTTCACAACATCAAAGAAGAATATATGTTAAAAAAAACAAACAACCACAAAGACGAAGGTAGAGATCAAAAGAAGAAAGAAGAACATAAATTAATTAAATTTAAACTAAATATAATACTTGTTTAAAGCCTGACTTTTGTGTTTTTATGTTCAGCGGCAGCGACCGACTCAGACTCACAGACGGATTTAGTCCAACAGAGATACACTACCAGGGAGCTCAGTGAGAAGCTAATCTGGATATATACATATATCTTATATGTCAAATAAAATGTAAACCATGCGACCATGTAGACAGAAACGACATGTTGTCGTGTTAATAAGATAAATAACATGGTATAACATGGGTATGTTAAGCATGTTGAGGTAAACGATCTTTTGCTGAGTTAAAATTACCACGATTGCTAATTGTTTTAGCCCGTCTTTAGCTAGCAGACTACTCGCTAGTTTTCCACATTAAATGTTAAAAGTGTTTGTATTGAAAGTGAAAAACAGGGGGTAGAGAATAGAGGTTTGGTAGGAAACACTGAGTAAATATCAGAGTTGTTTCTCACAAATAGAAGGACGACATCTTGTTGATACTTCTCAGCCACCGTAGGGGGAAATGTGCAGACGGGCTAAAGATACTATTCAGTTTGTTGCAGTATACGACTTCACCACTAGATGTGGGTAAATCTTACACAATATGGCTTTAAATGTAAATGTCTCTTTTGATATAAGGAAAAGAGATTCCTTGTTGTCATGTTGAATCATAAAAAGTCATAGAATGAAACAAAATAGAAACGACAGCTCTGCCCATCTCAGTCTGCGTTACAGCGACCTCTACTGGTCGTTTTACAAACCTGCTTCTGACGCCACCTGCAGCGTGTACGGCAGTGATAGCGCCATTGTGTCCTTCACACCACATGTGTAGTTCCCAGAATCCCCTGCGGTCAGAGGGCGGAGCTGGAGGGCGGGGCCAGATGCTGAGAGGGCGTGTCCATCTTTAAACCATGTGACCTGGGCCTGGTGGATGGTGCAGCGCAACGAGACGCAGCTCAGTGTGACGGCTTCACCTTCCTTCATCACCGTCTGATCACTGGAGCTGTTTATCTTCATCTCAGTCGTTTCTACAACAGATTCAACGTTTCAGTTTCTCTCAACATCATTAATAATCATAAACAATGATAATATGAGTCTGAGATGTTCTCACCAACGACTGTAACATTCACTCCTGATTGTTCAGTGAAATGTCCCTTCACGTTGTTCGCCTCCATCCTGAAGCGAAAAATTGCGCTGTCTCTCTGCGTAACATTTGAGATCTGTAGAGTGCAGTTTCCCTTCATGTCTCCCATATATTTATAGTGAGATGGTTTTTTCTGTTTTTCACTGTCGTACACAGACGGGGTGGTCTCATGACAGATTGCATGATTCTGGCACCAAACGACTCTGAGGATATGCAGAGGAACGTCTCTGCCGTTCACTGTGAACGACTGGCGAGGAGAGAAGGTGCAGGGGAGGACGACAGTCGACGTTCTGACGGCACAAACAGGACCTGGATACTTCACAGACTGAGCCATGGCAACGTCCACCGCACCTGGACTCAGATTGTAGAAAACACAAGACTTGACAGTGAGTTTCTGTAAACTGGTTTCAAGTCAAGTCAAGTCAGTCAACACCATAATCATAAAAACATATATTTCAAGGCACTTTACATAGTGAAACCCAACATTTACCACAGTAAATAAGCACTTGAAGACAATGGAAAAGAAGTTCCTGTTTTGTAGCTCGTTTAAACTTGTGTTTGAGTTTGTGTATTTGTATCGTTTCTGTAGTTGAAGCTGTTTTCTCTGACTGAGACACATTGAGTCGTTGCAGTGTGTTTGGCCCTTGTCAGCCACCGTAGTGATCGCTTCATAAACTACACGCTGCAGACCTGTGTGTGTGTGTGAGTGTTTTTAATGTTGTCTTTAGTGTTGGGAAAAAAATACATTAAATAATTTGTAGCGGCCAGTGTTGATGCCACCACACATTGATTATTATATGTGAAACCCTGCGATCGTTTTAAGTTGAAACATATATATATATATATATATATATATGTGTGTGTGTGTGTGTGTGTGTGTGTTTTACATATATGTATATATGTAAAACACACACATATATATATGTATATATACATAAATATACATACATACATACACACTCTATCTATCCATCTATCAGTGATAAATCCTGTCGTACCTGTCAGCAGGATCATGAAGCTCCAGAGAATCCTCCTGTCCTGAGTTTCCATCCTCAGTTTTCCGCTGAGCGACTGAGACCTGGTGATCTGACTGTCTGACAGATTATGAAATGGTAAAATGGTCTCATGGTCACTTTCTCACTTCCTTCCTTTTTTTTTTCCATGAAGTGTCTTTTCGCTTGTTGCTCTGGAACACCAGCCTTACTTCTTCTTCTGTTACTTCCCTAAACCCCCTGTTCAGACAAGAGGAAGATTAGCACTCAGCAGAGAAGCAAACTAGATTATGTGTATGATATATATGTGTATATATATATATATATATATATATATATATATATATATATATATATATATATATATATATATATAACCTGGAAACTGGTCTTTATGCTCCATACGTGGACACAGGTTTGACTTTGAAATGTGGGTTGAACACAGCAAACACACACAAGTTCTCCAATGTCAAACATGGCATATCACAACCACACAGACACAAACAGTAAATCACAAAAACATAGTGAAGGTTTGCTTATCAACTGTTCATTAACCGCCACCAAATACCCAAACACCCAAACACACAGGCACCACATTCATTGGTTTAAAGACACCAGTGTCTTTAGTCTGTTGCACAAAAGACTGGTCAAAACCTCAAAGCTTCTCTTGTAGGAAATAACTAAATTACAAAATCATTACCCAATCAAGGACCAAAAAAAAAACAAAAAACACAAACAGAGGAACTGTCAAAGAAAGCAATACAAAGGTCCATGATCAGAGAAAACAGAGAAGCAATAACAGACAGTAGATACAGACACACCGTTAGCACAAGACAATGGTACAAAAACACACAATTTATACAATAACTGCTAAAGATCTGCACAAGTTAATATAAATACATCATTGTTCTGGTACAGTACTTACATTAAAGGTCCCATATTAAACACTTTTTACAACAAGTTAACATAAATCTATGAGCTCCACTGTACATGTCTCTGAAGTAGTTTGTTTCTCCTGCATCTCTACCCCTCTGGTTCAGAACTGGCTGATTCTCATTAGAATTCCTACATGAAAATGAGCCGCTACTGGCTCTGCCCCATCCCAGAACTGGGGACGTGGCACCAGCACCAAAGATCAGGGGGTCGCAGTTTGAGTTGACTCTTTTTGTGGAGTTTGTTTACTTGCTCTTCACTTGTTTTTTGTTTTAGCTGAGTTTGGTGGTTGTAGAAATGGTTTGTATTGACTTTTAGCTGAGATTCTGACATTTCTGAGGATATAACACATGTCCATGTTTATGCTGCAGACGCCGTGAAATCAAATATGACCCACTTTACCCCCAGTCAGTTCCAGAGTGTCAGGGAAGAAGAGGTTAAAATTGTAATCCTGCTAAATAATCCCCATTTTCACTAAATGTAATCTGTAATCTGAGTATGTCCTTTTTTCTGTAACCTATTTTCTAACACTGGTGAATTTACTGTTTAAAAATGTAATTTCTTTTTTATAAAACTCACAGTGTGTAGAGACAGTATAGAACCAAAAAGACATTCAAAAGCCATGAAAATTTTCATGTCATGGTTTTTTTTTTTTTTTTATATAATATGGGACCTTTAAACAAAAACACACAGACCGTCTGCCACAGCAGCAATTTAAAACAGCAAATGGATCAAAATTAAAGTCTGAAGAGCAAATATACTGTGGTCCCTGTTAATGATGCATGACTCAGCGCTTTGGTCCATGGTCAATGTTTTGTTTGTTTCTGAAAGTTGTATGAAAATACAGTATTTAAAATTAATAGATAATTAGAATAGAATATTTTTATTATATAATATTTAATAGAATAATTTTTATTTGTCCCTCAAGTGGAAATGATAATAACTCTGTTGTGGAGGCTGAATCCCATTGCTACCATCTAGTCGCCATATGGGGGAACTGCAGTGATGTGATTTTCTGACTCAATTTAGTCATGTGCTACATCCTCAGAAACGTCAGAATCTCAGCTAAAAGTCAATACAAACCATTTCTATAACCACCAAACTCAGCTAAAGCAAAAAACAAGTGAAGAACAAGTAAACAAACTCCACAAAAAGAGTCAACTCAAACCACGACCCCCAACTCAAACCACCATCCCACCACCCTCCTTCAATTCTAAAACTACAAGTTTAATTAAAATCTGCCTGAACCAGCAGCGATAGAATGATCAATAATGTTCAAATGATCCATAAACATGATCATAAAATCTGTCTTACCTTTGTTGTTGTTTACAAGACGTAAATCCACAGTGATAACGATGCATTTCCTAAACAACTACAACTCCCAGGATGCTTTGTGAGCAGTTCAAAGGTCAAAAATCCTGTTCCTGTCTGGTAACAGGACTGATTGGACTGATGGGAATAATGTGCCTGAGAATCATTGCTACCATGGTGTTAGCCACTGTTAATGATCTTATTATGTGACACATGTTGTCTAATTTGTTTTATAAAAAGATTAGTTTGCATCTGCCTCAATCTAGGAAGCATGAACTCATCGTGAACTCTTGGTCAGTCAAATCTCCCAGCACCATTGTGTTTTAAGCATCAAACTGGGGGCTAAGAGTCAAGTTGAAATGTGGGACCAGTTCCTCAGAGCATCAGAAACCAGTAAAACCAGTATGCCTACTGTGGAGGATCATCCAGCCCCAGATTTACTGATTGACAGTTCATGGCAGGAGATGTACCTTGCTAACATTGTATCCAATGAACGATAATTGTCTTAAACTACATTTTGATGAAGAATCCCCCTAGAAGAGAGGGAGAGGGCGAGAGAACGAAACCGTCCGTTTATTTTGACGTTGTGTTTTGCGTCGGAAAAAATAAATTATGCTTTATTAATTAATACTTAATCAATTAATTATAACCACAGAGTCAACCTAAAGCTATCTATCTACCTAGCTAGCTGGAAAACAAACATGTCTGTCACATATTCATACGTAAATTTCTCCATATATGCGAGAAACAAATACTATACTGTAATATATGCAGTTATATGCAGTTTGGACACATAAATGTTCATATATGTTGCAGGCATATATTATACTCTCACATGAGTCAAATATATAGATATATGTCCTACTATTTAAAATATAAGTACGTATTTGGCCATATATTACATTTCTGTATCGGTGCATTTCTGACATAAACATTAGTCACAGTTGATATATTTCTTCATTGGAGATTTTTATACTCAAGATGTTTGGTTTATCAGGTAACCCCCTCCCCTCTTCATCTCCTGTTTGCCTTTCAAATAGATCAGTTTGCACGTGTTGGGATGAAGGGAACGTGTTTTATGTCAGATGCTGCAGCTTGTTCCTCAGTGTGTAAAACACATCATCATTGGATTGAAACAAATGCAGACTTTATTTGGATCATTTTGAAGACAAGTTAAAGGTAACTAATGTTAACAATGTTTTTGTTTATTCGTTGGTGTTTTTATGTTTTATGACTTGCTTAGCCTTTTCTTTATGTCGTTATTATTTTTCCAACACATTTTGTGCCACCTGCTGCTGCGGTTAACTGTGGCTGCGAGGGTCTGTTAAGTCATTTGGAAAAATGAATGCCTGGGCTGTTATTTGCAGCTTTACGGTATCTATCTATCGTTCTATCTATCTATCTGTCCGTCTGTCTGTCTAATCTTAAAACATTAAAGCTGTTCGAAAAGAAAATGTTTAAAATTTATAGATAAATGTTAATAACTCTGTTGTGGAGGCTGACAGACCCGTTTATTGAGAGAGTACCGACAACTGAAAACGTGGCGTCTTGTTTAATTCCTTTGTTGGATGATTGCACAGCGTTTTACACCTTCGGCCAATAGAACAAACATGGATTTTTATAGTCATAAACGGACCTATGAGAGACAACGAGCAATGATGAGACAATAACGGCCAAAATTACAACCACTGGCTTATTTATTTCTATCAATGAATATTTCCTCTACACATTGATTAACCCTTCCTGATTAAGGAAAAAAACACTTATGTGATGATTTCACATGAAATTATTTTTGTTTTTTTTCTTTCTTTAAGAAAAAAAAAAAAAACTAAACCAAACCCGAATTATCAGTAGAAATATAAACATAAATTTGAATAATGAAATAATATATAAAATAGATAGATCTTATAAATATGTTTGGTGAAGGACAGGAAGGCTGAATCTAATCGCTACCATATAGTGGTCGTTTGGTGAAACTACAGTGAAGGGATTTTCTGACTGAATTTACTTGTTTTATTGTTGATGGATGGAAAGATAGACAAACATGACAATGAACAAAGAGTAATGTGCAGGGAAATAGAGTCATTGCTACCATGGTGTTATCCACTGTTAATGATCTTATTGTGTGACACACGTTTAATTTGCTTTATAAATAGATTAGTTTGTATCTGTCTCGATCCAGGGAGCATGCATTTTAAATACTGAGGATCAAACAGCCAGTTTAGGGAAAGTTACTTTAATATTTTTTTTTCCTCAGTTTCAACCTCCAGACGTCTTTGCACCTGCAACTCAACCAAAGTCCAGTATTTCTACAACAGTAAACTGATGTTTTCACTTCATTGCTCTGGACACTTTAGTCTCATCTGTTGTGTCTCTTTATTCATGAAGTCTGGTGACCTGAGTTTCCTCAGAGTAAAGGTCTAAATGAACCACAATAAGTTCAAACACGTGTGTGATCGTGTAGAAGTTGTGGAGCAGCTGTTACATTTATTATTGATTTATTTCTTCTTGTTTGTAGTAAAATCAGAAATGGATTGGACTGTGACTCTACTTCTCCTCTGCTTTGGTAAGTCAATACATCATTTACTGCACAAATAATAATTTACTAAGAGATGACGTCTTTTACTGAGAGAGGCTAAACTCCCAGACAGAATATGTGCAGAAACTGTCACTAAAATCGGATCCTCAAAGGAAACATGTTGCACTTATCACTGTATATTTCTAAATGTGTCTGAATGAGAATAAATATGATATAAATCATTATAAATAATGTTACCATACTGTCTGACATCATGTCAACATAAGCTGATTGGATTTAATGACACTGTTTAACTGTTGATGCAGATCCATAGAAACAGTTTCTGCAATTTTCATCTGATCGTCTTCAAATTATTAGTGATGCAGTGTCTTGCATTGCAAACTATTGTTCTTCTACATGTCCCTTCTTCTTACTTATTATTCCTCTTCTGTATTAAATTTCAGTAACTAATAACCCAATAACCGATGATGGTACGCAGACAAAGGATGTACCCAAATGTCCGTCTCGGTCGGACTCACAATGCTAGTATTTATGTCGTACAAAAGTGAATTTCGTGGAATTTCACAGAAAATTTCCCATAGAGTATGCATGGGAAAAGGTGAAAAAAAATTCACTAAAAATACATCATGGATAAAGGAGCATTGTATCATTGTAGTATCTTAGCATCGTAGTGTCATACCATCATATCATCTTATCATAAACTGCTACGCTCTAACACTGTCACGATTTCCTGCCGGGGTATTGTCTAGTTATTGTTTTTATGGTGCTGGTTTGTTCAAATATTTCACTAGAAACTAAAGATACCGTTTGTCGTCATCTCCCAGGATGTAGTCTAAACTCCTGCTCCCACTCCCCCCTACGTCAGTACTACTACATCAACCAACCAATGACCTGGACCGAAGCTCAGCAGTACTGCAGAGAGAAATACACTGACCTGGCGACCTTTGAAAACATGGACGACATCAGGACTGAATCCTCCTGAGTTCAGCTCATGGATCGGACTGAACGATGACCCAAAATCCTGAAGGAATTCCTCCTCCTGAGTGGTCAGCTGAAACAAGTTTTGTTTAAAGCCTGAACCAGACAACTATAATGGACGATGGTGTGGTCATGAAAAATGACAAGTTCTGATAATTTCTGTGATCAAAATCATCGTTTTGTTTGTTATGATGGTAAGAAAAGAAAAAGAGTTTGTGACTTTATCAAGTCATTGTCAATGATGATGTAAACAAACATGTGCCACTTAAACTTTACTAAATAAACAGCTGCTAAATGTAACATCTGTGGGATGATGTTGACCAAGAGGGGAGGTGGCAACGTTTGGCAAATATCCCTCAAGAAAACAGTAGAAATGAGATTTTAACTGACTGGATTCATTTCTGTCTTTCACAGTCATAAACCAAACCCAGAAAATCTATAAGTTCATCAACATGACGGCCACATGGAGCGCTGCTCAGCAGTACTGCAGAGACCACCACACAGACCTGGTTACCATCAACAACAGTGAAGAAAACACTCAGGTCCGTGCTGTGAGTTCAACTTATGTTGTTTGGATCGGTTTGTACCGAGAACCGTGGAAATGGTCCGACATGTCTCAGAGCTCCTACAGGAAATGGATGATTGGTGAGCCAAATAACAGTGATGGTAACTGTGTGGCTGAGTCTCCAGGGCATGAATGGGTTGACGCTGGCTGTGGTCAAACATTCTCTTTCATTTGTCATCAAGGTGATAACTCAACTCTTTTCAGTTTTGTTCTGTCAAATTTCAATGTGTCTCTTTGATTAAAAACTCATGTTTGTTGTACTTTTCAGTTGTCAAACAGAAGATTGTGATGAGGTTGAAGTTGAAGTCTGGTTCTGACCTGACCGACTCAGCTGTGAACGAGCAGATCCTCCAGCAGGTCAAATTCTCTGTCTTTGATTTTGTTGTTTTAAAAAGATGTCAAATGACACATCACAAAGGAAACAGCAGAACAGGACAGAAACATAAACATCATGTATGTTTCTTTTATTCTCCTCAGGTGGCTGCGATGCTGAGAAGCAGAGGAATTACTGATGCCAAAGTGCAGTGGAAAACTCCACCCGAGAAGAAAGAACCTGGATCTGATCCGTAATACTGGACTTAAAACATCCAGTCTCCTCTAAATGATGACTGGAGTGATTGATATTCACTGATTAATGCAAACCGATGTTTATAACAATGTTATTGATTAGTTCATTGTTTCATTATGTCAGAAACATATGATCTGGTTCCAACTGGTCCAGTGTGAAGATCAGCTGCCTGTCTGTGTTTTAATGTGAGTGGAAACAATATTTCTGGTTTTTGATCAGAAACAGTGAAACATCAAAAGACAAAACCTCCACATTGTTCAGATTATTAAGCTTCATTTTAGACTTTAGATGAAAACAGTTGTGGATAAAATGCTACATCCTGTCTTTTACAAACAGAAATGTCAGTTCAGCTGTTTTAACTGCTGTTTATTAGGTGTGTGTATCTTAATTGTACTGAGTCTTTAGTCTGAATAAATAAAATAACATCTCTTACAGACTGACACGAGTTGATTTTATTACAGTTATCCCCAGCTTTATTCAGCTCCAGACCCTTTTTTTGTTTTCACTGTGAAAGTCTGATCACTTTTTTCTCAGCAAAACTTCCCTTAAAGTCTCAGAGTGAAGCCGAGTTAAAGTTGTATGATATTTAGCAAAATGTTTCATTCAGAAACACGTTCACTGTTAAGTAGTTTCATGTCATGATGATATGTTGTTTAGTTTGCCTTTAAAATAGGTCGTATTGCATCTGTCTCAATCCAGAGAACATATTTTTTACATACCGTAAAACAATCAGCTCTACATCATTCTTACTTTAAATATCTTCCTCTCCATTGCTCCTGATTTATCAAGATCTAAATCAATGTCCTCAGGTCAGACTGATCAGGTGATACTGCTTCTTCGTCAGTATGTAAAACACATGCTCCCTGCATTGAAACAAATGAAAACATTATTCTGATCATTTTAGAGGCAAACTACTGATAAACACCAGTGATGCTGAAATAAAAGCATTTATCTCAAGGTACTTTACATTATAGAACAAATACAGCAGTTCCCACAGTGACCAGCAGATGGCGACAATAGGAAAAATAAGAGCCCTTTATTGAGAGAGTACTGTCCACTAGTGTTTGTTCAGAACAATTCTGCCAAGTGATTGGATCAAAGGTGGTCACATGTTTTGGGGGCACCATGTTAAATACCTAACATTAATCAGATCATCATTATAACAAGTTTTGTTATAATTTATCAAAGAGCAATATCTGTTGTACCATTACATCACACAAAATGCTGTGCTGTTCCAAGTCTAAATTGCACTTTTGCATCTATTTATCTATTTGCATCTAGCCAAAGATACCCATGAGATGGTCTAATAGAAAAGGGATAGGCATACTTTTCCTGTCCTTTAACTTTAATTTGGATTTGGTTTTTGTTTTAAAGAAAGAAAAAAACTGTGCTGTCTTGATAAACATCCTCACCACCTGGTTCACACAAAAGTCCTCTTGGGGACCGGGCCCACAAGAGCCTGAGTTCCTGTGGAGATGGGTGAACCAGCATCAACCATACCAGGGACCACAAGTTTTCCAAGAAAGTTTCCGTGGGACCCCATTCACCAGTGGCGGGATGCCCAAGAACCACATCCAATGCAGACAGTCAGGCCCCGGCTACCATCCTTGTATCCTCCACCTGCCCTCTCTATAGGGTGGGTGGAGGGAAGCAGAACACCGGAGAGGCACAGGGCTGACTGTGCGGCAAAGAGTGGGTATAGCGTTCACCCTGAGTGGCAGATCCAGGAAGCCGAATGGAGGACAGTGGGCGGAGCCACTACCTGTTGGTATCAGACCTAGGGCCCTGTGACAACTTCATGGTGAAGACTCCTCGGTCTGGACTCCTTCTGAACAGCCACTCTGTGGCTAGGCTGTCCATACATAGCATATGTACCACTCTCAAAGGTTGGAGTGTGTGGTGTGCCCTTGTGGAAACCAGGAGAACCCTGAAATGGCCTGCCTGCTGAAGAATTCTGTAGCAAATACACTGTCTGCTTGTGCCAGCCCGTCAGCCACACAGATGTGGGAGAGAATGGTAATTTTCCAGATGGACCGCCTTCAGTCCAAGAAGATTGATGTGCAGGGTCGTGTGAGGGACACGCCAGCACTGCAATCCTGCCAGTGAAGCACCAATGCTGGGAATATGCCTTTGCCCTTTCCTCTTACCAACGGGGGGGACCAACCATCAGGGCCAGAGACTGAATAAAGCTGAGTCCCAGGGCAAGGCCTGCACCCACCATGGCCAGCCTCTCCCCCAGCGGTGGAAGGCAGGCCCTGATCCCTCTATGTTGTAAAATTGACAGAACTATATCCAGGACTATGTCGAATACAATGCTGTAAATCCTTCCCTTCTGCAGATGGATTGTCTCTTCATTGGTGACAGCATTGTGCAGACAACAAAAGAGACAACAAAAATGTTCAATGAGCTCTCAGCTCCTCCGCTCTGAAGAATAGAAATGGAGAATCCCCTTGTGGTGGGGATAATCCCACATGGAGACTGCAGGAGTCCTTGTGGTGGGAGGAGGGTGGACAAAGCAAAGATGATGCCAAACCTCCAAAGGCTCGTGTTCATAACTTTCCAGGCCAGCAGGTGTACCAGAGGCAGCTGTAGACACTCCTGACATGGCTTGACCCCATGTCAAGAGTGAGAGGAGGGTTCCCATGGTCTGTGCACCAGAACCCCCTCATCCTGCCTGTCACTCACCCTCCCCATAGGACACCAAACATTGGTACCTGAAGGTCACTAGGGTTCCAGGACACCCTTGAGTTTGTAAAGGCAGCCAGGATGAAAATGGGGTAGGCTACACTTCCTACTCAACCTGACCTGCAAAGGAGGGTGGGTGGAGTGGTGGGAAGGGTGCCACAACCCTGGCATTGCCTGGGTGAGGCTGAATTGGGGGAACCGCTAGGATGCACACAGGGAGCCTCCAACCCCCCGCCCCTTCGGGCAAGTCGGCGGGCAAATCGGCTGTCCCAATGGACCTGAGCAGCATCCCATTTCCCTCCAAACGCACAGCAATAGGCCTCTTACGTCCGTGCTGGTGTGATGAAGCACTTCATTGAGGCTTATCTGAGGAAGATTCATCACTGGCTAAGGAGGGCCTCATAATACACAGTTATTATATCTGACTTCCATGAGCATCTGTATGCCACCGCCCTCACCAATATGGCCAGCAAGAGGTGTCATATCTCATCATCTCGTGGGAATACACATGCAGATGTCTGCTGCTGCCAGTGACAGCAGCCACATGAGTGGACACCGCTTGTTGCTTTGTATGCTTAGCCAGTGTTGTCAGCAAGAAATGCCAACAACCTAGTGATGATGGGCGGTAGCGTCCCCCACTCTGGGATCTGCAAACCACTGTACCTATGGCATGTTAACACCTCATTGGGGTAATAAGCCAGGCACTGCCGGCACATGTATGTGGAAGGCTGGTGAGATCACTCACAACACACACACCCACCACCTGTCTACAGCGGGCGGCAGCTTCCCCCACTCTGGGTTGTGCGAACCACCATACCTAACCAAGCATTAACCCCTCGCCAGGCACTGCCAGTTCATTTATGAAATTTTGCAATCGCTCATTACCAATGCCCACCACCTGTCCCATGTGGTCCACCTTCTCTGGGTTCTGCTGAACCGTACCTATGGTGCATTAACCCCTCATCAGGGTTAATACACCAGGCACTGCAGGAAAAGGCTGTGGACAACCGGTGTGACTGACCAGAAACGCCCATCACCTGTCCACCACTGGTGGCAGCTTCCCCTGCTCTGGGTTCTGATAACCACCGGACCTATGGCGTGTGAACCCCTTGTCGGGGTAATACAGGGTAACACCGCAGGACAAGCTTGGGGATGGCCGGCAACTAGCTGAATGCAGTAGACGGCAAACAGCAGATCTCCGTCTCCACCGCTCCAGTGTCAACAGGAGTCCATGCTTGGCACAGTCAACGAGAAAATAGCCACCCTGAGAGTCAATCCCCTCTCTTTCACACATGGTGAGCGGCAACACTTTCTTCACACTGTCTTCTCTCGTTCACTTGTTCACATATTCACACGTCCACCTGCTCCAGTGAAATCAAAATGATTGGTGATGGTGGGGTGGACAGGTGCTTTTATAGTGTGATCAGCCACCTCACAGGTGGTTTGTCTTAAATAATTATCCACGTCACCTGACCAAGTGGGTCAGTTCCCGCACATATGGAATATGTAACTGGGTGGAGAGATAGTCTCGATATGATAGAGAACGCTGCGCAATCATCTAATGTAGGTATTCAACATGGTGCCCATGATTTCAGTTGGCGGAACTCTCTCAATGTACAGCTCTGGAAAAAACATCCTCATTTGCCGTTTCTCAAAGTTAAGGAAGCATCTTTATAGGAGAACTTTAGTGTAAAATTATTTTTAGATATGTTAAAACATGATAATAAGTTGTTATGTTTGCTTAAGAACAAAACTACTATAGCTCTACACTTCCTTGCTAATATAACAAAGGTCCTGACACTTAAAACGAGGCATTGAGAACCGTGTAAGTGTACACATTGTTTACTGAAAAGATTTTTTTTACAGGTCGAACCTAGTGGAAGTTACCATTTGCTGCCATGTTGAAAGCAAGTCCGACCTGTCGACTGACGAACATGAACCAATGGGCAGAATAGGAGAGATAGTACAAATTAATTATGTGAAAATGCATGGATTTCATCTGTTGGTGACAATATCTGGTCATTGTCTACAAGGGAATGAATTCATTTACACTATCTCTCCTCCTTCTGCCTGTTCATGTTCGTCAATCGACTTATCAGACTTATGTTCAACATGGCGGCGTTTTGCTCTTCACTGCTCAGGTAGGTGAGACAGGAGAGATCCATGGTCCAGTGCTTTGAACAAGGTCTTCATCAACAGTAGTGTGAAACAGGGTTCCAGGATCTATAATAAATTTTAAAAAAAAAGGTTTAAAAGGTTTGGACCAAACAAATCATAACACCAGGGTTGAGCAGAGCAAAACTATACACCCAATGACAATTATCAGCCCTGAGGTTTTCTGACTGAATTTACTCGTGTTGTTGTGGACGGACGGACAGTGGAGGTAGGTATGTAGACATAAACATGACAATAAACAAAGAGTAATGTGCAGGGAAATACATACAATTATTGCTACCATGGTGTTATCTACTGTTAATGGTCTTCATTATCCAATGAATAAATTCTTTGATGACATCATCATTTTCATCTTCATCATCATTATTATTATTATTATTGTAATATTAATTGTAATGATAATTTTACTTTAACAACTACTTGTAACCATCTACTCTCTACTGTCTCTTCCTGGTCTCCCACTTTTCTTCCTCCCCCCTCCCCCGTCCTCCTCCCTCTTTCCTCTGTCTCTTCTCTTTTCCCTGTTTTCATTTCACTTCAACCGGTCGAGGCAGATGACGTCCACTCTGAGTCTGGTTCTGATGGAGGTTTCTTCCTGTTAAAAGGGAGTTTTTCCTCCATTGTCGCCAAGCGCTTGCTCATTGTGGAAATGTTGGGTTTCTCTATGTAAAGAGACTTGAGATAAATGTTTTTATGAACTGGCGCTTATATAAATAAAATAAATTGAATTGAATTGAATTATGTGACATAGCTTGTTTAATTTGATTAACAAATAGATTAGTTTGTATCTGTCTCAATCCATTGTGAACTCTTGGTCAGTCATATCTCCCAGCACCGTTTTAAGCATCAAACTGGGGGCAAAGAGTCACATTGTACCAAATGAATGAGCTGTCTTAAACTACAGAAGACCAGCACTGCATGTCTGACACAATCATTACAGTTGATATATTTCTTTAGTGGGGATTTTTATGCTCAAGATGTTTGGTTAATAAGATAAACACTCCCTGCTCTTAAGCTCCAGTTTGCCTTTCAAATAAATCAATTTGCATCTGTTGGGATCCAGGGAGAACGTGTTTTACATAAGATGCTACAGCTTGTTCCTCAGTGTGCAAAACACATCATCCTTGGATTGAAACAAATGCAGACATTATTTTGATCATTTTAAAGACAAATTAAAGGTCACTAATGCTGTTTTTGTTTATTTGTTGGTATTTTTATGTTGGAATTTTATTCACTATGACTTCCTTAGATTTTTCTTTATGTCATTATTATTTTTCCAACACATTTTGTAACCAGCTGTCACGATTTGTGAGTCTCAGACGCTGTCATGATCATTTCAACTCTCACACTTGGTGACTTGTGTCACCAGTCCCGGTCTCCGACCAGGTCTCGACGGCTCTGATAGAGTCGTTAGGGCTGTTCACACATTGTGATCATTAACTGATGATTCACCAAGTCCACAAGACACCACGACTGGAAATTGTTGACTAGTGTGAACTAGACTATAGTTTACACTCAGGACCACCTGTTTTCAGACTGTGCTTCCCCTTGAGTGAGGCCTGCTATCCCAGTGGAGCAGATAAGAAGGCCACCGTCCTGTCTGATCAAGATGACTAAAAACCAGTTGCATTTACATTACGTCATGGAGGTTCTGACCCTGTTGAGATCTGCTCTTGACCCATTTCAGGTGTCTTATCAGCCCAGTGTGTGAGGGGTGGCACCACTGTTGAGAATTACAGAATCAAGTTTGACATCAACTTTATGATTCACTGTGGTAGTGTATCACTCTGAAGGGGGAGGATATTAATGATGAAATCAGCCTCATGCTTTGCATATTAAAACAGATTCAAACACTTTAAAGGGAGTTGAATCTAGTGTTTAACTTTTACTTTTGGACGATTCACTGCAGCATTTATATCAGCAAAGTGAGTATGTCTTTATATTTCCAGGGAATTTGACAGTTTGATGATAAGTCATTGGATGCAAAGAATATTTTCTTTTTCCTCTGAACTTATTTTTAACCCCCAGACGTCTTTGCACCTGCAACTCAACCAAAGTCCAGTATTTCTACAACAGTAAACTGATGTTTTCACTTCATTGCTCTGGACACTTTAGTCTCATCTGTTGTGTCTCTTTATTCATGAAGTCTGGTGACCTGAGTTTCCTCAGAGTAAAGGTCTAAATGAACCACAATAAGTTCAAACACGTGTGTGATCATGTAGAAGTTGTGGAGCAGCTGTTACATTTATTATTGATTTATTTCTTCTTGTTTGTAGTAAAATCAGAAATGGATTGGACTGTGACTCTACTTCTCCTCTGCTTTGGTAAGTCAATACATCATTTACTGCACAAATAATAATTTACTAAGAGATGACGTCTTTTACTGAGAGAGGCTAAACTCCCAGACAGAATATGTGCAGAAACTGTCACTAAAATCGGATCCTCAAAGGAAACATGTTGCACTTATCACTGTATATTTCTAAATGTGTCTGAATGAGAATAAATATGATATAAATCATTATAAATAATGTTACCATACTGTCTGACATCATGTCAACATGAGCTGATTGGATTTAATGACACTGTTTAACTGTTGATGCAGATCCATAGAAACAGTTTCTGCAATTTTCATCTGATCGTCTTCAAATTATTAGTGATGCAGTGTCTTGCATTGCAAACTATTGTTCTTCTACATGTCTCTTCTTCTTACTTATTATTCCTCTTCTGTATTAAATTTCAGTAACTAATAACCCAATAACCGATGATGGTACGCAGACAAAGGATGTACCCAAATGTCCGTCTCGGTCGGACTCACAATGCTAGTATTTATGTCGTACAAAAGTGAATTTCGTGGAATTTCACAGAAAATTTCCCATAGAGTATGCATGGGAAAAGGTGAAAAAAAATTCGCTAAAAATACATCATGGATAAAGGAGCATTGTATCATTGTAGTATCTTAGCATCGTAGTATCATACCATCATATCATCTTATCATAAACTGCTACGCTCCAACACTGTCACGATTTCCTGCCGGGGTATTGTCTAGTTATTGTTTTTATGGTGCTGGTTTGTTCAAATATTTCACTAGAAACTAAAGATACCGTTTGTCGTCATCCCCCAGGATGTAGTCTAAACTCCTGCTCCCACTCCCCCCTACGTCAGTACTACTACATCAACCAACCAATGACCTGGACTGAAGCTCAGCAGTACTGCAGAGAGAAATACACTGACCTGGCGACCTTCGAAAACATGGACGACATCAGCCGACTGAATCCTCCTGAGTTCAGCTATTCCTTGGCATGGATCGGACTGAACGATGACCCAAAATCCTGGAAGGAATTCCCGGGTAGTGACTCCAACTCCTGGAGATGGTCAGCGACTGGTGAAACAAGTAAAACTAGTTATCAAGCCTGGCTAAAGCCTGAACCAGACAACTATAATGGACGACAACACTGTGTGGTCATGAAAAATGACAAGTGGTCTGATAATTTCTGTGATCAAAATCATTGTTTTGTTTGTTATGATGGTAAGAAAAGAAAAAGAGTTTGTGACTTTATCAAGTCATTGTCAATGATGATGTAAACAAACATGTGCCACTTAAACTTTACTAAATAAACAGCTGCTAAATGTAACATCTGTGGGATGATGTTGACCAAGAGGGGAGGTGGCAACGGGAGTTTGGACTGGATTCATTTCTGTCTTTCACAGTCATAAACCAAACCCAGAAAATCTATAAGTTCATCAACATGACGGCCACATGGAGCGCTGCTCAGCAGTACTGCAGAGACCACCACACAGACCTGGTTACCATCAACAACAGTGAAGAAAACACTCAGGTCCGTGCTGTGAGTTCAACTTATGTTGTTTGGATCGGTTTGTACCGAGAACCGTGGAAATGGTCCGACATGTCTCAGAGCTCCTACAGGAAATGGATGATTGGTGAGCCAAATAACAGTGATGGTAACTGTGTGGCTGAGTCTCCAGGGCATGAATGGGTTGACGCTGGCTGTGGTCAAACATTCTCTTTCATTTGTCATCAAGGTGATAACTCAACTCTTTTCAGTTTTGTTCTGTCAAATTTCAATGTGTCTCTTTGATTAAAAACTCATGTTTGTTGTACTTTTCAGTTGTAAAACAGAAGATTGTGATGAGGTTGAAGTTGAAGTCTGGTGCTGACCTGACCGACTCAGCTGTGAACGAGCAGATCCTCCAGCAGGTCAAATTCTCTGTCTTTGATTTTGTTGTTTTAAAAAGATGTCAAATGACACATCACAAAGGAAACAGCAGAACAGGACAGAAACATAACCATCATGTATGTTTCTTTTATTCTCCTCAGGTGGCTGCGATGCTGAGAAGCAGAAGAATTACTGATGCCAAAGTGCAGTGGAAAACTCCACCCAAGAAGAAAGAACCTGGATCTGATCCGTAATACTGGACTTAAAACATCCAGTCTCCTCTAAATGATGACTGGAGTGATTGATATTCACTGATTAATGCAAACCAATGTTTATAACAATGTTATTGATTAGTTCATTGTTTCATTATGTCAGAAACATATGATCTGGTTCCAACTGGTCCAGTGTGAAGATCAGCTGCCTGTCTGTGTTTTAATGTGAGTGGAAACAATATTTCTGGTTTTTGATCAGAAACAGTGAAACATCAAAAGACAAAACCTCCACATTGTTCAGATTATTAAGCTTCATTTCAGACTTTAGATGAAAACAGTTGCAGTTGTGGATAAAATGCTACATCCTGTCTTTTACAAACAGAAATGTCAGTTCAGCTGTTTTAACTGCTGTTTATTAGGTGTGTGTATCTTAATTGTACTGAGACTTTACTCTGAGTAAATAAAATAACATCTCTTACAGACTGACACGAGTTGATTTTATTACAGTTATCACCAGCTTTATTCACCAGATCACAGACACACACATACGTATATATAAATTCTCATTATCAATTTTAATGTTAAAGGTTCACTTTTCAAGTCTGGTCACTTTTTTCTCAACAAAACTTCTCCTAGGGTTTCAGAGTGAAGCCGAGTCAAAGATGCACAATACTTAGCAAGATGTTTAATTTAGAAGCACTGAACGCGATCTTGTCTGCTCATGGACTTTGGACCAGATCTCAGAGCAGGTTTTGATTCTATCTCTCTTCCTATTCTGCCCATTGTTTCGTGTTTGTCAATTGACTTGTAGGACTTACTTTCAACATGGTGGCAACTGGAAACTACCACTAGGTCCGACCTGTAAAAAAAAAGTCTTTTTAATAAACGATCTGTACACTTACAAAGTTCTCAAAGCCTCGTTTTAGATGTTAGGTCACTTGTTATAAGTGTGGAGCTACTTTGAGCTGTTTTAATGGTTTAAAATAATGATGTTTTCAAGCTACCTTTTTGCCCAAATCAACAGCATGGTGAGTCTTTTTGACAATAACGATAACAATAAAAAAGTTTGCAATGCAATGGGCTAGCATAGTTTTGCACCTCAGCAAATGTAAAAGCTTGTTGTCATGTTTTAAATATCCAAAAATCATTTTACACCGAAGTTCTCCATTAAAGGCTTCTTTTTAGAGGATTCCACGTCATCGAGTGTTGCGTGATTGAGTGTCTATAATAGTTTGTTGATTCTTACATCAAACATGAATAAGGATCTATAACAGGAGTAAGAAAGACTTGGACCAATAAAATCCTACCGCCACTGTTAAGCAGAGCAAAACTATGCAACCAAAGACAATTTTGGTTAAGACTTGCTCAACTGACACCAGCTGCCAGAAAACTGGGACCTCCAGCATCCAAGGCTGCGTCGAACAAGACCCCGTGATCTGGAAAAACATCTAGAGCATAAAGAAGGAACAGCTCCACATTCACAACCTGTTGTTTTTATGGGAACTGTTCAATAGGGTTAGTGTTGTTCCCTGTGTGATAATGGTACAGCCCAGCAGGATACAGGATGTTTATGCTACAGACCACTGTTCTTATACAATTTAATACAGGTCATGCAATAGACACACTCGTGGCAGAGTTGGATTACTAAATTAAAGTAACACATTAGAAGACCTCGCCATCACAGTGGATCCGCAATACCACAAACTATGAACTGGGACAAATTCAGGTCAGAGTTCGAAGATTACATGCTGGCAACAGGTCTAAAAGAAAAAGGAAAAGATGTACAGGCAGTAATCCTGCACCGAGTCATGGACAGAGAATGACGTCACATATAAACACAATTAGGGACTTTCAGAGGAGCAGATGAAAGATCACACAGCCGAATATGTATTTCACTGTCCTGGCCGGCTTGAAACGCCGGGAGATACATATTCGGGAGATACATATTTGGGAACTGCAAGCAAAATGAGGGGGAACATTCAATGCATTCATAACGTGGCTGAGAGAGAAGGCTGCATCCTGTAAGTATGGAGAGCTTAAAGAAGAATGATAAGAGACAAACTAGTGCTAGGTGTGTGCGATGAGGCTGTGCGCTGCTGCCTGCTCAGAGAAAGAAAACTCACACTTGCATATTGGGAAGAAATGGTGCTAATATCAAAATGAATGGGGGTTCTCGGAGGTGCCAGTTAAATTCAGGGACAACCTGCAATGTAATGAATATTACAGATATGAGGAGACTGGCAGCCCAGGCAAAGTTATTACCTAGCCAAACCAGATTAGAACTGTATTCAGGCCAGTCAATGCAATCCATTGGCATATTCAAGACGGAGGGTGTAGTTAGAGGAAAAACCCAAAAGTTCAACTTCGAAATACTGAGGAGCAAACAGAGACCCTTGAAAACTGTGACTGCGTCTAGGTTTGATACACTTCACCATATCTAAGGACCTTCTTTTGGTAGGACATAGCTCAGAGCATTCAACTAGGCAGCACCTCATCCATACCTATGATGACGTTTTCAATGCACCAGTTGTATCACTCCCAAGGGAGATACATTTTGAGCTAGATAAGGATGTAGCTCCTGTGGAGGCTTCTCCATGTAATGTTCCTGTGGCAGCTTGGGCAGCCTTACCAGATGATAACAGGCAACAGCCTATGCAGGCAACAACCTGTGCCTGGCTATCCTACAGTGGAGGAACACACCCACAGAGAGCATGCTCAGCAGCCCAGAACAGAGACTGATATCTCGCAGAACCTGCTCCCGAGTAGCTGACACGCTCCTGGAGCCAAGCGTGGTCACTGGGGTTCCAGACAAACTGCTGGTTAAGCACCAGTCAGCTAAACTCTAGTACGACAAGCCAGCCAGAGACCTGCCCAAGCTGTGCATTGGCCATGACATTAGAATGAAGCCTTTGCCTGGGTACAGGACGGGCAGATAGAGAAGAAGAGTTTTCTTGCAGCAGGTGGGCCCCAGATGGTACCTGGTGGATGTCGATGGGGCAAACTACAGGTGAAACTGGGTGGACCTGTGACCAGCAGAGAAGGAAGTGACAGAGCACCACCCTGAGCAACACGGTGTGCGACACAGCAGCCCGCCAGTCTGGTAGTCCACCACACAATGTAGTGGATAAGGTTGTGGACTATGGCACAAGTGCCCAGGACATCAGGCCACCAAGGCCGAGTGCCCTTCACCAGTCCATGAGAGATACATCACCCACACCAGGGCGCAGGACAGCCAGCAGCTGGATGGTGAAAGTGCCAAACAGACTGAAGCTATAGATAGGACTTAACTTTTGAGCCAAGCTTTGTTTGATACTGTGTGCAAAAAAGGAATGTGGAAACAACTTGAGATTTATTTTTCTATGTTAAGTATGCTAAGTATCTGAAAAAAAGGGGGAGATGTTATGGGAGTTGTTGAATAGGGTTAGTGTTTCCCTCTGAATGATAATGGTACAGCCCAGCAGGAAACAGGAAATGCAGTGTTTTATGTTACAGACCACAGTTCTTCAACACTGGTCATGCGATAGACACACTTCACTTCTCCTGTCTGTTTATTGCACACAAACAGTTGTCTCATCTTCCTGCATTCTGACCAATGCACCATCCTGATCATCTGTATCTAACCTAAAAGAATCAGACACAGTATTCAAGATGGAGTCGGACGAAGAAACAGTACCTGATGTGAGTAAACAGCAACTACGACAACCTGCCAGACTTCAAGATTTTGATGTGGACTACGTGGGTTACCGCCAAAGAGAGCTGATTCAAATGGGCTCATCACCTCCTACTCCAGAGAAATTGGCCTGCCATCCATGGGTAGACCCAGGACACATAGACACCTTCTCAACGCCCCAGGCTCACCTGAGGGGTGCTGCTCCCACAGAGATCCCTCAACTAGCCTCAGGAGGCTTCCAAAGGAGAGTCCTGATGAGTGATGCTGCCCTACCTGTAAATACATAATCTCACCTGTGGAGCCCACACAGAATCACTGGTGAGATTAAAGAGCTAATTGGAGTAGTTCACTGAGAGCAGACATTGGTCAGTCTAATGACCCAGCTCCAAAATACTGCTCCCATAAACCTTTCCCATCTAGTGCTGTTGACTCTCGCTATCACTTTGTTGAAAGACAAATTGAGGAGAAGGAAGTGGAAGTGTGGCCTGATCCTCCATTGTCGTGCAAGCCTGATGAGGAGCTGTATAAAGGCATGTATATCCTTAAGTTTGAAGCACCAGGGCCACACTATAGCCAAACTTCCTATGCCTCTAAAGACCCTGTGTACACACCTTACAAGCCTCAATCACCAACGCAACGGTACCTCTCACCTCACGTCCTCTGAGAAGATGTTCTCAAAGGACGTGAATCTTTGGGAGTCTTGAAGTGGAGAAAGTCTAATAACTCTAATAACATTTGGATGCTTGTTCTATCATTGAGGAACCAGAGATGCTTCCTAAAAAAACACAGCGTTTTTCCCCAAAGCACAAAAAGGTAAAACTTTGGTTGAAAAGTAGTAGTTTTAATAAAGCTGGTGATAACTGTAATAAAATCAACTCGTGTCAGTCTGTAAGAGATGTTATTTTATTTACTCAGACTAAAGACTCAGTACAATTAAGATACACACACCTAATAAACAGCAGTTAAAACAGCTGAACTGACATTTCTGTTTGTAAAAGACAGGATGTAGCATTTTATCCACAACTGCAACTGTTTTCATCTAAAGCCTGAAATGAAGCTTAATAATCTGAACAATGTGGAGGTTTTGTCTTTTGATGTTTCACTGTTTCTGATCAAAAACCAGAAATATTCTTTCCACTCACATTAAAACACAGAAAGGCAGCTGATCTTCACACTGGACCAGTTGGAACCAGATCATATGTTTCTGACATAATGAAACAATGAACTAATCAGCAACATTGTTTGAAACATTTGTTTGTATCAATCAGTGAATGGACTCATCATTTTAGTTCATCAATGGCTCAAAACACCAAACACCACACAGACTAAGACACTCTTATTATTCTGTTGTCTCCTACTGTCTAGTTACACACTCCAGTCATCATTTAGAGGAGACTGGATGTTTTAAGTCCAGTATTACGGATCAGATCCAGGTTCTTTCTTCTCGGGTGGAGTTTTCCACTGCACTTTGGCATCAGTAATTCCTCTGCTTCTCAGCATCGCAGCCACCTGAGGAGAATAAAAGAAACATACATGATGGTTATGTTTTTGTCCTGTTCTGCTGTTTCCTTTGTGATGTGTCATTTGACATCTTTTTAAAACAACAAAATCAAAGACAGAGAATTTGACCTGCTGGAGGATCTGCTCGTTCACAGCTGAGTCGGTCAGGTCAGCACCAGACTTCA
The DNA here is from genome assembly GCA_016801845.1 of Polydactylus sextarius. Lineage (NCBI taxonomy): Eukaryota > Metazoa > Chordata > Actinopteri > Polynemidae > Polydactylus > Polydactylus sextarius. The sequence continues at coordinate 25,030,997 of CM028913.1, forward strand.
ACTTCAACCTCATCACAATCTTCTGTTTTACAACTGAAAAGTACAACAAACATGAGTTTTTAATCAAAGAGACACATTGAAATTTGACAGAACAAAACTGAAAAGAGTTGAGTTATCACCTTGATGACAAATGAAAGAGAATGTTTGACCACAGCCAGCGTCAACCCATTCATGCCCTGGAGACTCAGCCACACAGTTACCATCACTGTTATTTGGCTCACCAATCATCCATTTCCTGTAGGAGCTCTGAGACATGTCGGACCATTTCCACGGTTCTCGGTACAAACCGATCCAAACAACATAAGTTGAACTCACAGCACGGACCTGAGTGTTTTCTTCACTGTTGTTGATGGTAACCAGGTCTGTGTGGTGGTCTCTGCAGTACTGCTGAGCAGCGCTCCATGTGGCCGTCATGTTGATGAACTTATAGATTTTCTGGGTTTGGTTTATGACTGTGAAAGACAGAAATGAATCCAGTCAGTTAATTAATCTCATTTCTACTGTTTTCTTGAGGGATATTTGAACCAAACTCCCGTTGCCACCTCCCCTCTTGGTCAACATCATCCCACAGATGTTACATTTAGCAGCTGTTTATTTAGTAAAGTTTAAGTGGCACATGTTTGTTTACATCATCATTGACAATGACTTGATAAAGTCATAAACTCTAAATCTTTTCTTACCATCGTAACAAACAAAACGATGATTTTGATCACAGAAATTATCAGACCACTTGTCATATTTCATGACCACACAGTGTTCTCGTCCATTATAGTTGTCTGGTTCAGGCTTTAGCCAGGCTTGATAACTAGTTTTACTTGTTTCACCAGTCGCTGACCATCTCCAGGAGTTGGAGTCACTACCCAGGAATTCCTTCCAGGATTTTGGGTCATCGTTCAGTCCGATCCATGCCAAGGAATAGCTGAACTCAGGAGGATTCAGTCGGCTGATGTCGTCCATGTTTTCAAAGGTCGCCAGGTCAGTGTATTTCTCTCTGCAGTACTGCTGAGCTTCGGTCCAGGTCATTGGTTGGTTGATGTAGTAGTACTGACGTAGGGGGGAGTGGGAGCAGGAGTTTAGACTACATCCTGGGAGATGACGACAAACGGTATCTTTAGTTTCTAGTGAAATATTTGAACAAACCAGCACCATAAAAACAATAATAATTTGAAGTTGATCAGATGAAAATTGCAGAAACTGTTTCTATGGATCTGTGTCAACAATTAAACACAATGTCATTAAATCCAATCAGCTCATGTTGACATGATGTCAGACACTATGATAACATTATTCATAATGATTTATATCATATTTATTCTCACTCACTCTCTAATATTTTAAAAGGGAGAGCTATGTAACATGCTTAATAAGATGAGCAGGCTATTTCATTGAGACTAGCACTGGACCAGCAATGTAGTGGACATATAACACATATACATAGAGGTTGCTTTGCAAGAACAGATAAACTACAATTAAAGCAACCAAAGAGTGTATGTTCACTTCATAAGACCAGAGGTTATATAAAAGAGTCAGCAACCATGTTTCCTTCTATCATTCATCTGACTGCCGGCACATCCAAACTCAAAAGTCAGCGCACTGCATTTTGTGCGTCAACACAAGATTAAATTCCCCCAAAACCCGCTAACAATACCAACAAAAAAACACACCACTTCCTGACTTTTCAATGCGCCGGTGAACAGTTCAAGTTTTTTTTTTTTTCTGTTTTCGCCAGAGTTTTAAGCCCATGCGACGACACAAGCAAGATGCAGCAGCCTAGATTTAATCCCCCGTGTCTCTCACAGCCCGCGATTGTTGGCAAACGTCCAAGAAATTGTCCAAAAAATGCAAAAAGACAAAAAAGGTTAAATCCACAAGAAAAAAATGAAGTAACCCAAAGTGCAACCATACCATCCGTGCTGTCCAACAAACAGTTGGCCTTGGTTCCCCCTTACATTCACCACACAGCCAAACCCAATCAATGGACGCTCATAACAGCGTGCGTTTAGCCCATACCCCGCGTAATTTTAACCCTTGCATCATCTTTGGGCCCAAACGTGTACATTTTGCGTTTTTTTTTTTTTTCAATTCTCAATATATCAGTGAATTTAAATGCAAATTGTATGAAACTTGTCTGGGATTATTGTTCCTTGACCCCCTCTATTGGACGGTGTATAGAAGAGGAGATATGCAGTGTGTGTACACTCTTCAAGTCACACATTTGGGCCCATTCATTCCCATTATAACCACATATTTTTGAGAACTGTAATCCTGACATAGTATAATATTTTCCCATGAATACCAAATAAATTTAAACCTGTAGCTTCAAAATATATGGAGAACAGGTTTTAGGTCTGATGACAATAAGATCTGGGCTCTTTGTGACGTGCAGACCTCACCTGCATAGAGGCTCCAACTGTACACAGAGAAGTTTTTTTCACATATTTTCCTCTTGCTGAGGAGTTACTGAAGAGGAGCATGGCCCTGGTCGAGACACTTCTAGTCTATCAAATAAACCTGAGCTCCCCCAGCAGCTCCTCAATATCAGACACAGAGAGGTGCTGTCCTGTGTTTGCGTTCACCAGAGAGAAGACAGCTGTCTCTTATGTCCCATAGAAGAGAAAAAATGTTGTCATCATGAGCACAAGACATCAGGAGGCAGAAGTCCAGGAATCTGGAAAGTAAAAACCCCAGTCGCGACTCATCTTGGTGCAAGTTGGCAGCCATTCTCGTTGTCCCAGCCATTTGTCCAGAACCAGCCTGGTCTATCAAGCCCGCAAACAGATCCATGTTGAGAAGAAAGAGGAGGAGCCACAGCCAGGGCCCTCCAGAAAGCAGAGGCAGTGTGCGTTGTGTGAATTATTGAGCCAGTCAAGGGTGTTATAGCCTCATCCTAAATATTCTACTTTGCCCCTCATTTTTGGAAAATATTGTGTATTTTTGCGATCGAAAAATCAGAGTTTTTCATGACAAAAAGGGCATAAAATAATAAAAAATTAACATCTATGGTTAAGTCTGAAGTTGTTAAAAAGATCTGATGCACATATCTGCCTGATCTGTCTGATATACATATCTCAACATTAGAATTTCAAATAATACTATGTTCATAATGGGATGCATGCTCAAAGGAATAACCACAATCATTTAATGGGACACCATTACACAGACACATTCAGAAATATACAGCGATAAATGCAACATGTTAATAGTCAAATAAAAACCCAGAGTTTAATATGTACAAACAACATCCAGGTTAAATTACAATACAGGTCATAAATAGTTGAAGTGGGATATTTTTCTTTGAGGTTCAGATTTTAGTGACAGTTTCTGCACATATTCTGTCTGGGAGTTTGGCCTCTCTTAGTAAAAGACGTCATCTCTTAGTAAATTATTATTTGTGCAGTAAATGATGTATTGACTTACCAAAGCAGAGGAGAAGTAGAGTCACAGTCCAATCCATTTCTGATTTTACTGCAAACAAGAAGAAATAAATCAATAATAAATGTAACAGCTGCTCCACAACTTCTACACGATCACACACATGTTTGAACTTATTGTGGTTCATTTAGACCTTTACTCTGAGGGAACTCAGGTCACCAGACTTCATGAATAAAGAGACACAACAGATGAGACTAAAGTGTCTTTGGTTGAGTTGCAGGTGCAAAAACGTCTGAAGGTTAAAACTGAGGAAAAAGAAAAGATTCACTGCTTCACAAATTCAAGTTTCAACATACAGATGCTCTTCGTAGTCACTGACTTATCATCAAACTGAAAACCAGACATGAACCAGGGCTGTTTATAAAAACAGTCCAGTCAAAATCCAGTGTCAGTTGTTCTAGGTCTGTTAACAGATGATAATGAGTTGATACTTTGTGTTGGTAGAAACATCACATAGAGAAAGTTGATGTTTTGTCATTTGAACCTAAAGAGTCATAACGACAGTGTGAGGGACGTAGAGTTGAGTGGAGACAAATGTCTGTGTTTTAAACCAGTGTCAGACTCAAACTAACTAACTAACTAATGTGACTTGTGGTAGTGAGGAGAGGGTTCCTACAGACAAACCAACGTGTCCTGAACTTGTAAATGTACAGACAAAGTTCAATAATGCAAAAAACAATTGATTAAATGATTATAACTCATTGCCACTGTAGCGAACTCCGCTGATGATATCACACTAAGAAAGTAGATGAAACAACTCACCCACAGGACATGGATCCCCGTCATAAACTACACTGGGTCAGGCCAGAGAAACAAAACTCTGAGTGACCCCACAAACTCTTCTGAGAAGACCAGACTCCTTAAAACCATAAAACCCTCTTTTCCCTTAACTGATCGAAGCCAACTTGGACCAGTTCGTACCACATTGCAAAGTTAGGATTTACGGGACCTCAGTTAAAACACTTTATGTGCTCGTACTGAAACCTAAAGACACAAGTTACATACCTTATGTAACCACCCCACCCTTGATTATGTATCAATCTAATTCCATTTGTTTTTATTTGTCTTTTTGGAATCTTCTCTGCATTTTTTTTCCACGTACCTTTGTGTTCTTATTATTTTATCTTTTTTTAAGTTCTTATGACAATCTTCTTTTTCATAAATTTACTTTTTCTCTTGTAACTAAGTTGAAAGTTTTTCTTATTTTTGTTTGTTTTATAGTTGTATATTAGTGCGTCAATTTTTGAGAGTTTTTGTGTCGTTCGACCAAACGTTCAAATTCTTCATCTACGATTGAGAAACGTCTTCGTTAATTGGACCTACTACTCCTCGACCCACAAAGAGTTCAAGCAAATCAGAACTATCTGATCCAATCACCAACTACCAGCCCAGAATCGACAGCGGTGACCACCAGGAGGCACCGAGTCAGTCCGACTCACACACGTCCAGGATTGAACAGCTGGTCGCGACCCGTCGGGTCTCCAAGACAACCGCTTGGAGGTCGCCCAGTCGCTGTGTCAGTTTCAGAGTCCTGAGTCCTGAACCGCCGGTTAAAGTCAGCTGAGTTTCACTCTTACTTGTTCGTGTGTTTGAGGTCTGATAGTATGAAATCTAAATTACAGTTAGTTTAAATTAGTTATTCTGTTCAAACAGGTTTCGTTCACCATGACCCAATTTATCACACACCACATTTGTCCACTTGTACATTTAATTTCACTGTTTATTAATTCAGTCTTTCGCCTAATCATTCATTAACCAGTCATTGTTTATTGTTCATTATAATTTTATTTTTTGTTCATTAAGTTTATTATATTTAGACTAAGTTCTTGTGTTTGGTTGTTTTGTGGGTGAGAACAGACGGATCAATTGAATCAGAACTCAACCTTCAGATTGAGATAAAATCAATTCAATAACAGTCTAAATTTATTAAATTTCAAAAAACTAAATTTCCAAAGTAAAACAGTCTTCTTAGACGTCAGCATGAGGTGCTGCCCTGACTCTGATAGACTATTAATAATTATATTAATAATAGTAATCCTCAAAATGCATAGATTTCCCCTACACCACTGATTGTACAAAAAAAAAATGTAAATATAAATGTTTAGTTTTAGTCTAAACTAAATCTCTATAATTTACTGAAAACATAAAGAAATACTCACATTGTTGGTGTTCTGAGGCTGAGATGTGAACTCTGGTGAAACACAGTAGAGACTCACGTCTGAAGCCTTGGATTCACCTTCCTTTGAACTGTTTTGAATTTGTTTGAAATATGCATAGTGTGTGGTTGGTAACAGGCTTTTCTTCCAGACTATCACACATAAGTGATAAAAAACACATTCATTTTTTTTAATTTTCTACCTAAATTCATAATAATGTAAATCTGTCATTCTGATTACATCACTGTTGTTTGTCAATCAACACAATAATTGGTTAGTTCACCATCGCCATTGTCTTTGTCTTCATCTTCCCCCCTCTTTATCCAGGTGGGTCCAGGTCCTCTCCCAGTCTTTTTTTCTTTATATATATATATATATATATATATTGGGAGGCATTTTTGCCTTGTAAAGAGACAGGAAACAAGGAGGCGAGTGGGAGAATCAACTTGGTCCGGATTCGAACCAGCGAGCATCTGCACTGCATATACGGCAACATGGTGCGCCTTAGCCACTCGGTCATCCAGGCGCCTCGGCATTCCCAGCCTTGAGACATAGGCTGGGAATGCTGAATGCCAAATCGGATACTTCCGTAGTGGCCGTACTTCGACTGAGTCCACAACCTCAAAATAATTGTGCACTCGTGGGAAATTACAATCTCACCATCTTCTTCTACTCTTTTTTTAAATGATGAATTTCCATCTAACGGAACGATGTGGACCGTGATCGCCGCCACCGTCCCTCCTCTTCTGCTACGTAGCCAAGATGGCGTCACTAAGAGTGAGAAGTGTCCATCGTTCCACACTCAACTTTCTGACCATGATGAGTACACATCCGGGTATTAACAGTACACTGCATTTTGCCATACTTGTCATTGTGAACGCATTTACACCTTCAATATGGTTAGTATGAAGTGAGTATGTGAGTATGGAAGTATGCAACACGGCATTAGTCTCCAGTCCTGGGTGTTCCTTGGGGCTGCCCAGACCAGCTGCCTTTGAAGGCGACCAGGGGGCATCCTAACTAGACAGAGAGACATTTTATTTATTCAGGATTTCCAAGTGAAAGTTTGAGCTGCACCTCAATGTATCCCTGGCAGCTGGGATCAACACATCAATCTTTCCAGTTGTCTTCTGCTTCCTGTCCATCACCAGCATCTGTGGTTTGTTCCCAGTAGCAGTTTGTTCCCAGTAGCTCTCAACAACTCTTTGAGCTGACTGTATTAGGACCTGTGTTACTTCAGAGGTATGTTTCTGACTGACATTTTTGCTTCCTCATCATGGTTCCCACTGGCCTGTGGATGCTGGTCCTGAACATCTGCCTGAACTCTGTCTCTTTAATGCTGATGTGCTCTAGCAGGTTATGTGATGATAATCTCAGGTGATTGTACCCTGTTTGGGATCAGCATCACTGTTTTACCTTTAAAATGATCAGAAAAAGAGTTTGCATATGTGTTGAACGTGGTGTGGGATCAGGCCCCACAAGGACATGTCTGCCATATAGTCTACACTAAGCTGAATGACGAAAGACATGACATCAATGGCGACAGAAACACTGATAGAAGCATGGAACATCTTGCATGCTCTCAGGAAGATCACGAATCACCCGCGAACCAATCTAAATAAGCAACTTATGGTTTGTCTTTGTGCAATGCATTTCTTATCTTGTATAAAACTACTAGGCCAGGGAAAGCTCAGGCAGTCAGACTTCGTGAACTGACACACGCTGTTGTTGCCAGGGACCGTACTCTGACCCAGAGCTCTGTACAGCTTTATTCATCTACTGCCTATTAAATACATAACTTTGAGACCGAATATCTTCTCCTAGCCTTCAATTCAAACAAACACGCGGACTGGGCTCACACACAGCCAGAGGAGTTCCATAGCCCGAGCACGCAGTCCAACAATGGGGACGTGTTTTACATACAGAGGAACAAGCAGCAGCATCAAATCTGTCTGATGTGAAAAAGGGGATTTCGTTCTTGTAAATCAGGAGAAGAAATTCAAAGCAAGAATGACAAAGGAGTTGCTTTATCCTCAAGATGCAAAACACATGCTCCCTGGGTTGAGATGGATGCAAAATGATCTATTTGTAAATCAAACTAAACAAGTATTGTTACATCATGATTCTGATCTCATTCAGAAACCAGACCACCTCGATACCTAAAGTCTGTTTAATCTCTACATTTACTCATGAATTAGTTTAATTTGCTTCTCTATTTGAAGTTTTATTTAGTTCCTGTTTGATAAGATGAAACTATTTTTAGGTCTAAAGTTATTTTCTTGGTGACAAACAGGAAGTCGCTTTCCCTGATGCAACAGTGACACCACCAGAACACCAACACATCTGTGTTTACCACATCTGGTCATTGTGGTAAACACAGAGATGTGAAATAAGGAAGTTAAAGTTTTATTTTACTTCTGAAAGTTGTTAAATTCAGCTCAATACATCTGTCTAGTGAAGAAACGTCTGGTCAGCACTTGTTGTGCTATTACTTTTCACTTTCAGAATATTGCAAAATGTCCAATAGAGAATGGATCAGACAAGGTGAAAAAAATTGCGTATTTCAAGGTTTTTCAAACATCTACTGCTCTGGCATACTTTCACCTAGAGACATCATTAAAACTTTGAAATGGAGACACAAGTCTGGTGTATTGATGTGACACTCAAGTTTTTGATTGGTTGTGTAGTTTTTAATCAGTCACAAATCAATGACGATGATCAATTTTGGAAAAGTTTAGAGTGGATAGACTTTCATAAAATGCTTCATAAAATTTACATGGTGCTCACAGCAACAAATTTCACTCTACATGTATGATTGTCTCCAGAGTTGTAGTCACACCTGTGTTGCTTCATACAACAGCTGGCTTCACACTGTTGGGCCAAAGCTGAGCTAACCGAGGCATGCCGGGGCTAATTGGTCTCACACTGTCTGAAGCCGGTGCTAACTGGTGCCACCTCGGGGCCACTAGCCTCAGATTTCTGGTGCGATCAAAACGTTGGTCGCACCAGAAGTGACAAGTGTACAGCTCAACTGCCTCATTCACTCCCACGTTAACCCAGAGAGGGATTTTATGAAAAAAGGAGAAATTGTTTTTTTAAATTCGCTGTGTTGTCCACATTTTTGACACTAGGAACAAAACAATTACATCAATGTGTTCAGTAAAGTCTTGTAGCTCTGAGGGTGAAACATTTTTGTCGATATTTCCTTTAGCGTTTGAATAAACAGGAGTAGTTTGAGAACATGGCAACCGTGACTGCAGGAGCATGAATTTTTTCCGTATAAAATTAATCGGATAAGGAGAAAAACTTATGGAAGACATACTTCCATACTACATGTATGTACATGAATGCTACGTGGAAGCGTACAGGTTCAGGATTTTCAGGTCATTTCCAATCACAAAGCGATGAGTTGTACATCGATGTATCCTACCAAGTTTGATCCAGCTGTTGAAATCTCTAATCACGGATTAAACGCTAAACATATCTGTGTGTGTGTGTGTGTGTGTGTGTGTGTGTGTGATAATGTCAGAGCTGAATCGTCAAACTCACTGTAAAAATAGTCAAACACCAGCTGATAAAAGAGAAAATGATTCAATAAAACATGAACATAAATGAACCATCAACATTAAAACTATGAAGTTTACCAGGTCAGAGTTTGAACAAACAGCTTGTGGATCAGTTACGTTAAAAAAAATCTTGTCAAAATAAAAATGTATGCATCAGCAATAATGACCTTCCTGTCAAAACAAATGTATCCAGGTGTAAATGAATATAACATACATGTTGATTATTTTCTAGCATATTAAACCATGTGAACCGTTTAGCTAAAGGTTAGCCTAAATTGCTAATAGGCTTTTTCCATATATAGGGTTTTCCCTATAAACCGGATACTTTTTTAGTTCCTACTTGGCCGGGTTTTTAACATCTCTTCTCCACTACATGGTTGTGTCTCTACTCTACTGGACTCTACTCAGTCTGGTAGGAGACACTTCCTCTGACCAATCAGTGGCCGGCGTCTGTTCACGTCACGTTTTAGTATCGACTCAGCTCCATTGGTTCCTCCACAGAGTAGGAACTAAAACAGTAGCTGGAACCAGGAACTAGCACCAAGTGGAAACACTAGAAACTGAGTAGAGACCAGTAGATGCTGGTGGAAAAGGAGGAATAAAATGTGACAATTAAAAGAGATTAAAATTAAAATTAAAACAAGAAGAAGCTGGTACTCATAACACAACAGCTCAGAGAGAGAAAGTTATTTAGTAAAACATTTTTTAATTGATGACTATTTGTGCCTCGTTTCTTTACTTAAGATTTATTTTTTTTTTTTTTTTTTTAAATCTTACTCCTGTTCTTAAGTGCTATGTTTTTTCTACATTGTCTTTAATATGAAAGATCAGGTTAAATGGCATTTTGTTAGGATTTGATTTTGTATCGTTTGTGTACTTTTATTGTAAAAATGCACAGCGGGTGGTGGAGGTTAGGGGCCCCAGTTTGGCCCTGGGTGTCCAGCATCATGAAGAGCTGATTCCCCTGTTGCAACTGGATCTTCTCACCCTCCTGCTGTTGCTCTACAGCTCCATCATGTGGACGCAGTCACGTTACTGCTGCTGAGATCACAGTTCAGGCCACGCCTGCTCTTTACCCACAAGGAAGTGAAACGCTGAAGTGGAACCGCAGGACAGAAGAAAAGATCTGACAGCTGGAGCTTAGAGGTCACTCGACAGAGGCCTCCACTTCAACTCAAAACAGGTAAAAATGAAAAGTTTCTGTCCTCAGCAGCTGTTTGAAAGCTGTTTTATTTCTCTGTGACTCGGTCTGGAAATGTGATTTTAGTTCTTTGTCGTGGAGGTGAACAGCTGTAAAAGTAGATAATGTTCAGATTGTTTATGTTGAACTGTTTTGTCTGCAGGGAGATGGCAGCTCTCAGGGTTTTCCTCCTTCTGGCCTTGTGTCTCGTACTCGGCCATCAGACGTCAGTGTCTGCCAGGAACGACGCCCCTTGTCAACTCTCCAACTGGAACAATGGCTACAACACTTTCGTCAAACGTCACATCCGCTCTGGTTTGCCTTCATCTCTCAACCATAACGAGTGGTTTAACTACATCAAGAACAACGGCGGCTGCGACCGGCCCACGCAGTCCTTCCTGTCCACGTCGGAGCTGGACAAAGTGAAAGCCGTGTGCACGAACGCCGGCGGCGTCAGGTACCAGGAAAACCTGTGCATCAGCCGGCAGCCGTTCACCTTCGTCACGGTGCGAAGCGACAAGGGAACCTGCGGCATCAAGAGCGTCCTGAAGGAAACCAAACATCTGATCCTCGCCTGCGAGAAGCTTGACAACCAGTGTGTCCCTGTTCACTTTGAGGGAAACCCAAAATATTATCAGCCGGAAAACAACGCCAAAGGCTGCCAGGACCCGAGCAGCAGAGGCCACACCCCCAACCTCACGGCCACGTGGCTCCCGCTTTTACTGCTTCTACTCGTTGTTCATTATGGTTTTTAACTTTCACAATTCGAGGAGCTGAAATTGATGATAACAGTTTAATCAAGGATGTTTTTATCTTGAAATTTAACTTTTTAAATCATCATCATCATCATCAGTATGAACCACATTTAACCTTTAAAAAGTATTTTTTCATGTGTTTATACTTGAATGAACTGTGGTGCTGATGTTTCCACGTTTCATGTGATGTTTTTTTACATATATTTTCCTCTGGGATCAACAAAGTATTTTTTGATTCTGATTCTAAAGTTTTTTAATAAACTGAATCAACCCGAGCTGCTGCGCCCGTGTTTGGTTTGCATTATTCACCAAAACAAACACGAGGTTGAAACTACACAGAGGAACAGAGAAAAGTCACGTCTGACAGTTTAAAGGGTCAAAATTAAATCTGTCACAGGATTAATGACAATAAAATAAGAGCCATTAATTAAGAAACATGTTTTTAAAACAAAAGACAAAATGATTTTAGTGCAAAAACAATTAGAAAATAGATTTAAAAAAAAAAAAAACAGGTAGGTAAATATTAAAACTGATCTTTCTACTTTAGAAAATGGAGCTTTTTAAATATATATATATATATATATATTCCTCATGTTCTAGTTCTTTTCTTCAAAACTTGCAACACAAACTTCAATTCTTCTCTTTTTTGCAAAACCGTGTTTCCTGAGTATCTACTGAGTCTCTACACGTAGGATCAGTCACGATTGACTCACCGAAGCACAATCAGTGTTTCCTGTGTCTGTCACCTCTGGTTTCTAAACGTTAGCATGCTAACAGCTAGCTCCACACACACACACACACACACACACACACACCCAGACAGACACACACACACACACACACACACACACACACACACACCCAGACAGACACACACACACACACACACACACACACACACACACAGATCTCTATGTGAATCAGGACACATTGCACCAATAGTCAGTCACCACTGGATGGCAGCAGAGTTAGTCCTAAACCCAACAGGAGGCCAAGACCAGGATCAGGATCAGTGTTTCATTTCAGACACATTTCCTACAGAACATCCTCACATTAGTTGAAACTCAAACTCAAAAAACTGATTTTTTTCTGATGAAGTCGACGATAAACAGATGAGCTGCTGCTTCTGCTGCAGGATCCTGTCATAAACATGTTAACATGTTATTAACATGTTAACATGTTATTAACCTGTTGAATCACAGCAGGAAAACACACATTTTTATAATCTAACAACTTCCTGTTCAGACAAAACGAGACGCTTGATCAGAGACTCGTACAGTGACCAGACGGTGACCTCATACCTGATCGATGACATCATAGGGTCATACACACACACACACACACACACACACACACACACACACACACACACACACACACACACACACACACACACACACACACACACACACACACACACACACACACACACACACACACACACACACACACTGAGGAAGAAGCTGAAATGAACAATCGTTGACTCGGGGTGAAGAGGAAAAGCTGCAGCAGAATAAAAGAATGAGTGCAGAGTGAGAGGCAGTGAGGGGGGTTGACCTGTGTGTGTGTGTGTGTGTGTGTGTGTGTGTGGTGTGGTTTGAATGGCGGGGGGGGATAAAAAGTTGCACTTTGATTGAACCGTTTTTGGTTTTTGTAGAAAAACAAACCACATGAACATAAAGTCAAGTGGGAAACATGAAATGTTTTCTTTCTCAGATTCTTCATCATCTCCAACAACCACCTTCATCCTCAGCGTCTCCTCCTCCTCTTCCTCACCCCCCCCCACCCTCACACTCCTCCACCACCTCCTCCTTCACCACCACCACCTCCTCCTGGTGTTTTACAGCCGCGTCGTCTCATTAAACCGACGGTGGCAGCGAACAAACTGAACAAACACAAACTGATCCAACTCTGAACTTTGTCCAGACGCTAAAGACAAACGGTATCATCACACCTGGGGGGCAGTTGTCAGAGGAGGGGGCAGTTGTCAGAGGAGGGGGGGGCAGTAGATAGGGACAAAAGGAACAGAGTGAAATGTCGCAGTCTAACTGGTTCATTCTCCTGTACAGGAAGACATGTCCACACTCTGGCTTTAAATAAAACACTTTCTGGGTAGGGATGGGGGGTGAGTGAGTGTGTGTGTGTGTGTGTGTGTGTGTGTAGGGGGGGTACAGGAGGTTATTCAGCAGTTCAGTTGTTTGATTACTGTGAGATACGACTTCATCTGAGGAAAAACACAAATGAGGAACATGTTTCTGTTGAAAGCCGACACACACACACACACACACACACACACACACACACACAGTTAAATGCTCTAATCAGACCCACATGCTCCGGTCAGTGTGTGTGTGTGTTTGACCTCTGAGTTTTTACACACACATTGTTTTTCTCTCTGAGATTTTTACGTCTCAAACTATCCATCGTTTCAGAGACGCCGCCGCTCTGTCACTTGCCGGTTCCCGCCGTCGAGACCGAGTGAAGACAAAACGCCGCCGTGTGCGTCTCCTCTTGTTGTCTCCTCTCATCATCTCGGGGTCAGAGGTCAGTAATGACTTCCAGGAGCCGGAGATGAGGAAGGTCAGGGTCAAGTTCATATGTGAGGTCACAGAGGTCACGGGGTCACGGTTTTACTGGAGGTCGTGACGATGATGAAGAGGAGAACGGCAGTGAAGTGTGACTTTACTGCTGAACGATCACACGGTTCAAACCTGTGCAGACGTGTTGCTGCTTTTCATAAAGGCCCTGACTGTAACAGGACACGAGCTGCGAACAGACAGGATGAGTCTTCACACGACGACAACGATGATGATGATGATGATGATCATCATCATCATCATCGTTGAACCAACACGGTTCAGATCTGTGTCATTTGAATGAGCAGAGGAAACAGGAAACAATCAACTGTGGAAGAGGAAGTGAAACGTAAAGATGAGGAAGATTTCACTGAGTCAGATTTGAATCCAACTGATAAACATCTGAGCTGTTTAAAAGATCAGGACACAGTTTAAACTGTGAAGAGAAACGTCTCAGTGTTTCTACAACTGAACGAGACGACAGCGACTAACTCACATTCAGTCACACTCAGTTTCCATCGATTTAAAAAGATGGAAACTGCAGCTGCAGCTAAAGTACAAAAGGTGTCAAAGTTAGCTAACGTAGCCGTGTTAGCATCAGTCTCTAGTCACTGGTCGTCTCCGTCCAGGTGGAGACTCGTCTGTCTCAGGTCATGAAGAGACATGAAGCTACAACCGTTGTATCCTTCACAGTCTGACATATCCCATGATTCATTGCAGCAGCGGGTGACGTTTGTGACATGTAGTTGAAGGTAGACGGAGTCTATCATCAGTCTTTTCTTTGTGGGTGAGATAGTTGAGGTTTAATTTTCTGATTTCGCAGCAGTTTTGGTTTTTTTTAATCGATTGTTGATCCACAACAATATAAAACAGTTTCCTCCTCTGTGGTGAAATCTGCCCGGAGACTGTTTCTCTTGGTCCTTAGTGATGTTGAAGGTAAATATGAGACTTTAATCTCATGTTTCCTGCGTCTTCTAAAAGAAACAAGGAGGTGATTCACTGACGTTACGGATCAATGTTTCACTAGAAACATGATGATGATGAAAAACTGTGGAAAAGTCACAGTGGTTGGTGCAGAATTCACAGGAATCAGTTGAAATTGTTTATCTGCAAAATGTAAAATGTAACGGTGATGAACTTTTAGACACGTGACATAAATATGTTAAGTCTCTTAAGGAGCGATGGTTTGACTGAGGTTAAACTCAAAGATTCACCAGAAAAATATGAAGCAGAATTTAAATTTAACGACTTGTTGGAAAAAAATAAGTGGAAATAAAAGTGAGCTGCTTCTGTGAGAGAGACAGAGATTTAGACGTGAAGTTTTGCTGTCACATTTAGAGACACGGTTGATGTAAACTGGTTTCTGTAGTCTACGTTGCCCGGACCTTCGTAGACCAGGTCCTGTTTAGGACTCGGGACAGGAGGTAAACTTCTTCTGCTTCTTCTTCTTCTGTTTTATTGCAGCTTATAGTTTCTTCAGCGTTCGATGATCAGATTCATCTGGTCGGTGCAGGTCGGTCGGCGGAGGATGAGTGAAGTAAAGTTGTCAGAAGAGAAGCAAACTAACACTGGATGAGTGTGAGTCTTTGATGTGAAGCTCTCTCGTCCGCTCTCTCTCTCTCTCTCTTTGCTGACTCACTCTTTTTAACAACAAAGAGATAAAAAGTCACTTTCTCAGAAACTTTCCCTCCGTCTCTTCCCTCCATCCTCAGGCTGAGAGAGGAATGTGTCAGAGCTGCACAAAAGAACAAAAGCTTGACAGGAGGAGGAAGAAAAGGAGGAATGGAGGGGGGGGGGGGGGGTGGGGAGGGGAGGTAAAGGAGAGGGAGAAAGGAAGGGAGGGAGGGAGAGAGAGGAGCAGATCACGGATGAATGGAGCTGAATGAAGAGCGGTGCTTTGTCATCACATGCTGACATCGAGCATCACACACATTCAGAGCTCTTCATCAAACGTCTACTGAGGAGGGTGAGGAGGGGGTGAGGAGGGGTGAGTAAGGGGGGGGGTGATGGGGGGTCTGTCACTGAGCTGAACCTCATTTGCAGCGTCTGATGCATCTGTGGTGACGTCATGATCACAGACTGAAGCATCAGGAGGTTCCTCAGGTCTCCACTGTGACCTTTGTGTTTCCATCAGTCACTTTCAGATCCAAGGATCCAAGTGGAACAGACCCCCCAGACCACCGACCCTCCCCAAGACCACCACAGACCACCTCAGACCACCACAGCAGCAGGCCACTAATCTGAGTTTTAATCTGATGGATTACAACTTTAACATGTAAAATCAACCTGTGAGGATACATTGTGTGTGTGTGAGAGAGAGAGAGAAGGAGTGTGTGTGTGTGTGTGTGTGTGTGTGTGTGTTAGAGAGCGACAGTGGAGTGTGTGCGTGGTGCAGAAAACAATATGAGCCGCTTTGTTCACATCAAACGCAGCCGCTGGATTTGGATCCAGGTTTGTGCGTAAAAGCGCGTATCGCGTTTCCATAAATCAGCCTGAAGTGACACTGAGCCGGAGTGTGTGAGTGAGTGGACTATATGTCAGCCACCCCACCCCCCAACCCACCCCACACACACACACACACACACACACACACACACACACACACACACACACACACACACACACACACACACACACACGCCCCCCCCCCCCAGTTTCCCGGGTTACCTCGCGCGGCGCGGCGCAGCGGATGGATCATCCATCAAGAGTCAATCGTTAACGTCGCTTTGTCCCTCTACCATCCATCATCAGCGCGTGCACGTGGTGTGTGTGTGAGTGTGTGTTCTTTATAGAGGAGCCGCCATCAACCCCCCACCCCCCCGGACCCCGGTCAGTCTGTCTGAGCCTCCTCCTTCTCTTCCGTCCGAGCAGCGGGAGTCTCCTCAGACCTACGTCAGCTCCACCTCTTATTTTAATAACCCCCCCCACCCACACACACCCCACACTCACCCCTCCCTCACCCCCTCCCTCCACCCTCGCGGGTTGGTGGTGTTTTTCCCTCTGACGCACCGGGACCTGGATCCCGTTACCACCGCTTTTATTTTTATGACACAGCGCGGCGGCGCACAGGAGGCTGAGGGGTGAGGAGAGAGGGGTAAGGTCACGGCTCACCCCCCCCCCTCTCTGGTCCTCCGCCTTCACAGACTCGCTCTGACACCGGGCCGTTATCGGCTGCATCACGGAGACTGTCGGTCTCTGGAGCGCGCAGCGCGGTCACTGTGGATGAGATGGAGCCGCAAGCTGGGTCCGCGCGGGGCGGCGTGTTGGTGGTGGTGGTGGGAGGGGGGGGCGTGGTCGGGTCTAAACCCGCGCCTGTGATCCATGCGCCGTATGGGCGTGGTTTCACATAAAGGGGCGTGATCTGAGATACAGAAGCGCCTCCGCTCCCGGTGTCGTTCACTAAGCGCAGCGGCTGTGACGCGCTGATGAGCTGAGCTCTGACACCGCAGGCACGTTCACACTCTGACACACACACGCCGGGAGCCGGACCCTAATCTAGACCTGGACCTGAACCCGGACCTGTAGACACCGACCCGCATCATGGAGCGTAAGATCCCCGACTTCTCCGGATCCTGGGAGATGAAAAGTTCCGAAAACTTCGAGGAGCTGCTGAAAGCGCTGAGTGAGTGATGAACCGGTCGCATGGGCGGAGGGTGTGTGTCTGTGGTACAGTGTGTGTCTGTCTGTCTGTCTGTCTGTCTGTCTGTCTGTGTGTGTGTGTGTGTGTGTTGGGAGATCCTTTGTCAGTCTCTGCAAAACTAGACCTCGGTACTTGGCCCGGAGCCAACCTCACCCCTCTGTCCCTCTGTGGCCTCACCCCAACACAATAGAGACAAACCGCGGCACATCTGTCTGTGTGTGTGTGTGTGTGTGACCGTTACGACGCGGTACAGTGCGGGACAGCGGCATCATTATGAGAAGTGACAGACACCTGCTGCTCCGTCTGCGCCTGCGCCACATCGCTGCTACAACGGGAGTCTGGACAGAGCGCGCGTGTGCATGCATGCGTGCGCGAGCGTGTGTGGTGGTATGCACGCGCAGAGTCGCAGCAGTCTAGTTATGAGACAATTAGCAGCGCGTGAAGCGACAGCGCGCACCTGGAACCGCGTCACCGCACAGACATCTCGAGGATTAAGACTGTAAGAGTGAGCGAGACAGTGGAGTGGGGTGGGAGGAGAGGTGGGGGGTGGCAGTGCACGTATGTGTGTGTCTGCGTGTGTAAGAGAGAGAGAGGGAGGGTGTGGGAGGGGAAGATGATAATATAATTAGATGGCACCGTGCGTAATGGTGAATGGAGCAGATAGTTCGTGCGTAATGGCGCATAATGCCTAATGGTTTGGTGTGTGTGTGTGTGTGTGTGTGTGTGTGTCACCTCACGTGTCTGTGCAGCAGCAAGGAGTTTCAGCGGGTTTCAGTGTCTCCATCTCAGAACAGTTCCAGGTTTCACTGTGAGGGCACAGCTGGACTCCTCCTGTCAGCGCCTCCTCCTCCATCCTCTCTTCCTCTGCTCCCTTCGTCCCAAATGCTTCCTCTGACCTTTGACCCCGAGCGTCTGTCTGTGACCTCGGGTGTTTTTATGTTCAGGTGATTTTCAGCTTCAACAACCAGTCGTTAGTGTCGTTAGTGTCAGCGCCTGTGGCTCCCAAATGGTTGACAGGCGTCTGAACGGAGGTCAGTCTGAACGGAGGTCAGTCTGAACGGAGGTCAGTCTGAACCGAGGTCAGTCTGAACCGAGGTCAGTCTGAACCGAGGTCAGTCTGAACCGAGGTCAGTCTGAACCGAGGTCAGTCTGAACCGAGGTCAGTCTGCAGGAGGCGACGCTGCTCGACACATTAACGTCCTGTTGTTGTTGTCATTGTTTTGTTTTATAAACAAACAGCTGCAGTTTTATCTCTGAGGCAGATCAACGTTCTGCTGCTGCATGATGCAAAAAATCTGGATAAAGTTTCATCAAAGAACAAAAAAATGACTCAACACGAGAAACTGACAATATCACTGCAGCCTGATGTGTGTGTGTGTGTATATTTACTCCTGCTGACAGGTGGGAATGTGTGTGAGGTGAGAAGTGAGAAACTTAAACTCAACAGCAGAAACACACCGGACACACACACACACACACACACACACACACACACACACAGCCCCTCGTCTGTCTGCCCCCCTCCCCTCCTCCTCACCTTTCCTCCCTCCTCGTTCCCACACAGAATCATCAGTTTCTGTTTCCTTTTTTTAGATAAAACTATCGAACAAGAACAAGACCTGACTCAGTCCAAACACACACACACACACACACACACACAGAGTCAAACACACATACATGCTACAACATGTATTTGCAGTGAACGGTGAGAAAAATTGGGATTGTTTGTTTGAATATCCATATTAGTCACAGTGTGTGTGTGTCTGTATGTGTATGTGATGATTAAATGTGGGGGGAATGCAGATGTGCTGACCTCATTGTTTCCCTTGTCATCATTATTGGACACAGCTCTGCTCTGTTTACCATGAACACACACACACTGTAACACACACACTGTAACACACACACAGCCCAACGTAGTTTTGCATAATCAGAACTGTTTTGTTTTTACAAACACGGATCGTCACCTGGTGAAGGTGTGAACGAGATTCAAAGTGAAAGTGTTTCTGACTGTGTGTGTGTGTGTGTGTGTGTCCTGACATGTAACCTTCCTCCTCTTGCTCCCTCAGACGTGAACATGATGCTTCGTAAAATCGCGGTGAAGGCGGCGTCGAAGCCGCAGGTGGAGATCACTCAGGACGGAGAGACGTTGTCCATCTGCACCTCCACCACCGTCCGCACCACCCACATCACCTTCACCGTGGGGGAGGAGTTCAACGAGGCCACGGTGGACGGACGCGCCTGCAAGGTACTAGACCAGGACCAGGATTTGGTCCTAAATGTTTTCTATACTTTCTGACAACAGAGTAACGGCCGGAAAGGGGGCGGAGCCACATCACATGAATCTGTTTGATTTGTCTCTTCATCATCTGTGTCCTGTCCTGTTCTCCCCCTCAGTCTCTGAGGACTCATTTCACTCCTTCAGACTCTTTATGACCCTTTCAACTTCCCTTTGCTCCCCCCTCCCCCCCCTCGTTTTCCCGTGTGTGGCCTCCGTCTCCAAAGCAAACAGGCGGCGAGCAGCCAGAGCACCGCTGCACCAACGATGAGCACATCAGCAGCTATCACCTCCCCTGTGTCCGTCTACACCTCCAACACTCAGCTCTGTTTTCTCTCTGTTTTGCAGAGTTTTCCTCACTGGGAAACCGACAGTAAAATCAGCTGTGAGCAGACGCTGCAGAAAGGGGAGGGGCCAAAGACGTCCTGGACCCGAGAGATCACCAACGACGGCAAACTGATCCTGGTACGACACATGGTCTCGCCGGGTCATCACAGACCGACGGGGAGTCAAGTTCAAACACTGATACTGTAACAAACACAGGGTAAAACATGTCAAACAGGAAACAAACAGATACATGTTACTTTAATCTAGAGGCTGGATTATTTTTACTCTGATGTAGTCGAGTACATGAATTCACACCAAACTGATCGTCACGTTGTTTCATCACAAACTGAAACGTCTGTGAACTTGTCTGCCCCTAGAGACGCTCCACCTACTGAACACAGCGAGACAAACAGTCGATTAATTAAAGTCAAACCAGTTCGACCAGAGACAGACACACACACACACACTGAGGACGTGTGTGAAAACAGAATCAAACTGAATCTTTTCCACCTTCTCGTCTTTGTGTTTCAGACCATGAGAGCAGACGATGTGATCTGTACCAGAGTCTACGAACGGAAACAATGAACAACAAGCACTTCTGATGTTTCATCCCTCGGCCCCCCAGCACCAAGAAGACCCCAAGACCCCCACCCAGACCCAGACCCCTCCCCCATCACGGAGCGACGACCTGTAGTTTGACTCCAGCAGGTTAACGACACTGACACGATGTTTCCATGTTCATCAATAATCTGATATAAGACTGATCATATATTTAATAATAACTGATGTGAACCTCTTAATGCTGAGGAAGACGAGACCTGTGTCTGTAGCTAATCACCAGTCAAAGATCCTAAAATTAAACATCCAACAAAATGCTGCTTTCACATGTCTTAAGTTGTTTTCTGACACGTTTAGAAGAACTATTTAGAAAATCAAATGTTGCTTTAATCAAAATAAAATGTTCAATAACATTACAGCTTGAATAAGATGGAATACGATACAGGAAACGGAGATAAAAAGAATAATCTAGAAGAAACTCATGATACACTAGAAGACAATAACCAGGATGTTAATGAACATGGAAGCAAAAATAGTCAGTGTCACATGTTCACATCAGTGTGTGTGTCCAGCTGTTTTAAACATGCTGAGTGCGAGTGTGTGTGTGTGTGTGTGTGTGTGTGTGTGTGTGTGATGTATAAACCAGCTCCTCGTCTTCGTCTCTTTCCTGCAGCTTCCACCTTTTCTACCTGACGCCACGTTTTATATTTATTATTATTCACTTGATTCTGATCCAGTTTCTGCTCCAACGTTTTTACTGTTTTCTTGTGTTTTATATAAAATGTGATGGTGAAACACTTTCTATGGTTAAAAAAAAAAAAAAAAAAAACCTCAATAAAGCACCGTGTTCATAACTCTGACTCTCCGGCTCTAAAAACATCATCATGTGTTTTATGGTTTGTGAGTGTAGCAGCAGAATATGTGCACATCTTATTTTAGTCTTTGTGTCAGCTGTCTGTAACTAGAATAACTCGTCTGTCTCCGTCCCCCTCTCGTCTCCGTCCCTCCCTCTGTCAATCATCACACGCATGTCCTCGTTTTCTCGACGCTCAAAATGTTTCCACCTCTGTTCACTTTAATCACACGGCGTCACGAGGATCAGTTCGCCGAGTTTCCTCCGACACACACACACACAGAAGCAGCTCAGTTTTATTTCCACTTATTTTTGCCAACGAGTCGATTTAACTCTGGTTCATATTTTTCTGGTGAATCTTTGAAGGAACGAACGTCTGACTGATGAAAACTCGACGACCAAACCGTCCGTCCTTAAATCTTAAACACACTGTCCAACAGAGAACTTCCTGTTTATGTTCTTTATGTATCAAAGTTACGAAGTAACATTGTTACAAAGTAACATTGTTACAAAGTAACATTGTTAGGAGAATTCCAGAGAGAATTCAGCTGCAGATCAAATCTAATTCAGTCCATTTAAAAACTTCCTCCTCACTGCTCCACTACTGAGGTCACGTGACCTTTATCTTTAACTCCAGTTAACAGCTAACAGTTAACTTTAGCTACGTCAATTATCTTATTTCATATTTCTTTTTTAAGCTAGCGCAGCTAATTTTGTTAGTGTCAAAGCTAACATTGTAACCTTACTAATTAAGTTATTTCAGCTAATGTAGCTAATAAGCTTATTTAGTCACCTCAGCCAGTTGGGATAATTTTTTGTCAACTTAGCTAACTTAGTTACTTCAGCTAACTTGGCTACACAAGTTAACTTATCTTAGCTAATTTAGTTATACTGGTAAATTATTCATTTAATCTAATTTAGTGAACTTGGCTACTTTCTTAGCTTTAGTTTATTTAGTCATTTAAGCTAATTTGGCTACATCAGCAAAATTTTAGCTACTTTTGTGATACGTTAGCTAACATTTCTACATTTTCTACTTCTATTAACTTGTCTTATTAGCCACATCAGCTAATTTAACGAATTTCTGCTGATGTAGCTACATCAGTTAACTGAGGTTCGACTGTGAAGGATCAAACTGTTTCACTCTGAAGGAGGATGAACTGAGGACGGAGACAGAGACAAAGGTCAAACTCAAGGATCTTTTCTTTTCTTTGTGGGGGGGTGGGAGGGGGCAGACAGTAAAATACCTGACCAATCACAGTGGGCGTGTCCCTCCCTGATGGCAGGAAATGCCAATTGGATTACAGGGTTCAGCTGATTGACAGCAGATGTGCTTAACAAGGAGCGAGGCCGTTAAAGGGGCTGGTGAGAAAAGATGGATGACCTGAGTTCACACACACACACACATACAGACACACACACACACACACACACACAGACACACACACACACACACACATACACACACACACACACACACAAGTACAGTTATACAACAGAGGAATTTCTTGATGCTGAAGCTGATTTCTGTCTCCGTCTCCGTGTCGTTGCCTGCAGCCGTGTAGTTACAGTGTGACCCCAATAAAGTCTCCTCCTCTGCCTCCTGCCCCAATAAAAGGGGTAAATAACCGCCCCTCCCTCCCTGTTTATTACCCCCTGGGGCAGTAAAAGGCAGCTGTCTGGCCTCCTTCAAAACGTCCCGGCCTGCACCGGACCCCCGTAAAAACACCAAACACACACACACCAAACTAAAAACACACATTCTGGGAAATCTTCACACACACGGTCAAACACTCGCACTGTACACGCAGCTCGTAAAACACCGGGATCACACACCGACGACCTGGACACACACACACACACGGAGTGGTAAAATAAAAACCACCTGTATGATGATGAACACGCCTCCAACGGTGCTCAGTCACTTCATCCATCAGAGCTGAAAGGAAACGTGATCTTAGCAACACGTCTAACAAGCAACCAGTTGATAGGTGTGTGTGTGTGTGT
The DNA here is from genome assembly GCA_016801845.1 of Polydactylus sextarius. Taxonomy (NCBI): domain Eukaryota; kingdom Metazoa; phylum Chordata; class Actinopteri; family Polynemidae; genus Polydactylus; species Polydactylus sextarius. The sequence goes on from CM028913.1 coordinate 25,054,325, forward strand.
GTCAGATCATACATGACGGATGTGCAGGAGTGTGTGTACACGTCTACATAGCGTGTGTCACACAGGAAGGCATGATGGGTGATTTGTGACTGTAGTTACTGCTGTGTGAGTCTGAGGAGGAGGGAGCCTCGGGGGGGTGTGAATCTGCCCCGCAGAGCAGAGGAGAGGGGGTTGAGGAAGGGGGTTGGGGGCAAATACAGAAGAGAATGATGGGTAAAAAGACCAAGAACTTCATGATGAGTGTGTTGTTGCATGTTCATAGAAAGAGACTGTGTGTGGCAACGAGATGACAGGTGAATGTCAGGAATCACTGATTTACACTCACACATACACACACCTGTAGGCTACACACACACACACACACACACACTGTAACACACACACACACACACACACACACACACACACACACACACTGATGATGCACCACAGTCATACACTCCTCAGTGAAGTTAAAGAGCAGTTAGACCACCCAGAACAGAAACATCTGAGGACGCTTGTAAAATAAAAGACTGGTCAAGAATAGAAAACACACACACACACACACACACACACACACACACACACACACACACACACACACACACACACACGTGTGTGTGTGGTGGTGAAGCAGCAAAGGCCAAGATCACAGGTCTGGAAAAACAGAGAAATGACCTTCATCTTCTTCATCTCTGGAAAATAAAAAACCCAGAGGAGAAGGTGAGTCAGAGGATGATGATGAAGTCTTTATAATTAAATCAACGATTCATTCACTTCCACACGAACAGGTTTAAACTCTTCTCTCAGTGGAGAAACCTGGACTGATCTCCTCCTCCTCCTCCTCCTCCTCCAGCACAATGGTTTCACAGTGATCCAGAGTTGGATGAACGACGTCTTTGTCGACATGAAGATCGTAATAAATGTGATGATAAATGTGATTATAGACTCGAGGACACGAGGACGATGACGACGCCATTTGAAGACGAACACGAGACGAGTTCAACTGTGGACGTTTGTTCCTCTGAGACGTTAACGTTGGACGGACGGAGACGTGTCCTCGGGTGGATTATATCCAGGATTATATCCAACTACAGATTATAGATTATTGATGTTTATAATACGACCTCATTAAATATTTAAAAAAAACTGAGGTTTGACTCTGACGTGTTTAAGATTTAAAACAGGTTCGTCGACTGTCACAACATATGACTCACTGTTGTTTTATAAGATCTTCTGCCTGTAAACACACACACATACTATAACACACACACACACACACACTGTAAGACACACTTAAGTTAATATGAATAAACTCAGATCAGTTTTAGTTTAAAAAGCTGCAGCTGCAACATGAGGTTCAGCTCATCATCATCCCGTCTCTTCCTCTTTCCTCCTCCTCCCTCTCCCTCACCCCTTCCTCACCCCTTCCCTCCCCCCTCCTGACCAGCTCCAGGCAGAAGCCAACCAGAAACATACCTCAGAGCAGCATGTCATCGCTGGACACGGCGGTGCAACGTTGGCTGAGGAGGAGCTGGTGTCGTCTGACTGGTTGGAGGAGAAAACAGGGTGGAGGAGACACACACACACACACTGAGACACACACACTGAGACACACACACACACACTGAGACACACACACACACACACACACACACACACACAGACACACACACACACACACTGAGACACACACACACACACTGACACACACACACACACACACACACACACACACACACACACTGAGACACACACACACACACACACACACACACACACACACACACACACACACACTGTAACACACATTGAGACACATACACACACAGACCCACACACACACACACACAATACACACTGAGACACACACACACACTGTAACACACACTATAACACACACACACACACACACAGAGTTTCTGAGGAGGTGTCAGTGCTCGTCTCACCATGTTGGGGGGTCATGTCGGGGGGGCAGGGATCACCTGGTGACGGACGGCGAGCAGCTCTTCACTGACGCTGCTCTGTCATTACCCACAAATCATTGCTGCTGCTGTAACACACTGATTCACTGAACGTCTAGCGGGAAAATAAATATCTCATGGACACGTGAACTAACGCAGGAACGGACGTGGACGTTCACATTCCTGCTGCTGCTGCCGATCGTCTGAGAGGAAACAAACTGAAACTTCACCACAAACGCTGATACAAACAGTCGCTTTTACAGTTTTACGTTTCCATGGAAACATGAAGATGAAGATTCAATGTGAAACCAAAGAAAAAAGTTGATTCTTCTGAACAAACTGAAAGTTTTTCTACTCGTCATTTCAAGAAAATTAGATTTTATGTCTGATGTTGATGAGCTTCTGCATAACTGTGTGTGTGTGTGTGTGTGTGTGTGTGTGTGTGTGTTACAGTGTGTGTGTGGGTGTGTGTTTGTGTGTGTGTCTTGGCTCTGTTTCTCTGGTTCCACTGAATCTGTGGTTGTGTTCAGGACGCTTGGTTTGGTTGCATGTGAATGAAAACATCTGATTTTACACTGAGCTGTCAGTCAATAGGACACACACACACACACACACACACACACACACACACACACACACACACACACACACGCCTCCATCAGTCCCGCCCTGTTACAGTAACCTGTCAGAACAACGACGGCGTTTGGTTCAATGCAAATGTTTGAAAACCGTTAATGTAGCAGAACATGTTTCTCTCTAGATTCTCTGTGGTTGAAATAAAAGAGACGAGGAAGAGGAGGAGGAAAATGATGATGAAGAGGAGGAAGAGGAGGAGGAGGAAGAGGAGGAGGATGAAGGTAATAACATCAAGGACACTGATAGAAACCAAAGTCAAAGATGCAGTTAGTGTCTGAGCTGAGATGAAGAGACTGGGGTCAACGACCAATCAATAGATTCATACATCACAGTTAATGGACTCACTACAGATCTTTATGGTCCTGGACCTGGACCTGGTCCTATTCCTGGTCCAGGTCCAGGTCTAAGTCCTGGTTCTGGCTGTCGTCCACCAGCACAAGACAAACACTGAGCAGCATCAGTGAAACATCAGACGAAATTAGTTTAATATGAATCTGAAAACACATGAGTTGAAACACAGTGACACCTGGTGGTGAAAGGTGGAAACTACATTAAATCACAGAAAATCACTGCAGGTTTGAACTTAAACTGATAAATAAATAATAATCAATAAATAATAATCAGCTGTGACAGATGTAAATTATAAACAATATTCTCTAAAAACAGAAGAAGATTCAAATTAATTTACTTTCTGGTTTAAATCACGTCAACGTGTGACATCACTTCCTCTGATACGACAACAACTTTAGAGCTCTTTATTTATTTATTATTATTGGATTTATAGAAAACATTATAGTTTGTGGTTTAGTTTGTGTTATGTCCGGTCGTCATGACGACTGTTAAAGGCCCAAGATGAACCTGGATGTTATAAACAAACAAACAAACAAACAAACAAACGTTCGTTCTTCACTTGTTCTTTAGTTTGTTTGATTTGGACAAAATAAACAACAGAAACACAGAATCACATGAACAAGAAAATACAATCCCATGTTGAAAATACAATCCCATGATGCAACACGGCTCTTTGGTAAAGTCTGATTGAGTTGTTCATTGGACGACGACGACAACAACAACAACAACAACAACAACAACAACAACAACAACAACAACAACAACAACAACAACAACAACAACAACAACAACAAAGGTCTAAAGTTACTGATTCAAACTTTTCAACAAACAATAATAAAACTAAAACTCAATGTCGACTCAAAACTGGATCAGACTCCAGAGACTGAACCAGGGTGGATGGTCTAGGGGGCCTGGGGGTCTAAGGACAGACCTGAGGACCACCACCCTCCGGACTGAAGCCTCAGGACCGACATGCCCAACAGCTAACAGCTAACAGCTAACATTTATCTTTACTCAATGAAACTGTAGCTGTTGCTAACTTAGCTTAGCACAAACACTGGGAACATGGAGACCGGACCCTGGTCCCTCGCTAGACCTGGTCCTCCCTAGTCTGGACCAGGTTCTGGTTCACTAAGGGCTCAGAGGACAACAAAGTAAAAGTCCACTAAAGTCCACTTACCTGGTCTCGGGTCCATTAAACACAGAACCAGGACCTTCATCCTGGATCCAGTCCAGGTCTTGGTGACGTCACCACAGGTGTCCCACAGCGTCCACGTGTTCTTCTGCTCCTGACGTCACAGCTCGTTCAGGTGTTTATTTAAATGTTTTGATGAATAATGTTTTAAAAAAAAGTCGCTTCATTTTCATGTCGACTCATCAGGCGGGAAAAGTCTCAGAAACATCACGAGAAAGAGAAAGAGACGAATCAATCAACAGGTGAAGTGACAACAAAGATGGCGGCGGTTTCTTCTTCTTCTTTGTCGTCGTCGTCGTCGCGTGGAGCTGCTGGTCGCTGCCGCCCCCGGTGGACACAGAAGGAACTACAGCAGGAACCATCCAGCCCGTGGAGCTACGGGACCTTTACAGGTCTGGACCAGGACCGGGTCTGACCATTAACTTATTAACAGTTTTATTTATTAAAAATAATGTTTATTCAGATTATATATTGTTTTTCTATGACGTCGACACTTTCATAATTTATCAATAATATTTATAAGTAAATGATTTTTCCTTCGGGTCATGTGACCTGTTGTGACGTGTACTTCCGGTAAACACCTGAAGATGGCGCCAAAGATCTTTGTGACATGTTTTTTTACATGATGATAAACATGTTGAACATGTGAATGAAACATGTTGACGTTTTGTCTGAAAATAAAAGAATAAATAATAAATAATGTGGAACCAATAAACTGATACTGACGATTTGTGTTCAATGTTTTCAGATAATAATTTATTTAATTACCTTTTCATCATTAAAATTCATATTTACTATTTACATTTTTTTACTATAAATAATTAAACTCATCAGTTACTAAGTAACTAATTACTTCTTTTTCTAAAGTAACGTACCAACACTGGAGTTCAGGGTCCTGGTCTGAGTCCAGGTCTCGGTCCTGATGTGATTCCTCTTCTGACCTGTAGATGGAGACAGAGGAATATGTCTCAGGAATAAACCGTAAAATAAATAAACATTTGAATAAAACTGAAACATTTTTTTCAAACATTAAACATTTATTCTCTGTCTGTTTAAAAAAACGTTTAAACTTTATTTCTCTGGTTGTTTGTTTAGATTTAATTTATATTTTACACTTTTTTATTTCCATGAGTTTCTTCACCACCTGTAATTAAAGGATTTATTCCCATTTAATGATCGATTATAAGAACGGCAGCTGATCAGAGTTGGACTGAAGTTGATCAGAGGATTTAACTTAATGATCAACAAACATTTATTTACATTTTGTTTCATGTTAAAACTCGTGTTTGTTTCTTTGTCTTCACGTCTCTGATCATGAATATTAAAGACGTTTCTGTTTTTTATAAAATAAAAACAGGATAAAATAACTTTATTATTGTGCATTAAATATATTTTGAATATTAAATATTCTGTCAGAGTGAAGCTGAGACTGAGGAGGAGGAGGGAGGAGGGGGAGGAGGGGGAGGAGGGGGGAGGTCTGAGGATAAATGCGTCTTTCATTTCAAAGTGAAGGAGAAGTTTGTCAGAGACTCCGACACAGTTCAACTGCTGGACTGAGAGAACCAGGACCAGGACCAGGACCAGGATTTGGGCTATAATTAGGACCAGGACCAGAATCATAACAAGGACCAGGATCATAACCAGGTTCAGGACCGTGGAGAACAAACTTCTGTATCTGCTATTTGATCCGGATCTTGATCTGTTTCACATTAGTCCCGGTCCCGGACCAGAGCGCGGCCCCCGGTGGATGGACAGGTGCGGGTCAGTGAGGAGTCAAAGTCCATTTAAGTCCTGAACCTAGAACCAGAACCAGGACCAGAATCCTTGGATGGTTTTACTTTAATCTACTTGAATCCAGTTGAACCTGATCCGGTTCTCGGGTCGGTACCGGAGCTGAGCCGCGTGCACAGCAACATGCCGCTGACGCACTGGGGACATAGCTGAGCACGCGCCTGTATTGGTGTGTATGTGTGTGTCCGTGTGTGTGTGAAGAGGAACCAAAGGATCAGAGATGAAGAGAAACGTCCAGAGGCTGCAGCTGCTCGTGCTGCTCACAGGTAGGACCCCGCGCGCCCTGCGCGTGCATGAAACATCCTCGCTCCGCCGCTGCGCGCGTGCATGACCTCAGTCCGGTGCCGGTGAGTGACTGTCGGTGAACCGTGTTCCCGCCGTGACCAGCACGTGTCCGCTCCGTTTGTCAAACACATTAAAGGGACCGGAAGTGGAGCACGAGCGACCTGATGATAAATCTGTCGGTGACGTCTCATGTGCACAGATATGCACGTGCCTGGTGCTCAAAGGTCAAAGGTTCAACTCCTGTAACCTGAACACACACACACACACACACACACACACACACACACAAACACTAAGTGAATACAAAGAATCAGTTCATTGTCTCAGTTTGATAAGAAACAAATTAACTTCTGCAGCAGCGTGGAGTTGTTACACACACACACTTTCATTATCTGTGTAAATCAACATGAATGTTAACATGTGTGTGTGTTAAACAGAAGCATGTAGGTGTGTGTGTGTGTGTGTGTGTGTTAATGGTTTTGACAGAGCTGACCCCCCCACCTCCTCCTTCATGTCAGTTACACTCTGTTATGTTTTACTGAGATGTCGAACACAGGTGTGTGTGTGTGTGTGTGTGTGTGTGTGTGTGTGTGTGTGTGTGTGTGTGTGTGTGTGTGTGTGTTCATTCCTGACTCCCCCTCCTCTTCCTCCTCCTCCCCCCTGAGGAGCAGAGATGAGACCATAACATGAGAGATAATGGAGAGAAAATCTGTGACGGGGGAGGAGGGTGAGGAGGGGTGAGGGAGGGAGGGGGTGTATGGGAAACATCATGAGTCAGTTAAATAGAGAGATGGTAGAAACAGATGGGGGGGGGGGGGGGGGGGTGATGTGTGAAACAAGAAACTTATATATGTTCAATTTAAACTAAACAGGAAACAGAAGTGATACAAAACTATACTACTATTATTACTACTACTACTGTAGTATTACTACTACTACTACTACTACTACTACTATTACTACTATTACTACTATTACTACTATTACTACTACTACTACTACTACTACTATTACTACTACTACTACTACTACTACTACTACTGTAGTATTACTACTACTACTACTACTACTATACTACTACTACTGCTACTACTATTACTACTACTACTACTGTAGTAATAGAACAAGTAGTAGTAGTAGAACTACTACAGTACTACAGCAGTTCTACTATTACAGTGGTGGTAGTAGTAGAACTACTATAGTACTACTAGTATTGTAATAGTAGTAGAAGTAGTACAGTAGTAGTAGTGTAACTACTACTAGTGTACTACTGTAATAGTAGTAGTAGTTCAACTACTACTACTACTGTTCTAGTGTAGTAGTAGAACTACTACACTCCAGAACTACTACAGTGAAACTATAGTAGTTGCACAGCAGCAGTAGAAGCAGTCGTAGTACTACAGTAGTAGTTGTATTATTAGTATTAGTACTAGTGGTAGAATATCAGTAACATGGTTATAATTGGAGCAACCATAGTAACATTAGTAACAGTTGTTGTTCAACCTTTATTCCTATTTTTTTTTCTACCTCTGTGTTTTATACTATTTTATTTTTATTGGATTTAAATATACTGGACTGCTATGACAACCTAATATACCTTCGGGGATGAATAAAGTCATCTATCTATTGATCTATTGATCTATCTATCTATAGTAGTAGTAGTACAGTAGAGTTAGTAACAGTAGCGTAGTTGTAGCAGAACTAGTACAGTAGTAACAGTTGTACTACACAAGTATGTAACTATCTGGTCTTTTGGATCTGGACTCACTACAGTAGTAGTAGTAGTGGTACTACAGTAGTGTAACTATGTGGTCTACAGGATCTGGACTCACTTTGTGTCTGATGGATGTTTGCCGCCTGTTGTCACGGCGACGGTGGTCAGACAGCCTGCGGTGCTGAGTCTTATTTAAACCAAAGAACACGGAGACAGAGGCGGGAAACAGGAGGACCGAGGGGGGAGGAGGAGGTTCTGGTTTATGAGAGAACGAACTGGGAGGATGAAAACCGTGCGGTGGTTGTTGTTATCAGAGCTCTGGTCTGTTGTGGAGCGACGGAGGAGAAAACGATGGAACAATAAAACAAGTTGGGAAAGTTTGGGCAGAAAGATTTTTATTTGAGGCTGTGAAATGAGAAGATTGAGTTTTATAGACTGATTCTGTCCCACGGATGTTTTTTTTTTTCAACATCTGGAACAGCCGGAAGTTAAAACACCAGCAGCTCCAACTAAAACTGAGTCAGAGATGATGAGTTTTAAAGACAAATAAGAATTAAAACACTGAAGATCAAAGGTCATAAAGTCTGATCCACTGGTCAAATGTCACATTAAAGTTAAAGTTAAAGTTAAAGTATCATTTTAGACATTGTTACATTGTTACCACAACACTTCAACACCTGTGAAATAACACAACTGATTGTGATTGTGTGTGACTGATTGTAACTAAAATAACATTGATTTTTAAGCGTCAGACTCAGGTTTAAACCTGTAACTTCATGACTTTACAACAGCAACAATGTTTGAAACAAAATCATCTGACATCAACAGAAAGATTCACATCATTAGTTACAATTAGTTCACCTCCATTAACACTAAAGCCCGATTTACGCTCGTCGATACGCAGCGACGCAGACGGAGAGCACACGACACCGCAGGGCTCTGATCAGTCCACTACAATCACCTCATTCAACAACATCACCCACCGTCTCTTTCGTTCTCGTCTCATTTGCAATAAAACGGTTAGTTGTTCAATGTCGATCAGTTCCAGTTCCAACAAACATCTTCTCTCGGTCCATTGTTTGTTGTGTGGAGGAACGAGGCCGGCTGCTGAATAAACAATCAGCAATAGTTGATAATTGTAACGGAAAGAAATGTATTGCCCCCTACTGTTCTAGAGGTGAGTTGCTTTACACCCGCCAGCTGATGAAAAAGGGCTCACGACTGCGTCGATCCGACTGTGTTGCTGTGAAACACAACTCAACCTTAACACTTGGTTTCAAGTGTCCTCTCCAGGGAGATATCCCTCGATGATGAATTTAGCGTAGCCAACATGTTCACCTACGTCACACGTAGCGACTGGTTTTAATTCGGGTTGGAAAATGTCGGATCCAGATGGAAAAAAGACGAACTTCTCTGTTGTAACAAACTCCTGCTACAATGTTACGTGGAGCATTGACGTTAGTGAAAAGTTCCTCCACGTTCATATTTAAAGTCGCGTCATGATTATGACAGAAATCAAGATAAACCTCAAACCTGAGATACATTACATGATTTACATTAGTGTTGTTTCTTTTCCTGAACTGGACGCCATCTTTCCTCTCGCTGGCTGAGGTCTCAAAGTATTCTGGGTAATTTCATCTTGTCTGACCTCCATGTGATTAAAGAGCTGATTTTAAGGTTTAAACACAACTTCCCCTCACAACTGAAAGAACTGGGACACTCGAGTCTACATGATGTCACCTACTGATCACTGATTGGCTGTTACCTGACAAACAATCAATCAGAAGAGAAAAGAAAAAAAAAATCTACTTTCAGAATTAAAAGTAATGAGAAAATCAGAAGTTTAAACAAAAATACTTCTCAAAAACTGTACTTAAGTAAATGTACTTAGTGTTTCACCTCTGATACGAAGGAACATGGAGGTTCAGGTCAGAGGTCAGAGGTCAAAGAGGTGGACGATGGATCAACATCTGTGTTCACTGTTCAGAGAAAAAACAAGAAGAAACAGAAACTTGGACGAGAAATTAACGACATTAACAGAAAAACATCTGTGAGGAGGAAGAAGAGGAAGGACAGCGTGTGAACGAAGAGCAAACAGATCCGGTTTCTGTCTCTGAACCGAGGAATCCCCTTCTGACGGGACGAGCTAGCGCCAAGCTAACGTGGGCGAGCTAATGTGAAGGTAACGTCGAGCGTCGCTGTGAGTTGAATCACAGCAGCAAAACCAGTCAGAGCGAATGTCTCCTTAGACGAAGCTAAATTACACGTCAGGTCAGATTCATTCAGACAGAAGCTGAACACACCCAGAACCACAGAGACACTGGAGCAGTCAGAGGATAATCTGAATAATCTGAGCACAATTAGGATTAAATCTGGTCTTTAAAGAAAGAAAACACTCATTTGATTTAGTTACAGTGACACTGAAGTAGAAGTGGATGGTTAATCGAGTTTGTTACAGCGTTGAACTGGTTGTTTTAAACATGGAAGAGAAATGTCGTCATGGATCAGTGAGTCTCAGTCTCTGTCGTGATCGTTGGCGACTTGTGTTCCCATGATGTGGAGTCTCAACAACTGGTCTGAGACCTGTAGTGTTCACACTACAAGACTTGTCAGTGATTGACTCCCGATCACACCGTGACGTCACCAAACTCTACGTCTGGTCACGTGAACTAGACAGGATGTAGCCGCTGCTTCTCACCGTGATTTACAGCCGTTTATTGTTGACGAGCACCGGTGAAGACGCTGCCTCCGACACAGACTAAACCGCTAAACCGGCGTGTAAACATCACCATGGCAACACGCGCTGGTTTTCACGGTGGAGCTGAAATCAGCGGCAGACCTCCCGGTACCGGGTAACATCTGGATCAGACGCGGGGAGTTTGTAGAAAGTGAAAATGAAAGAAAAAGCGTTAAAACGTCAGACTTTTAAACGTGGTTGTGAGTGAATCAGTGAGACGGCAGCAGCATTTATCTCACATCCCTCCTCTGATTGGCTGTCGCTCTTTGTCAGTCTCTTCAGACTCCTCCAGTTTTCTAACATGACAGATCCAGTCCCGGTCTCAGACCAGGTCCCGACGGCCTCTGATGGAGTCGTTAGGGCTGTTCACACATTATGATCATTAACTGATGATTCACCAACCATCAGAGGACCAAGTCCACCAGACACCACCACTGGAGACCACTGGTGGAGTCCACTAGAGTGGACTAGGATTAAGCTACTTAAGATAACGTATGTTGACTTATTTAACATCAACCTCGTCTTGTCGTCAGTTCAGTTCAGCAGTTCATTCAGTTAAGCTAGCCTCTGTTATGCTAAGCTAGTTAGCATTTAACAGAAACCTGACAAGTTTTGAACATTTAATGTGATAATTTTAAGTTTTTAACCTGAACTTAAACGTCATAAGAGATGATTTGATGACTCAGCAGCTTGTATGAGTGTGTTAAACCCCCCCACCCCCTGTATGAAGGGCAGGTTGTGTGCTAACAGGGGGGTCAGTGTGCTCCATAGTTTTTATAACCCACACCCTTCTCTTCCTCCCTCATCCTCCCCCCTCAGACTGAACTCTCTTTCTCCTCAGACGCTGCCGTTGGTCACTGTGTTTATCCATATTTCCAACCTCCTTCTCTCTCTGAGGCCGAGAGGGAAAGTAAAAACACTGTAACTGAGCTTCAGGCTGTGAAACACACGAGGAGACGAAACTGTAAAGTTCAAGTTAAAGTTCATTAGACGATAAAACGGGTTGATGATCGTGTTTATCTTCCTCCTCAGTGTCTTTTCTTTCAGACATGAAGTCTGTGTTGATCTTCTCATCATCAGACATGTAAACGTCTTATTCTGCCTCTAAATGTTGAGGTTGACGAGACGTGTCTGTAGCTAATCACCAGTCAAAGATCCTAAAATTAAACCTCTAAATGCTGTTGTAAGTTGTTTACTGACACGTTTAAACATAAGAACCAATGAAAAAAAAAAATCAAATGTTGCTTTAGGAAAAATAAGAACTAACGTGTCGTGTTGGTGGTTTTAACTCTATGATATTGATCATGTAAACAGAAATATAACTGATTGATTGTGTATCAAAACCAGTTTGGGGAAATTTTTGAAAAACATTGAAATTTATCAGAACATGAACATATAATATAATAAAAGTTTTAGATGAAGAGAAACATTGTAACAAGTTGGAAAGTTTCTGAAAAGCAGCTGTTTTGTTACAAAGAAGCGATCGATCGCGGTTCTTCTACTTTAACTGAGACGTCGACCTTTATCCAACGTGTCTGAAAGTGAAGTTGATGTATAATAATATAAAACTGATTAACAATATGTTATCCATCATGGAAAAGGGAAGAAGAAACTCATGATGAACATATTGTCTGATTGGGAACAATCAACATTGATGTTGATGAACATAGAAACATCCTGAGACTGAAACAATGAGATGATGATACAAGAGTTGATCCTTCATGTTTTAAAGAAGCAGACGAGGTCGAGATAAACACAGATTCATTAAAGACGTATGTTTCTACAGATCAGGTCAAACTGTTACTGACTGGGTTTTACACCTTGATGTTGATGTTTATGTCAATGAAACAAACCGCGACTCTTTGTCTCTTAAACATTCATCACTATAACTTCACCACACGTCTTAATGATGCTGCTTCAAACCAGCTAATAAAATAAAACGCCAGTAAAACATTAAAAACGTCTCCTTGGAGTCTGAACTCGAACTGTATCTGTGTCGACGTCAGACGTTAAAACGACGTCAGTAACTGACGCTGGATGTTTGTTCTGTTCTTCAACTTCTAAAGCCTGAAATCAACGACCTGTTCTCTGGTTTTTAAAACATTAATATTCAGAGACGAGTCAGTAAAATCGTGAAACGTCGCGTGTTGAAACAACACAGACAAAGATAAAAGAACGTTTTATAAAACTTCATCAAATGTCCTTTTATCTTCCACCGGTTCCTCTGAGGTTCATGTGATCAGGTTTTTATCTTTGGTCCTGATGCTGTGACCTTTGACCCTGATGCTGATGAGGTGTGTGTGTTGTGTGTTGTGTGTTTCAGAGTTGTGTCACTGCTTCAATATCGATGTGAAACACCCGCGGATCTTCTCGGGTCCAGACGACGCTCTGTTCGGGTTCTCGGTTCTTCAACACGAGTCTGACGGAGAAAAGTCGTGAGTTTGACTCTTGATTCTTAACGAGCTGATGTTCAATGTACGATGTCGCTCTGATGTCACAGTGATGTCACGCGTCGGACTGTTTCGTCACGTTGCAGGATGCTCGTCGGCGCCCCCTGGGACGGACCGGCCAATAACAGGAAAGGAGACGTGTACAAATGCATTGTGGGAGAAGAGAAGAATTCAAACTGTAGCAAAGTGAATCTGGGTGAGACAAACAAACAAACAGACATGTTGATGTTCACGTGTTGTTGTCTCGTGTTTAACTGACGTGTCCTCGTGTCTCAGGTGAGACGGCGCTGAGGAACGTCTCCAAGAACCTGAGGAACTCTCACCTGGGGATGACGCTGACTCCAGACTCACCTGACGGCTTCCTGGTACGAATCACTTCCTCTGACGTCACCTTTTAAAACCACGTTTCCAGAAAAACCACATCCCGTCCTGTGTCCAACGTAGTTGAAGATGTTTCATCTTCATCCTTCATGTTGGTTTGTCGATCCTGACGAGCTCGTTAAAGGAGCTCAGCTCGTTAGTGTCACTAACAGTCAGTGAGGAGCTGCTGGTTGTCATGACGACGCTGGTTAAAGTCACCTGAGGTCACGTGACCACACCTGAGAGAACGGATGGAGTCACAGGCTCCTCCTCCTCTCAAACAGCTGTCTCCTCTGTCCAACATGTGTCCTTCAGATGAGCTGATACCTGGTCCAGTTCAGTCCTGGTCCAGTTCAGTCCTGGTCCAGTTCAGTCCTGGTCCAGCTGAGTCCTGGTCTCAACAGTTTGTTTAGTTTCCTGGTGTTCATCTCATTGTAGAAACCTGCTGCTTTTTCTTCTTCTAATGTCATGTTTGATCCTTGAGATGAATCAGTTTGTTGATGTCAACTCAGTTCCTCCAGGATTTCAGACTTTTTTTTTTCAGATTGTCGACGCCTAATTTGTCTGATTTCACAGCAACTTTTCTAAAAAACTGCAATGAAAGTGGTGACGTTTTTAGACGTTTTGTTGCACGTTTGTAATTAACAGTAAAAGACGTCCTCCCTGTGTTTCTAACTTTCTCTGTCCATTCCCAGTGACAAAGTTGTTTCTCAACAGACGACTTCCTCTTGTTTCTCCACAACAATATAAAATAGTTTGGTTTTTACTGAACTCTGCCTGGATACAACAGGTAAATGTCACCTTTTTTAAACATTTCCACGTTTCTAAAAGAAAAAGGAAGTCCGTGGAGGAAACAACAGTTTTTTAACGGTTGATGTGATCGATGTGATGATCTGGTTGATGGTCGATGTGATGATGTGAACGAGTTCAGCTTCTTTAGCTTCAACACATCAGATTGTTCTTGGTTTATTTTATAAATACGTTCAGTTTCCAGCTGTGGACTGACGGAGGTTGAACATGTAAAAGTGAAATGTTCAGATTTGAACCACTCACACACACACACACACACACACACACACAGCAGCAGCAGCAGCAGCAGTGTGTGTGTGTGTGTGTGTGTGTGTGTGTGAGTGAGTGTGTGTGCCAGGTCTTTACTGCTGCTTCGCTTCAGTTGTGGAGTCGTGTACAGTTCATGAATGCGGGAGTGTGTGTGTGTGTTACAGTGTGTGTGTGTGTGTGGTCAGGTCTATAACTGGACTGGAATGCGTCTCCAGCCTTTTGTTAATGACAGACCGACCAAAAGCCAAAGCACCTCTCTCCTCCTCTCTCCTCCCTCCCTCCCCCCTCCTCCCCCCTCGTCTCAGTGAGGACAAACCCGTCCATAATAACAGGGCGAGTTAAACCAGGATGTTTCTCTTTTCTCTTTCTGCTTCTCAGTTTCTCTGCCTCTTTTGTCTCAGAGAATCGTCTGAAGACAAATAAACGTTTTGAGCTTTGAAGACAGAAATATGTGAAACATGACCCCCCCACACACACCCCTCCCCTTCAGCTCACCCCCCCTACACACACATACACATTTAGCACAATCAGATGTGAATTGCCTTCCTGCTGCAGCTCTGTGAAACCGCTCACGACAGCAGCGACTGCCAACATGTCAACAATAGTCTCTCTCTCTCTGAAACCACTGGAGTTTTTCCATCACGACTCTTTTCTTTTGCTTCATCGTCCAACTTCATTTCAGTGTTTACGCTCAGTCACCAGGAGACTGAACACACACTGAGACCTGTGTGTGTGTGTGTGTGTGTGTGTGTGTGTGTGTGCCAGGCCTGTGCTCCCCTCTGGTCTCAGGAGTGTGGGACGTCCATGTTCAGCACCGGGATCTGTGCCTCAGTCAGCGACGACCTGGAGCCTCGAGAAACCATCGCTCCTACGGCTCAGAGTAAAAACACACACACACACTGTAACACTGTAACACACACACACAGGTGTGTTTGAGGTGTGTGTAACCCCGCCCCTTCGCCGTCATGTGACAGGATGCTCCACCTTCATGGACATCGTGATCGTCCTCGACGGCTCCAACAGCATCTACCCCTGGTACGAGGTCCAGAACTTCCTCAGCAACATCCTCAGCAAGTTCCACATCAGCTCAGACCAGATGCAGGTAAATAACCAATCAATCAATTAACCAACCAACTAATCAATCAACCAGGTGCTTCACATTGACAACAGGATTTTAAAAAGAAGTGAAACAAATGAAACTGAGAATAAAAATAGAAACGATGTAAAAACCTGATTCTAGTTCTGGTTCTAGTCCTGGTCCAAGGCTTGGTCCTAGACCTAGTCTCAATCCTACTCCCGGTCCTGGCTCTAGCCCTAGTTTTAGTCTAAGTCCAGGTTCCACTCCTAGTCCTGGCTCTAGTCCTAGTCCTTACCCTGGTCTTAGTCCTAGTTCTAGTTCTAATCCCAGTCCTAATCTCAGTCCTAGTGCCAGTCCTGGCTCCTGTTCTAGACCTGGTCTTGGTCTTAGTCCTGCTCCCAGTCCTAGTTCTAGTGCTGGTCCTGATCCAGCTCTAGGTCCAGATGTGTTGTAGAGCAGACAGATGTTTCAGTCATCAAACTTTCAGGAAATAAAATCATGGATCAGTTTTCCAGGTGATGAAACAAACAAACTTATTTATTTAAAAAGTTCAAAAGTTAAAGATACAAAATGTTTTACTTGAATCTGTTTGATCTTTTTCATCTGGTTCCAGTTCGTTTTCTGAGGAACAGATTCATGTTTCATGTTTCAAAACTTATTTAATTTTAATAATTTGAATCAAAACAGAAACATTTTGTCAAAATCTGAAGAGAAAGAATCTGAAGTGAAGAACGAGAACGAGAGAGAAGCTGAGGTTGAGGAGGAATGAGGGGCATTAATGTGAGGAGGGGTAGAACAGGGAGGGGGGAGGGGGAGTTAGGGGGGTAAAAGGGGGAGTAAAAGGGGGGAGCAGGCAACATGAGGTGAAGAGGAAATTCCTCTGGTTTCTGAATGAATTCAAACTCCCTGAGCAGCGTCGAGTTCAGGACGTTTTTACCCTAAGACGACGGCGACGGTGACGTCACGGCGTGCTGGTGTCTGCCATGTGGCGTGTTGACATGTCCCCCTGTGTTTGTCCGCTCCCTCAGGTCGGCATCCTGCAGTACGGCGAGGTCGCCGTCCACGAGTGGTCGCTGAAGGACTACCAGACCACACAGGAAGTGGTGGACGCCGCCAAGAACATCAGCCGCCAGGAGGGACGGGAGACGCGCACGGCGTACGCCATCCACATGGCCTGGTACGCCTGTCAATCAATCAATCAATCAATCACTGCCGCCGCCACGATCTCATTGGACGATCTTGCTCCTAATTTGAAATTCAGGAGCGTTAATTGGAGTTTTATTATGAAAAGAGGCTCTAATTAGTTAATTGATGTTTCTAAAAAAAACAAACAAAAAATCCTTTGACAGATGAGACTGGCTCCTGATTGGTCGGGAGGGAGGGGGTGTTAACTAACATCTGTCGCCGTCCATCACAATGCCATCGATGCCGCCGCCGCCGCCACCGCCTTCGTGGCCCCTCTGGGCTTAAAAAAATGTGGGCGGAGCCTTAAAGACTCTAATTTGCCTTCGTCTTAAAATATCACCTCTCCTTTCAAAATAAAATTCCTGCGTTATTAACGTTGTACCCACAGAGAACGAACGACCACACCCAGACACACACACACACACACACACACACACACAGACACACACACACACACACACACACACACACACACACACACACACACACACACAGACAGACACACACACACACACACACACACACAGACACACACAGACACACACACACACACACACACACACACACACACACACACACATACACACAGACACACACACAGGTAATTGGAGAGTTCCTGTTTTCTGGTACATTTGAAGGTAAAAGTTGGACAAATGTTTAAAGGCTGTGGAGCGGAAAATGGAACCAGACGAGTTGTTGTGACAACACACACACACACACACACACACACACACACACACACACACACACACACACAGATGGTAAAACTTCGGCGTCAGTCAACTGAAAACTAAAAACTGAGAAACAGTTTTTAAATAAACAGATTTTTTTGTGAATAAATCAAGAAAAAGGAGGCGATATCAAAATAAAAGCGCAGATGTGCAGATAGCAGCGTCGGGGGCAGAATAACACAGATACGCTGAGCTGGTCAGTGGAGCTGCTGCCTCAGCACGATTGCAGGTGTGGCACCGCCGCCGCCGCCGCCGCCGCAGCTGTACAAACACACACACACACACACACCTCAAAGTGTGTTTCACTCCTCGGCTCCTTCACCTCAACTTTAACTTTACCAGCATGTTTGACCTCTGATCTTTGACCTTTAGTGACCTCGTCCTTATTATAACCTGAACCCTGAACCTCAGCACTTTGCTAAAATAGCTCTGAACCCCCCGGAGACCTCGAGACCTGAAAACTAACCCACACAGGAAAGTAACTGAGTACATCTACTCGAGTATTTGAGGCGTCTCCACTTTCTTCTCTGCTCCTCGTTTATTTTCCAGCTCTGGTTTCTGTGAAGACAAAGACGTCTCACAGTCGACGGTATAAGAAGCTTTTTAAAACAAACTCTCTGCTGCAGATTAAACCCGTGGTTTCAGCATCGACGTCGTCTCGATGAAACGCCTCCCTGCGGCGGAGAATCACAGCTGCAGACACAAAATGTTTCATTTGAGACAAAAACTAAAACATCTAAACTTCATGTTCTGACTGAAACAAAACCTGGACCTGCAGGTTTAAACAGCTTCAGCAAAAACTAAAGACGTGTGGAGAATCTGAATAAATAAATATGAAGCCAGGAGTCAGGTAGCTTAGCTTAGCTTAGCTTAGCTTAGCTTAGCTAATAGGCAGGTCACCTGCTAAGTTAGCTGAAATAACTAAGTTAGTAGGAATACAAAGTTAGCTAGGATATTAGCAAAATTAGCAGAGGTGGCTAAATAAGCAAATATATCGAAATTAGATAAGTTAGCTAGGATAGTTAGCTTAGTTAAGTTAGCTGAGGTAGCTAAGTTAACCAAAGTATAGCTAAGGTACTTAAGTTAGGTGAAGTAATTACGCTAGCTAATATAGCTAACTTACTAAGGTTACGGTTTCTAAATTAGGTAAGTTAGCTACAGTAGTTAACTTACAGTAGCTGTGGAAGCTACTTACTATGGTATATAAATTAGCTATTATAGCTATATAGCTGTTATCTAGCGTAGCCACGTTAGCATCAGTCTCTAGTAACTGGTCGTCTCCTCCAGGTGGAGACTCGTCTGTCTCAGTTCAACCAATCAGCTTCTTCTCCTGAGACGTGAAGCTACAACGGTTGGATCCTTCACAGTCCAACATATCCCATGATTCATTGCAGCAGCAGGTGACGTTAAAGATGAAGGTCACATCGTTGACTACAACTGTTGTTCACCGGAGGAGAAATAAACAAGTTAATGTTCATTTGTTCAGTTTGAACAGACAAAGTAAACAAAAACTGATGTGTTAGCTGTTAATGCTAAGCTAAATGCTAAATGCTAAAAGTTAACAGCTACTAAATTTCCCACCATGGTCAAACTGTTCTGTAGCTTTATTATAAAGAGACCAGGGCCCGTATTCACAAAGATAACTCTGATCAAGGAGGAGACGGTGAGGAGGTGGTCGACCTGTTGCTAGGTGACACAGTCTTCTAAAAGCTGTGATTGGTTGATACAAAAGGAAAAAACGGACAGTGAATCAACTGATCATAGAACTTGTGTCATGATGATGAAAACTAATTGTTACAGCTTCAACATGTTTGAACCAACCTCAGTCACGTGACCATTAACACGTCGGTCTGTTTGTTGCTGTGTTTACTCTCCGTGCTGCTGATTTTACTGGTGGACCAGACTCAGCTGTCGGCAGCTACTGTGGTTGATGCCTCCTCGTAAAAACAGGTTTGATTTGACAGAACAACAACAACAAAAAAGAAGGATGAAGCCAATAGCGTCTTATTAAATCACTGTGGTTCAATATTAAGGTCTAAGATGCTTAGAAAATAACTTTTATCTCAACAACAGAAAACTTGATGAACGACGTCACTAAGAGACTTTTAGTCTGAGGACCCTGGTCTCAGTTTTAAGATGAAAACCTGGTTCAGGTCCCGTATTTATCAAACTTCTTTGAATTACATTGTCGATTTATTAGTAAAAAAAAAACAATTCTTCGCCAAAAGCTTCAGTTAAAAGTTAGTTGTCAAACGTCTCAGTCACACTTTTAGTGAAGTGTAGGACTGAATCTTAAGTGTCTCAGAGCTGAATTACAACAGTATTGTTGCCATAGAAACGACCAATCACTGAAGTGAATCCCTTATCTAAGAATATAGAAATATTTCAGAAATATCTCAGTGAACAGTTAAATGGACAATGTTATTGTTTCTATATTAAACATATGGAGAAGAGATACTATGGTTAGTGGAGTCAAAGAAATGAAACTCATCATCAAGGCAGGTTCACGAGCCTCGGAGTCGTCCTCTACTGGCAACTCCTGACCACTTACCCTCCTAACAACCTCTGGAGGCCTAACAACACGTCTGGGGCAGTCGCAGCGATTCTCAGACTTGAGACGGTCGATAAATATCTTTTATTCTTAAGTTTGAGAAAAGGAATAAATTTCACTAACTCACTGCTTAAGACTAAAATGGCTCTAAGACGCTTGATAATCCAGGTTCAGGTCTCTGATACACAGTTGAGGAACACACACACACACACACACACACACACACACACACACACACACACACACACACACACATACACGCACAAACACACACACACACACACACACACGCACACACACACACACACACACACGCACGCACACATGTGTGGACATCAGTCTTGGACTCTCAGTGTCTCAGAGCAGATGACAGTGATTCTTACGCTGCTCCACCCGTCTGACACACACACCACAGTCATAGTCACACACACACACACACACACACACACACACACACACACACAGTAAAGCTGCAGTGTGTTATTACCAAACGACTGTGACTATAAACTGAGTCGTAAACTCAGCCAGACTCCAATTAGCTCTGTTCACTTTCTCTTCTTTTTCACCTCCTTTCTCCCTTTTTCTTTTTGTTCCTTACTCTTCCTCCTCCATCACCTCCTCCACCTCCATCACCACCATCACCACCTCCTCCTCCTCCTCCGTTACACACTGACACCACATCACAGCAGATCTGGATTTTTGAGCTTCACTTCTGATGTTCTGCTTCATTTTACTGACTTTTATTGTTGCTTTAGTTCTTTTAATATAAATCCCACCACCACCACCACCACCTCCTCCTCCTCCTCCCCACCCTCCCTCCCTTCTCCTCCTTTTCTTTCACTCGTCTGTTTGTTCCTCCGTTTCTTTCTCTGCTGTTTTCAGCTCGAAGGGGAAACTGTTGTTTTTAACTGCGAGTTTCTTGTGGTTCACCACAATGTTATATTTAGGAAAGAGTTGGAGTCAGGCCTGAAAATGGCTGAGTTCACCAGCACAGTGTGTGTTAGCGTGTGTGAGTGTGAGTGTGTGTGTGTGTGTGTGTGTGGCTAACCATCCATAGCAAGCGTTTGCAGCAGGTCCTGCTGAGAACAGGTTTCCTGCAGACAAACAGGGTGCGGCCTGGATCTGCTGCTGTTTGTCATTTAGGTTCCTGTGTGTGTGTGTGTGTGTGTGGATGTGGTCTCTGTGTGTAGTGACACACACACACTGACCAGCGTGAGTCAATGGACTCATATAGTTGCGGTGAAGTCCAGTTGTGACTTTACATTGGAGTCATTTCCTCAGAGAGACTCAGTAAACAGACATCAGATAACGTCGGTACTTTTCTTCCTGCGTCTCTGCAGCACGGAGGCGTTCAGCGCCGAGCGTGGAGCGAGAGACGGCGCCACCAAGGTGATGATCGTGGTGACGGACGGAGAGTCACATGACGGGGAGGAGCTTCCTGCCGCTCTGATGGAGTGTGAGAGTAGAAACATCACCAGATACGCCATCGCTGTGAGTCCGTCTCCTCTTCGTCAGTCTGTAGTTAGAAACAAAGGTGAGGTTCTTCACGCTGAGTGAACGTGACCACATGTGACCACATGTAGCCCCGCCCCCTGAAATAATTTCACTAAATGAACAGTTTCTACTTTGAGTCGACTGAAATAGAAACAACGGGAACAAAAACTTCCTGACACGACCCCCCGCCGGGTCAGCTGGTACAGAGCAGACAGACTGAAAATGAGGGGGCGGGGCTAGTGGGGGGGGGCGCCGCCCTGTCCCACAAAAGATGGAGAGGAACCTTCAAGAACCACAGAGGAGAACATGAGCCAACGAGGGAGATGGTTCGTCTAGAAGTAGAGACACTAGAGTAGAAGTAGAGACACTAGAGTAGAAGTAGAGACACTAGAGTAGAATAAAATAACTTTGGTAGAAGTTCAAGTCGTCACTAGAATGATTCTCCAGTAAAAGTCTTAAAGTATCTAGTATTTACTGTACTTCAGTATGACAGTAATCTATAAGTAAATGTAGTTAAGTGTAGAAAGTAAAAGTACAAGTACATGTTAATAAAACAGAAGAATATTATGAAGTTTATCCAGCACTTTAAAACATGGAGCTACAACAATCTTCATAGACAATGAATGAGTCTGAACTAAAGAACTAAAGTTGTTCTTTTTTCACTAAATGTAAATTAGTGTTTGATATTGATATTGTTGAAGTTTCTCCATCATCCACCTTTAAGATGGAGCCTCCATCAACCCTCAGACATGGTGTTGATGGTCTAAACAGTCACAGGTCGACTTAGAGTCAAAACACCACATTTACTGAGTCACTGAACGTTGACGATGGATCAGAGGAAAAGTGTTATTAAAGTTAAAATGTAGTGAAATAGAAGAACCTGAGGAGAAAAACAACAAACAACAAACAAACAAACAAACAAACAAACAGCTGCTTCTCTGGACATTCAAAACAAAAGCATGAACACAAACTAAAATCATTAATAATCAAAGTGCAAAACAAAAAAACATAAACGTCATAAGTACGTTGAGCCACTGAGGCTGTTGGGAAATCAGAGGTCACCAGAGTTCATCCACAACCACATCAGTAACTTAAAGTGAAGGTGGCGGCAGCAGCCATGTCTGATGTATGTGTGTGTGTGTGTGTGTGTGTGTGGAGTGTAAATGTCTCACAGGGGACGACTGAGCTTTTCAAAACAAGAGTGCGGGCGTCACAAAGTGTGTTTTATTCATCAGTGCAGCTCAGAGGCCGGAGGAGTGTGTGTGTGTGTGTGTGTGTGTGTGTGAGGAATTTCTCTATAAGATCTGAATGTTCATGTTTTTCATACGTGGTCTCTTCATGTTACCGTGACCCCCGACTCCTCCATGTTTCCCTGGAGGCTCCGTCATCTCCTGGCGCCTGCTGCTGTTTTCCCGCCTCCTTGTGTTTGTGATGAAGCGATTGGCTGCACAGTCGCATCCAGATGTTCCAGCTGCTGCTTCAGGTTCAGTCTCACTGATCTCCTGTCGTCTCTCGTCTCCAGGTTCTGGGTCATTACATCCGTCGGCAGCAGGATCCAGAAACCTTCATCACTGAGATCAAATACATCGCCAGTGACCCCGACGACAAATACTTCTTCAACGTGACGGACGAGGCGGCGCTCAACGACATCGTAGACGCTCTGGGAGACCGGATCTTTACTCTGGAAGGTGAGAGAGGAAGAGGAGGAGGAAGAGTAATGAAGTGTGTTCAGGTCCAAACATCAACTGGTTTACATTTTTATCAAAAGATACAAACATGAATCAAGTCTGTAATTAACTTTAATTAATAGAAGCAGATAAACACAACTTAACTTTATTTAAAACCAAGATTTTCTGAGTAAAAAACTCAGTAAAAATATGAGAAAATAAACTGAACTGAGCAGAAACAGTGAGAACAGAGGAAGAGGAGGAGGTGTAGTCACATGATGAAGCCGACGTCTCCCTCAGAGGAACGAGAGGAAAGGGTGAGGCTGGTTGGTGCTGTCGTCTTCAGGGTAAGGGCGGGTGATGATGATGAGATGCTGAGAGGGGGGAGGAAGGAAGGGAGGGAGGTGTGAAGTCACTGACCTGCGTCCCCCCCTCACCCCCCCACAGGGACGCTGGGATACAACCAGAGCTCGTTTCACATGGAGATGTCTCAGATCGGATTCTCGACTCACCGACTGGACGTAAGTTTGATCCTCTGTCTCTGTGTCTGAGTGATGTCATCATCTGACCTCTGACCTCTGCTTCCTCCTCAGGACGGGATCCTGTTCGGGATGGTCGGAGCCTACGACTGGGACGGCGGCGTCCTGAAGGAGGGAACGTCCGGTCGCATCGTTCCTCCGAGGGAGGCGTTCGAGAGCGAGTTTCCTCTGGAGCTGAAAAATCACGCAGCGTATTTAGGTACGAAGAGGAAAACACAGAATCTCTGGACCAAACATGAAGCAAAACGCAGGATTTCAAGTATTTTTTCAGACTATTTAAACCAGAGTTGAGTCCTGAGTCAAGTTCAGAACAAATGACACAGTCATCACACGTGTTCAGTCTAAAACACCGATAGATTAAAATGTTCCAAATCAAACAATATGAATTAGTGCACGACAAATTATTATTACACATCCGGGTCAGTTAATGCACACATCCGAGTTCAAGTCCACAAGTCCATAAAATTAAAGTATAAGTTGGACTCAAGTCCGAGTCCTGGACTTGAGAACTATAAAGACTGGTTGAGGTGTAATTTGTCTGATTTCTCAGCAGTTTTTCTAGAAAAATAGTGATGAAAGTTGCAGCGTTTTTAGTCAAAGTTAATATCAGTTTAATTCTACTTTACCAGTTAGTTAAAGTGAAGGTATAAACCAGTGTGGTAGTGATGTGTCTGGTCTGACGTCTGTGTTTCTGAGACAAACATCACGTGATGATGATGATGATGTGTTCAGGTTACACGGTGTCGTCCGTCGTCATCGGTGAGTGGCGGCGTCTCTACGTGGCGGGCGCTCCTCGTTTCAAACACAAAGGTAAAGTCATCCTGTTTGAGCTGAGCGACAACGGAGACGTGGACATCGTCCAGGCGTTGAACGGAGAACAGGTACGTTCTGTTGGTTCAGTCCAGCTGTAAACATCTGTGTTGATGATAAAGCAGCGGCGCCTCCTGGTGGCAGCGATCTGAACGTGTCTCTGTCCTCAGATCGGTTCGTATTACGGCAGCGAGGTCTGCGGCGTCGACGTCGACCAGGACGGCATCACCGACGTGCTGCTGGTCGCCGCCCCCATGTACCTGGGCTCCGGGAACAAGGAGGCGGGCCGTGTCTACATCTACACGCTGAACGGGGTAAGAAACAGCGACCGGTGATGTCATCAGGGTGGATCACATGATCATCATCAGCTGATCTCACCTCTGTCCCGTCCTCGTCAGGAGGAAGTGTTCGTCTCCAACGGGACGCTGAAGCCAGACGAGAAGTCTCAGGACGCCAGGTTCGGATACTCGTTGGCGGCGGCGCCGGATCTGAACCACGACAACTTCACAGACCTGCTGGTTGGGGCGCCGCTGGAGGACGAGCACCACGGCGCCATCTACGTCTACCACGGACAAGGCATCTACATCAACCACAACTACAAACAGGTTCTGATGTAGAAACACACCGTCAGCACGTCACGTAGCAGGAGGGTTAGGGACCATATCCTGGCTCTGTTTTTATTTATTTTATATCCTGGTACTGCTCCTCGCTCAGTAAAACATCTGTGATGAACTGACTGAATGACACTGAAGAAACTTGACCTCTGACCTTTGACCTCTCACGTCCTCACAGCGAATCGCGGCCTCGTCCATCTCTCCGTCACTTCAGTACTTCGGACGCAGCGTCAGCGCTCGTCTGGACCTGGACGGAGACGAGTTGATCGACTTGGCGGTCGGAGCGCAGGGCAGCGCCGTGCTGCTGAGGTGGGTGGGACCAGAGAGGAGGAAGGGGCGGGGTTAATGTGCATCATCATCATCATCATCATCATCATCGTTGTTGTCTTCCCTCTTGTCCTCAGCTCTCGCAGCATCGTCCAGATCAACGTGACTCTGTCCTTCCAGCCTCACTCCATCAACGTCATCCAGAAGACGTGTCAGCGAGGGGGGCGGGACTCCGCCTGCCTCAACGCCACCGCCTGCTTCACCACCGTGTCTCGATCCCCGGGGACGAACAGCAACAGCTTCGGTACGAACATCAGCTCGGTCACATGACGCAGAGACGTCGACGTCTCGTCCTCTTTGATCCACAGAAAGAAAATGATTTGGTTGAAGATAAAACAGTTAAATAAAACTCTCAGATGTTTTTCCTTTTCACCATCTGTCTCCACGTCTCCCGCCTCAGATCTGTGGGTGTCGGCCATGTTGGATGACAGGAAGTTGTCTGCTCGTGCTCTGTTTGACGACAGCTCCCACCGACAGACACAGTTGGCAGTTCGAGTCCAACCGGGACGGACGCTGTGCTACAAGCTGCCGTTTCACGTCTACGTGAGTCTTAATTATAACTGTAGAGAGACAGACAAGAAGGACGCACCATCAACAACTCATCTCTGTCTCTGTCTCTCAGGACACAGCTGACTACATCCGTCCAATCAGCTTCTCCCTGAGGTTTAAGATCAACAACACAGAGAGCGGTCCGGTTCTGGATGAAGGTTGGCCCACCAACATCAAGAAAACTGTGAGAGACTCAGCTTATTTATGATTATTATTTTATTATTTATGTTTATGTTCATATGGTCTCATCTGGTCTCGTCTCTAGATCCCGTTCTTCAAAGACTGTGGGGAGGACGACGTCTGCACCACAGACCTGGTCCTACAGGCTCACATGGACGTCTCCGGGACCAGGTACAGGTCCAAGACCACATCCTCTCAGACTGTCTCTCTGACTGTATCCATGGAGCTGAATTCTGGAACTGTTAGGAGATGTTGTTGCTTGGCAACAGGAGTCGATCGTAACATAAATATGTAAAAAGGACGTAACCAGGAAGTTCTCTGTCAGACAGAATGTCTCATCGAAGGACCGTTGGTTCAACCTTCATAGACCGAGTCCTCTGTAGGATGGAGACGAGTCGTTGACGTTGGTTCATGTCTGTTGTGACGCGTCGTCTTGTGTCGTCTCCACAGACAGAAGCCGTACGTGATCCGAAGTCCTCGCCGGCGTCTGGCGGTGGAAGTGCAGCTGGAGAACCGACTAGAAAACGCCTACAACACGAGTCTGACGCTGATCTACTCCAAAAACCTTCACTTCTCCAGCCTCAGCATCCGGGTACCAACTCTCTCTCTCTGACGCCCGGCGTCAGTACTAATACTTCACTAGTGTGTTTAAGTGTCTGTCCTTCTGCTCTAGTATGATGTCACACCGTGACATCACTTCCTGTTGTTTGTGTCTGACTGTAACTTCTCTCCAGGAGGACGCTCACTTCAAGATTGAGTGCACGGCTCTCGGAGTCAACAGCCACTCCTGTAACGTCAGTTACCCGGTGTTTCGTTCTCAGTCCAAGGTGAGGCTCCACCCACCGCTTGTCTCGCCGCCGTCATCATCTCAGAGCGTCACATGATGTCTTCTCTCTGTCACATGACATCTGTCACATGACGTCTTCTCTCTGTCACATGACGTCTTCTCTCTGTCACATGACGTCTTCTCTCTGTCACATGACGTCTTCTCTCTGTTCGCAGGTCAACTTCATGTTGGAGTTTGAGTTCAGCTGCACGTCTCTACACAGTCGAGTCCAGATGAAGCTGCTCGCCACCAGGTAGCTCACGGCGATAACACGCTGATGATGTCGCCATGGTGATGTCACCGCAGGTCATGTGACTGTGATGTTGTGTTACAGTGACAGCGTGGAGAGAGAGGACACTCTGGGGGACAACAGCGTCCAGCTGCAGAGCTTCGTTCAGTACGAACCCGACCTGTTCGTCAGCAGGTGAGTCGACACGAACACAAACACAGGAGGGAACCGCCGGCGGCCATGTTGTTGACAACCTGCTGCCATGGCAACCAGGCTAGCTAGCACGCTAATACGATTTTATGAAGGTTGGGATCCAAATCAAATCAAACTGATCTGATCACGGTCTCTGGATCCGTCTCAAGTCTCTGGGACAGATTTCCTCCACCTGTGCTTTTATTGTGAAAATCATAAACATCCTGTCTCAACAGGAAGTGTGTTTGTTACCTCACGACTGGACGACTGTAACTCTTCACTACCAGGGTGTTACAGTAACTTCATAAAAATAAAAAAGTTTCTCATCTTCTGTCGCCACCTGCTGTTCACTGTGGGAACTGACGGTTTTTATATTCTACCATTTTATAACGAGATAAACATCTTTATTATTTGGTTTTATATAAATTATTATAAATTTAATCATGGCTGCATGTGTGTGTCTCATATATGACATAAACAAACAGAACAAATAATAATATTTAAATAATAATAACAACAATGTATCTATTTGAGTCTTTCTTGCCTCTTTTTTTGTCTCATTTTTAGAAGTTTGAAGTTTATTTATTTAAAACAGAAACTTCCTACGTTGATGAACATGTTAAGACTGAAGCTAAAGATTTTATTTATTTTAAACAGTCGAGAAACTTCAAACGTTTTGATGTTGTTTGTAAACAAGTCGTGTATCAAACATCAACATCACGTCAGTCAACATGTGAACAGTGATGGTGTAGATCAACACGGTCCTGTTTCTCTGTCTGTGTGTTGACCTGCTGTGTGTGTGTGTGTGTGTGTGTGTGTGTGTGTGTGACTCCAACCTGAACAGATACGAGGTTCATCCAACTCGCACCGTGTCTGAGGCCATTGGACCTGAGTTCCAGACTCACCTCAGGGTTCGTCTCATGTTCTCATCACGTTTTCTGACCTGATGTTGTTTAAACCAGCCACAGCAGGACTGACAGTGTGTGTGTGTGTGTGTGTGTGTGTGTGTGTGTAGCTGCAGAACCTGGGCTGTTACTCCGTCAGTAACCTGGAGTTGAGGCTGCGTCTCCCGTCCGTCGCTGCAGGAAACAGAGTCTTCATGACCGTCACTGACGTCTCGTCCTACAACGTGAGTCCTCGTCTGTGTTTCTGTTTGACATCATGTCTGACATGTCTGACACGTCTGACACGTCTGACACGTCTGACACGTGTGCGATGCCTCCTACAGACCACAGGAGTGAACTGCAGCGTCCTCAGTGACCTGGTCCAACTCAAGTCCAGACAGAAAGACGTTCGTCCTCTTCACCCTGAGGACATGTTGCAGAGCGACGTCCTGGTGAGGCCTCGCTCCAGTGTCGGTGTTAACGAGTTAGTTAACGAGTTAATTAACTCGTTAACCAGTGTGTGTGTGTGTGTGTACCTGCAGAACTGCAGCAGGTCCTGGTGCACCGAGGTCGTCTGTGACGTCCAACAGCTGCTCAAAGGACAAACCGCCGTGGTCAGAGTCAGCCGAAGAGTCCACGACGACTTCTTCAGGAATGTAAGTTAAACTCACAGACGCCGCTCGTTGTTCTGTAGATGATGACATCATCATCATCACATCATGTCTCTGTCCTAGGCCAAATACAAGTCAGTGAAGATCATCGGCCTCTATCGTCTCGCGGCGCAGGAGACGAGTCTCATCACGTTGGACACAGGAAACATCTGGAGGGAGGTGAGACGATCACAGACCAGATCTGAGACCAGATCAGAGCGATGACGTCACTCACTTCCTGTCGTCTCCTTCTGTTTCCTCTCAGACCGTCCTGGAGGTGCTGAAGGGTCGAGCCATCCCCATCTCCCTCTGGATCCTGATCGGCAGCATCATCGGAGGTCTGCTGCTGCTCGCACTCATCATCTTCGCTCTGTGGAAGGTACTGAAACACCAAACATTACAGCAGGTCACGGAGACGATACTTAGTTTATATTTAGAGCAAAAGAACTGACTTTTATTTCACTTTGACTTCACTACATTTACTACATTTACTAACTTAATGACACTTTTTAAACAAATATTTTTTAGATTGTTGTAGCTCCATGTTTTAAAGTGCTGGATAAACTTCATAATATTCTTCTGTTTTATTAACATGTACTTGTACTTTTACTTTCTACACTTAACTACATTTACTTATAGATTACTGTCATACTGAAGTACAGTAAATACTAGATACTTTAAGACTTTTACTGGAGAATCATTCTAGTGACGACTTGAACTTCTACCAAAGTTATTTTATTCTACTCTAGTGTCTCTACTTCTACTCTAGTGTCTCTACTTCTACTCTAGTGGGACTTTCACAGACTTTATACAACTGGTCTGGACCACAGATCCGGTCCAACAGATCCTGGATCTGTGTGGATCCTGCAGATCAGCAGCTCTGACTGGTTTCTGGTCTGTATTCAGTCTGTTCAGTGTCAGATTATTAATGTGAGCGTCTTGGTCTCGTCAGCTCGGCTTCTTCACACGTAAACAAAGAGAAGACGAGAACCACGAGGACTGAACCCGACAACGTGTTGCCGTAACAACCGCCATCTGTCGTTGTGACATCACGTCCACTTCCAACCGGACCGGATCACGAAAGGCAGCTGGATCTGAATCCAGATCTGGACTGGACTCAACACAGATGCATAAGGGACTGTCAGGACCAAAGAGCATCATGGGAAAGGAAGGAGGGGAGGGAGGGGTCAAAGAGGAAATGCACTACACTCTGTATCCAGGGTTGGGGAGGCGGGTGAGGGGGGGTCAACTGTGTAAATAATCTTTTTCTAATTTTATGAAGCGTCGTCGAGTATTAAACCACAAATCTATTTAATATTCAGCTTCTTCATGGTTTTTACTTCTCAAGCATCGATTTGTCCTGAAGCCTCAGAAATGCGAGGACTCAGGACACGACTTCTTTCAACTGTGAGGGGGCGGAGTCACAGAGACGGGTCGATGACGATGAACGCCATGACATCACACACTCATACACACGGCGTCGTCAGTTTATTTAGTGTAACAACCAGATCCTCCAGGATTTCATGATTAACATCAATTAAAAAACAATTTTAACTAATCGTCATCGTTTCCAGTAAAACATCGACGTGAGATTTAAAAAAAAAAAAAAGTTCACAACAGGAAGAAGTTGTTTATTGTTGTTGCAATTTTTTTTCTTTAAAAAGGAAAAAAATCTCAATTTTATGGCAACAAAACAAAACAAAAAAGATAAATCAGACGTCAACAATCTGAGATTCTGGAGGAACCGGTTCATGGAGGTTGTGTAACAGTTTAACTGTTAAAGAGGCTTTTTTTTTTTTTAAATGAAATAAAAAAACGTTTTGAAAATGATTCTTAGTTTATTCATTTAAATAAAAACAAAAAAACATCATCTGGGTTTTACTGTTGGAACTGAAACATTCAGACGATAAAACATCACATCGTGTTCGTGTCACTCAGCTCGAAGACGCCGCCGTCGCCGCGACGTACGACTCCAGGAGGAAGATGGTTTCATCCACCTGGTTCTCAGCCGAGTCCAACCTGCAGGAGGAGACGACGTCGTCATCATCATCGTCCAATCGCAGGAGACAAACGTTTGTGTGGTTCAGTTTAGTTCCTACTTGTTGATGTGGAGTCGTAGCGCGTCCAGCTGCTGTCGCTCCGGCGCCGTGATCATCTCCTCCACCTCCGTCAGCTGCTCCGGCTCGGCGCCGCTCGCCTGCAGCGACGCCAGGATCGCCTCGATCCGCTGAGACTTCTCCAACAGACGCCTGACGATCAAAACACAAACATGGTCACGTGACGCGACATGATGAAAGCGTGTGGAGGAAACACGAGGACGTGACATCATCATCACGAGATGCTCACTTGCTCTCTTTGGTCTCAAACAGACGTCTCTCGATGAGGTTGGCCACCGTCTGTAAACAAACAAACACAAACAGGAAGTCAGAGAACTGAAACCGTCACGAGCAGAAAAAAACAAGTCGCCGTTTTCACCTTGTAACAGTTCTGCAGCAGCAGCCGAGCCGTGGCGAGCTGGTTCACCGTGTAAAGATAAAAGGTTCGAGACGGAGCGTAGTCTGGCGTCTTTGGGATTTCCTGAAAAAATAAAAACATAAAACAAACTCAGACTAAAACTCAGACTGTGTGGCAGCTTCAGGCGTCGCTACCCATCATCCTCTCTGTCAACAAACCGTCCAATCAAGAGTCAGAGATGTGGAACAGTCAGAACCAGGAAGTCCTGATCTGAAACTTGTATTTAACTCATTAACACTGGAAATATCATTGTTTTTAACAGACACGAGACGATGTGACTTGAACGTGATGGAAAAGCTAAATGCATCATGGGAAGTGTGGTTTATTTTGGTGACAGCTGTAGCTAAGCATCAGGACAAAGATCATCATTTATAATGAAAGACTAAGGTTTTATTTCATGTTTCTAGAGCCGTGTTTCCACCACAGGAACTCCAGGTCATTTTAGAGGAACAGTCCCCGAGGTCAAAAACTCAGGAACCTATTTGGGGAAAAACAAAGTTCCTGCCCAGGGGTAGGTACTACGTTTGTCCCCCGAGAACTTCTTGGGCTTTTAGGTTGACTCGGTGGTGACTGGTTGTAACTCAAGACGTCACATGATACAGTCAACAAAGAAGAGACATTTTAATTATCAATAAATAGGTTCTAGAAATATAATCGAAGAACGAACAAAGCGAAACAGTCGCAAATGGACGGTTCGGTTCTGTCGCACACGCTCACGCACGCACACACACACACACACACACACACACACACACAGAGAAGACGGCCCCATTCCCGTCACCGATCAGGGTCTTTACGACGCTACTTAAGAACCAAGTGAGACGATGTTCCTGATGTTCCAGGACTCACCTGGTGGAAACACGGCTAAAGTTTCTATCTGCTGCAGACGATGAAACATGAAGATGATTCACTAAACGTTTGGTCACAAACTCTCAGGTTTTTAAACTTTAAGTTTTAACGTTGCCTCACATCTAAATCCTCTGGTTAAATAAACTTATTTTTTCAGCATTTAAGGAACAAGATGAAAAGTCGAGTTCCTCTTCAACGCTTTGGTTTCAGCAGATTCTTCAGTTCGAGAGAAATGAGACTGATGCTGTAATGGAGCTAAATGACCCTTCACAGCTGCCGTAGAATAAAAATATAGTTTCCATCTGCTGCAGACGATAAAACGTGGAGGATTTAGTCAACATTTGTCTCTCAACTCTCAGGTTTTAACAGGTTATATAATAGAAACAGACCAGTAGTTGAAAAAGAAATAAAATTAGACAGTTTAAAACACTGTTGACGTTTGAGCCAGCGGGCTGCTAATGCTACATTAGCTGTGTTTGTGTTCTGTCAGTTTTATAACAGCTGATGTCGATCACGTCGATCGATCGTCTCCGACTCATCTTCTCGTACCTGCAGCTGCACCAGGTTCTGCGACAGCAGCGTGTACAACATCTCCTTCGCCTCCTTCGCTGGGATCATGGCGAAATCTTCCACCTGCTTCTGCTCCAGGTGACGTTTCCGTAGCAACAGGCGGAAAATGCGAGCCGAGCGGGAACCGAACCTGATGATGGATCAAGGGAAAGGTTTTTTAAAACAACGTTTAACATTAAAGAGTTAATCAAAACTCTCAGACGTGGACTCTGACCTCTCCTGGACCGCCGACTCCAACGTGGCTCGGGCCAAGTTGGCCAGCGCTCGGTGAAAATCTGGGAGTCGAGTTCAGGAAGCAAACACCTCGTTTGATTGTGAATAAACGTACAAACATGTGACGACTGTAGAATAAAGGATACTGACGACGTACATCCCTCCTCCGCTCTCTCCAGCTTTACCCACAAACTCCATCTGAAAAAAAAACGATGAAGATGTTTAAATAAATAAAAAACGTTCTGGTGTAAATAAACAAACAAAGCGAGTTGTGAAATGTGCCGACGGTCGTACCGGGTCGTCGACCAGCAGAGTGAGGTACTGGTCTAAAATGGGCCGCGGGATGTTGTAGCTGCTCGGCAGCGAGCGGAAGATCTCATTGGCTGAGAGCGGTTTGGTGCAGCTGGCGGTTGGAGACGTCGTCACTTCGCTCATTCTCAACATCGTCCTGACGATCTCACTGCTCGTCTGAGAGAAACACACACACTGATGTAAACGACACACTGGTTCTGATGGAAAGGACCCAAAGTCTGTGACGATAAGATTGTGATTCTATTTAACACATCAGTTCATATCAACTAAAATCTAATGAGACCATTTTATTTCTTCTCTCTTCCAGATTCTAAATGTTTTTATAAAAAGAGTCAAACCAGACGTGTTGTTGATCAGCTGTGACTCAGAGTCTTTTAGTTTTAGTGTAAAACAACTGGTCAGAGCTGGTGAGCAGGTATCTGACACGTTAACACGGGTCAACGTCCTGCTGCTGCTTCTTCAGGTCCCGGACACGTTGGTCTTTGTTTCCTGACGTTCTGTCTGTTGACTCAGAGACTAAGAACCAATCACCTTCCTCCGTTTTACTCCTCGTTGAGGTGAAAACTTTCCTCTACTTCACCGTCACGCGTCATCAGAAGACGATGAGACACGTCTCCATGACGACAGAATGACAAACAAACAAAGATGGCGTCTACAGACTCGTTTATGTCCATCAAGTTGGTGTCGGATTAAAAACAAGATGTTTGTTACATTAATAAAGATCCTGTTATCAGATGAATGGAAACGTTAGCGAAGTGATGACTAGCGATTGATTGCTAACACTAACACACATTATTGATTAGCGGTTAGCGATAAGTTAGCTTAATAAGTTAAATCTATAGATCTTCTGTCTCATCTTTTCTCTGATTTATTCATGAGAGGAGACTAAACGTCCTCATTATTTTTTTGGCTACTTGTCCTGGCGCTAGGCTACTAGCTTTGTTTGAATGTTTGAAGGAGCAGTAGGAGGCGGAGCTTGGACAGAAACAGTGACACAGCTCAGAACCACTGAGCTGTGTTTAAACCTCGTGTGTGTGTGTTTGACTCTGACCTGGTCCAGTTTATTGGCCACGGCGCTGATGATGGCCTGATCTCTGAAGTAAAGATGAAATCTCTCAAAATTCACCTGCCAGTAAATCCCCTCGTCTCCGTGAGTCTGAGAGATCAGATGAATGATAAGTTAGAAACAGAAGATTAAAGAGAAAAAGAGTCAAACGTCAAACTCACCTCTGAGTCCAACTTCGGCCTCTTGGCGTTTCTCTGCTCGTCTCCGTCTTCACTCAACAGCTGTCGTTTGCCTCGACCGATCAGTGTCACCTGCGGCACCTTGTAGCAGTCTGAGAAGCTCTCGGGTGTAGGTGGGGCCACGCTGACGGGGGGAGGAGCTTGAGCTGGCGTCGTGGCCGCCGCAGCTGTAGACTTACTGTCTGTTGTTCCTGCTCCTGCCATCGGGGGGCAACGTTGCAGGAAGTGAGTCTCCACCAGTTTAGAGAAAGCAGAGGTGACTTCGCTGTAGTCCATGCTGCGTCCCTCTGCAACGATACGAGACACGAAGGAGACACAATGTCACACAACCAGGAAGTTAAAGTGTTCATCACCGGGCACGACGATGACCTCAGCTGTGATGCATCATGGGAGAAATCCCACATTTAAACTGATTCAGACAATGTTCAAATGCTCAAAAACTTAAGACTTAAGATTTAAAAAGAAATTTCAACTCGTTTTAAGTAACGACGCAAAGTAAAAGGTTTAATTTAAACAAATTCCCAGCTGGTCACAGGTTTGATCCGACGTTGTTGATACTGACCCTCCATGTTCTGTGTGAGTCGGTCAGCGACCGTCTTCACCGTGCTGCTCATGGTCATGTGACCTCTCTGCAGCAGCTCCTCGATGACCAGCTCTCCCGTGTCTCCGTACAGCGTCTTGGCCGTGTAGATGTAACGAGGATAACGAAGGATCCTGAGGATCCGATCGCAGCTCATCTGGTACTCGGTTGGACTCCCGGGTCCTTTACGGCCGACGGTGAACACGCAGGCGCCGTGTTGGACAAGAACGCACAGACATTTCTTCACCTGCAGAGAGACGGAGAACAGACGGTGGCGCTGACGATCACACTAGATAAGACAACAATGTTATAAAGCATCAGCCTCTATCGTGCTGCTCTGGTGTTATTAATCTGCTTTTATGATCTGTCACCACGTTTCTGGTCCAAAAACTGACTCGTCAGTTTTAAATCTAAACAAAGTCAAACTTACAAACAAACTTCTTCCTCTCCACTGTTGCTCAGTGTTTGCTCACTGTGAAAAAACTGTGCCTCAACTTAAATGTTTTATGATCTCATGCTGAACAAGAAACTTGTCATGTCTAAATCCTACAGTACATTGGATACGTGGACAACAACTTGCCCAAAGATTGACTTGTATGGTTCATATGTACAGAGGAACTAGCCACATCTCAAGGCCTCGTTATGCTTCTCTGACTGCGCAGCCGTGAACTCACGATTATCAACTGTCAATGTTTGTGTATTTACCGCCCGGCCTCGTTCCTTCACACACGATGAACAGGGGAGACTGAGAGAAGATGTTTGTTGGAGTTGGAACTGATTGAAACTGAACAACAAATTGTTTTATTACAAATGAGATGAGAACGAAAGAGGAAGCAGCTGTTGCTGTTGTGTTAGCACACAGAGAGGTGGTCGGACGGGCTGTCTACGGATACGACGTGCATAAATTAGTCTTTAGGGTGTAAAACTATGGTAAAGTAAAGCAGCGTCGTCAGTACCAGGTCCAACGAGACGCCGGTCTCATGAACGATGGTTCGCAGGTTCTGAGCTCCGTTTCTCAACAGATGAGTTCCCACTTTCTCCACCACTTCTCCAAAGTGCTCCCTCAGCAGGAGAGTACAGAGACGCACCTCCTGAGCAGCCATCTGAAGAAAAAAACACACACACACACACACACACACACAATTAAAGGATTAACAACTGTATCAACACAATAAATCAATAAAACACTGTCTGTGTGGTTTTAAAGCTGTGAACACTGACGACTCACTGATGTCTCAGAACGAGTTTAATTAAAGACTCATTAAAAAAATCGTTAAGAGCCGCTGACTGAATAATGTGATTTACAGACAATCGGGAGGCATCATGGGAAAACAGAGACGACGCAAATAAACTGGTGAGATTATTTCAAACTGATAATTCAAAGTGAGAATTACATTAATTATAATTTCTGAGGAAGATTCATTCTGCTGCTCAACAAACACATAACGAACTGTAAAAGACAAGGAGTCCTGCTACAGAAGGTCTGGACCCGTCAGAGTCCTGGTCTCTGGTGAAACTCTGAGACCAGATGACCTGCTTTAATCCAACAACTATAACTGAAACAGAATCAAGTAAAACATTTACAAAGTTGTTTGTGGTCATGTGTATTAAAATAAAGATATAAACACATATATGTGAGAACCAGTGATGTTTTAATTGAAAATATAAATGTTAAATGTTGATTGATTATTGTGATTTTTCTTTAAAGTTAAAGCCTTTATATTTTCATTTCCACATGATTATGAGTCAGTGTGTGGCTGAATAAACAGAAATAAACATTAACAACTCTTTTTAAAAGAGATTTTACTAATTCATCTTTTTCAGTGTTGTTGTCTTTGTTTATGTTGTAGCAGCTTATAAACGGGTCCACGAGGCCATATTAAGTATTTTAATTTCAATAATAAACAGTTTGACTGATTTAAAATAATAATAATAAACTGTGGTGATGTGATAAGTTACAGTAGTTTATCTGTAGTTGAATTGAATTGAATTGAATGTGCAGTCCAGACCAAGCTAACTAGCTAGCAGCTAAAGCTAACAGCTAATAAACCTGAACTCATCAAATCTCCTTCCGTTTCTTTTCGTCTTTTCTCTGATTCAGTACGAACCTCGTCTCGGTCCCGGACCCGGCTCCGTTAAAAACCACCGGAGCGGCGACACATGGCCGCTGTGTCTCTTGTCAACACACGAGCACTTCCGCTCTCCGGGGCTCCGGAGGCTGTGGTTCGGCCGCGGGGCCGCGGTGCATGCCGGGCTGGAGGCGGACAGCTGCCCTCGGTGTGTTGGAGGACCGACGTCAGTGTTTGTGCTGCTGCTCTGGGTAAAGATGGCGGAGGCTGCGGCTGTTCCCCCGCATCGCTTTTTCTGTCACTGTTGTAAAGGAGAGGTGAACCCAAAACTACCGGTGAGTTTGAGCGGCTTTATCCCGCTGTTTTGTGACGGACTGTCGGGGTTAAAACGAGCCGGTGACACGGTCGCGTTTTGTGCGGAAACGAGCGTTTTTGTTTGTGTCGGTGGCTGAAGCTAAAAGGTAGCTAGCATGTTAGCATGTTAGCAGCCGAGCGGCGTTTGTTGTTGTTGTTGAGTCTTGAGAATAAAAACTCGTGACAGTCGTTGATGTTTTGTGTTGTTTAAAAAAAAAACAAAAATAAAATATTAAATCGTGAAATTGGACAGAGGCAGATAAAGGACGTGAGGGACAGTTTGGACAGTTGACAGGATGTTTTACACCAAACACAAACAGCAGGAAGCTCCAGGTTTTCACCGGTTATTTCTTCTTATTTAGACTAAACAAATATATATAATAAATAAATGAAGGTTTCGACTGTTTGACATCAGGGTTTTGTAGCTTTTAAGCTTTAGTTTCGAGTTTGTAGGAAAAGTAGGAAAGTTTAGGGGAATTTCAGGATCATGTTTAGTTTCAGTTTTAAAACCACAGAGAAACCGAGTGTTTACAACCTGACCTGACCTCTGAGCTTTAAACATATAAAACATGATGTTTATATTTGATTAGAAAAAGCTTTAATGTTCAGGTTTTAACCCAAACTGTTTGTGTTGAATAAAACAAACTGATAAATTATTTAAATTTACATAAAATTATTTATTACACCTCAAGACTGGATGATAATATATTGATTTAATGTTAAATATCTAATAAACCAAAAGGTGATTATTAACGTCCGATGAAATTATCTTATGTTTTTATTTTTACGGCTGAGACCTAGTCGACCAAGTCTCAGACTCATGACCTGATCTGACCCTGATCCCGGTCCTGAATCAGTTTTATTTAATCAGTTAAAATATTTTTTAAAAGCTGATAAATTAAATGTGAAAGTTCCAAACCAGATGAAATAAAAACACAAACACACGGGACGATCTACGACGCTGACGTTACGGTGACCTACTTTCTCATTAACATATATTACAATTTATCTGCGGCTACATGAGCTGATCTCAGATCAGGTGTGGTGTTTTAACCGCGACCATGTGAAGCAAGCAGCTTTTCCTCATTCTGCTGTTGGTGAAGCTGTAGGTGTGGTCGAGCTCTAACCAGCTCTACCTCCTGGGCGACATACGTCAAACATCACAAATCACACTGATACGATCCTCACAGACACAATGTGACAGAGCGGCGTTGGTTGACAAGGTCAACAACTAAACAATGATTCAGAGCCGACGGAGATAAAACTGTCACAGTCTGATGGAGGCAAAACTGATGACTTTGTTTGTTTCTGCACAAAACCGTTCATGTGTGTTAGTGATTATTCATCTGCATTTAAAGACCAATAACAGTAACAACATGTCTTGCTGTGTTAGCGTCTTCATGTTGTGGACATTTGAATGCTTCTGATTATTGGAGGAAATGTAAATGTCTGTTTTTCCTAAAGTTGCGTGACTCAGTGTTTGACTCTTTCCAGGAGTACATCTGCCCGAGATGTGACTCAGGATTCATTGAGGAAGTAACAGAAGACTCCAGGTTAGCGACGCTAGCTATGTGTTAGCTGTTAGCACTGTTAGCTTGTTAGCTAGATGGTGCTAATAACGTGTTTTGTTTCCCCTCAGTCTCCTAGAAGGCGGCGCTAACGGGATAGATGACACAGCTGCACAGTTTGCCGAGGTACGACCTGATCTGATGGATGTCGGGGGGTTGGGGGAGTCCGTCAAAGTGTCATGTGTCCTTCATCATCCTCTCTTGTCGTATCCCATCATCCCCTGCAGCTCTGGCACCTCCTGTTACTGGAGCGGCCGTTCACGACAGACAGCGACGTCTCCGACTCAGAGCCCCGGCTCCCTGGAGGACGTCTGGGGAGCCTTAGTGACCTGGGGGGGTTGGGAGGGGGTCCGATCGGGGGGTCAGTCCCGGCAGGGCTCGGCGGGGCCATGGGGGGGCTACTAGGAGCTGGGGATCACTGGGGCCCCGGACGCCCCCCTCGTCTGAGCCAGAGGAGATACAGGTCAAGAGGCAGCAGCAGACCGGACCGCTCGCCGGCCGTAGAGGGGTGAGACGCCGTCCTCCATCTTCATCATCGTCCTCTCCCTCTCTCAGCTGATAGTCACCTTAACTGTTGTTGTTTCTTCTCTCTCTCTGCAGGATCGTGCAGCAGTTTCTCGCCGGCCTCTTTGCCAACTCTGGAGTCCCCGGTTCACCTCCACTCTCATGGTGAGTTGACGTGATGTAGTTTACATGGTTACAGTGTTTACAATCAGAGTAAAGTTACTTCATGGGTATCATCACGTTCTGTGAGGTCAAAGGTCAACATTAATATCTAGAGGAGTAATGATCCATCAATTCAATGATCAACGTTCCAATATTATTGATACAAAGTGAAAACATGGATCCGTGTCATCATATTTAAAATGTCCAAGCTCCACCTCCTACTGCTCCATCCTAAACATTCAAACAATGCTAGTAGCCTAGCGCCAGGCAGGACAAAGATGATGACGTTTAGTCTCGTCTCAGGAATAAATGAGAGAAAAGACGATTCAACAGACAAAACGTCAGGAAACAAAGACCAACGTGTCCTGAAGAAGAAGCAGCAGGACGTTGACCCGTGTTAACGTGTCAGATACCTGCTCACCAGCTCTGACCAGTTGTTTTACACTAAAACTGAGCTACAACTCTAAAAGACTCTTGAGTATCACAGCTGATCAACAACACAACATCTAGTTTTTTGTTTGTTTCCTGAGTCTCGTGTGTTTTCCAGGACGGGGATGCTTCACTCTAACCCGGGGGGACTACGCCTGGGGTCAGGGGGGGCTGGACGCCGTGATAACACAGGTAAAAACAAACATAACATCTTAAAAACTCTGTATCCATTTCTGCTTCTAGTTTCTCTTCAGTTTACAAGCGTCTGTGTGTTTGTAGTTACTCGGTCAGCTGGAAAACACAGGACCTCCTCCAGCTGAGAAAGAGAAGATCTCTTCTCTACCAACCGTCAATATCTCTCAGGAACAAGCAGGTCACTCTCTTATTTATCTACATTTATCTTTGCCTCAGTGTTTGTTGTGCATCTTTAATTAAAGTAAACAGTGTGTAAACAGTGTGTAAAGTCACATTCAGGTCATTCAAGGAGACATGAGAGGCTGCTGATTTAAATCGAGTTGCATCATTAAAATTAGTTTATATAATGTATAAAGTAAAGTATAAACACTAAACCATGTTGGTTTCTATGTAAATTATTTTCACATGACGTCTGCTCTTTCACCTCCTGTTTTTTTTCCCCAAATCCTGTTTTGAATCTCTTCTTCTTGACTTCCTCTTCTGAGGAAGAAGTGTGTCGTCCTATTTAATCTCTGAGCCAAAGCCGTGTGCTTCGTTCATTATGCAGCTGAGCTTCTTCAGGCCTCTGGATATTTATATTTATTGTGACAGATGAAGGTCCTAGTTGGTCTCAAGTGTTTCTAGTTATTACTCAGGCTCACACTTTGTCTTAATCCTGCTCACAAATGTAATAAAGGTGTGTAAACCAGATGTGGTTTAATAAACACATGTGTCCTACAGACTGCTGTATGGAGTGTCCGGTGTGCAAAGAGGACTTTGCAGTTGGAGAGCCAGTTCGACAGCTGCCCTGCAACCACTTCTTTCACTCAGACTGTATAGTACCATGGCTGGAAATGGTGAGTCACCACAAAGACACCAACAGCTCAGCAGAATAAACTATAACTGACCAGAAACATCAGGACAAGGACGATTGTTGTTACTGTCAACAATATCACAGTGTGGATAAATCAATATAGCATCAGTCCAGTGTCACACTAAGGACTTTAACCTTAAATACAGAAACTTCCTGACACCACAGTGCCACTAATACTGGACATATATGTCTGACAGTAAATGTAAATAATATTTAATGTAAATAACTCTTTTTTTTATTAGGGCAGATGAAAGGAGTTTTAACTGAGCTACAGCAGCTTGTTTATTCGACTAAACTTAAATAGCTTCAGGACAACAACAGGGACACAGAGGAAACGCTTATCAGTCTGTTGTTTTGTCAAAAACAACAACAACACGTGTAGTTTCACCACAGGAACAAACAGCACCACTTCCGGAAAGCTAATGGTTGTGTTAGCAAGCGGCGGTAGCTAACGCTAATGCTAACGTGATTTACGTATTAAAACACAACAAACAGCTAACGCTCCAGTGAAAGATAAAATAGTTTTAACGGTTAATATCTTACCTGTTTGTCCTGCCGCCGCTCGGACTTTCCTCCTTTTTTCCTGTTCTGTCGCTGTAAAATTCACAACTTGTGTCGTTTGACTGTGAATGTCCGTGAACCGCCATGACAGGCTCCACCTCCGTTGATTCTCGCTGACGTCACTTAGAGCGCAGAACTCTGATTGGCTTTCGAGACGGCGACAGCGCGAATTTTTTTTGAACTTGCACTGAGGCGTCGTCGAGTCAGTTGCCGGCGCGCGGAGAAAACCCGCGAGCTTTGACTTCATGCGCGTGTGTGACCGCGACGCGCTAAACGTAAACGTGTTGACGTCACATTACGAAACCAGTTTGTTGTTGTTGTCGGTGGCTAGCTGGTTAGCATGCTAACTAAACGCCAACACAGACCGAAAACGGTTTTTCTTCACTTTTATGTTGTTTTTATGTACTGTAACATAACATATTTGTTCCTCATTGATGAACTGATGATTGATTAATGATTCATTTATACTTCATGATGATAATAATATTTGTTTTTTCCACGCAGCACGACACGTGTCCAGTTTGCAGGAAGAGTTTGAATGGAGAAGACAGCAGCAGTCAGCCCTCGTCAGAGTC
Source organism: Polydactylus sextarius (assembly GCA_016801845.1). Classification (NCBI taxonomy): domain Eukaryota; kingdom Metazoa; phylum Chordata; class Actinopteri; family Polynemidae; genus Polydactylus; species Polydactylus sextarius. Next base: position 25,096,905 of record CM028913.1, read on the forward strand.
CCCCTCCCTGTCCATGGACCCCCGCACACAAGAGAGATGGTCCTTCTGAGACCCTCCCCCCTTCCTCACCCATCTCATCTCCCCCCTTCGTTTCTCACCCACACTGAAGAACTGTGTTCATCTCTGTCTCAGTCCCAATCATCATCTCACTCTGGTTTAGTTTTTGTTGGTGTTTATGGTTCCTGCCTCCCTCCTCCTCCTCCTCAGACGTCTTCATCCTCGGCTGCCGGACTTTCGTCTCCGTCCTGTAACAAACAGCCGATCGGTTCGTGTCCTCTCCGTTGAAACACGCTGCTGCAGTGAACTCTGGGAAGGAAAACTTTACATCAGACTCTTTAACTCGGCCTGCGACTCGCTGGAAGCTGCACCTGAGCCCTGTAACGTCTGCACCAGATGGATTCTGGGAAACGGAGGCTGGACCTGACAGCAGGAACACCTGAGGCCCTGCAGCAGCGACCGTCGATTATTTATTCTGGGGGTGTTCATGCTGCCGTGTCCGTCCTCTGCTGAGCTGCTGATCCATTAAACAACACGACTTTTATAGGAATCAGATGAAAAAAAAAAACAGTGAGGGAATAAAAGATGAAACTAAAACCTAATGATTAACGCTTCAGATTCAACACGTTCTTCCTGGTGTAAATATTCGACACTTGACGTCCCTCTGACATTTTATTCCTCTGTTTCTGTCTTTTGTTTCACATTTTTATCACAGTTTCTGATGTAAATAATTTTAGTCCAACTTCTTCTTCTGGTTTGCAAATGAAAAAACACACATTGAAAACAGAGACACAAATGTGAAATACCTGGATATCAAAACTGTATATTATATATATGAAAAATGTCTATGAGGTATTAATAAATTGACAAAAAAACTGTCACACTTTATTCTCTTTGAATTGCTCAACAACACTGTTAATCTGTTTACATTCATTATGTTTCAGTGCAGATCATGAAATGAGTTTAACCAATGAAATAATCAAACCTGTGCTGAAAAAAAAACAAAAATCATTCAATTAATAAAAAAATAAAACATGTTTAAGTAAAAAGATTAAAGTTTTAAAGCTGCAGTTTGAACCTGAAGCAGAAATGAATCAGTTTGTTTTCCAAACCAGAGTGAGGAGCGAACGAGACGGAGCCGAGCAGCTGAGGAAGCCCACGGACTGATCCCAGACCTCGAACTGGATCGGAGACAGAGACCTGACACACACACACACACACACAGTGTTACAGTAACAGTCCACCATCGTCAAACACACTCAGCTGTGACCTTGTGACCTTCAGTACCTGTTGAGGATGATGAGAACCATGGTGGCGTCCGGCCTGATGAAGGCCGTGTACTCCAGCTCTGAGTCCTGATTGGCAGACACGCCCACTCTCTGAGACCCCGTCCACAGGAACTTACTGAATGAAGAGGAGAAGGTCAGACCGCCGCCGTCGCCATGTGATGATGGCGGACGGAGCGACAGTGACGGCGTCTTACCTGAAGTGAGCCAGACTGTAGAAGGTCGGCTGCTTGTAGAAAACGTCTCGCTTCGCGTCCACGATGATCGGACTGTCCACGAAGTTTTTCACCCAGTTTGGTCCACCGTTCTGGTCCAGAGCCAAGTTCCAGTCGGTCCAGCCCACGACGTGATGGTTCAGATCCTGAGGACAGAAAACAGAGTCCAGACCAGTGTTGCCATAGTAACAAAATACTAATACTTCACTACTGTACTTTCTCTTCTATTTCACTACATTTCCTAACTTTACGACACTTTTCCTCTGATCCATTGTCAGTGTTGACTCAGTGACTCAGTAAATGTGGTGTTTTGACTCTAAGTCGACCTGTGACTGTTTAGACCATCAACACCATGTCTGAGGGTTGATGGAGGCTCCATCTTAAAGGTGGATGATGGAGAAACTTCAACAATATCAATATCAAACACTAATTTACATTTAGTGAAAAAAGAACAACTTTAGTTCTTTAGTTCAGACTCATTCATTGTCTATGAAGATTGTTGTAGCTCCATGTTTTAAAGTGCTGGATAAACTTCATAATATTCTTCTGTTTTATTAACATGTACTTGTACTTTTACTTTCTACACTTAACTACATTTACTTATAGATTACTGTCATACTGAAGTACAGTAAATACTAGATACTTTAAGACTTTTACTGGAGAATCATTCTAGTGACGACTTGAACTTCTACCAAAGTTATTTTATTCTACTCTAGTGTCTCTACTTCTACTCTAGTGTCTCTACTTCTATTCTCTGAACCAAATCCAGGACACGTCCAGGCCTCAGAGACAGAGGGGGCGGGGCTCAGATCACATGATCTCACCTGGATGATGTCATGTGCGTAGTCCTCGGCGCGGTCCCAGCTCCCCAGCGTCACCCCGCGGTCCATCGGTGTCCAGCCGGCGCAGGCCTCGGTGGCGAACAGGTAATAGTCTGGGAACAGATGATGAGTTGTACCGAGACTCAGCTCGGCCGGGACCAGATGATCCATGTACCAGTGGACCGCTACGCCATGGATGTAACGACCGGCATGGATGTCACTGAGGACCTGGAGGGACGGAGACGACTTCATTAAGATCAGGATGATTAAATCCAGGTCTTGAGTTGTGCACCATGTCTATGTGTTTGTCTTTGTGTATTTTCTATGATGTTGTAAATGCTGCTGTAAAACAAATCGTCCTACAGGGGAAATAAAGTTACCTTGAATCTGATTTGTTTATTCCGTTTAAGACAATAAACCTCATTTGCATTGTGGTTTGATTATTGTTGTTGCAACTATATGTAAATTCAGTCTCCATCTTTTATCCTCTGCTCTGCTGCAAGTGTAGCGTCAGAGTTTCACTGTAAAATAAAACAACAATAAAAACTGATCTGACCTGAGACCAGCTCTGAGGTGAACCAGTTCTGACTCACCACCTTGGCCCAGTACGGCAGCAGGATGCGGTTGTCGTCCAGCAGCAGGACGTGTGTGTGTGCGTACGGCGAGGCGTGGAGGGCGGGGCCGAGGTCCATCGACACCCAATCACGTTGCTCCTCTGCCGTGAAGCCCAGAGCCTGGAAACTACACCGAGACACAGACGCTGGTGAGACTGATGATGAGGAAACATCATGTCTTTATCTCAGACAAAACCAGTGACCTCCGACCTGTAGTTGGTCAGTCGTCCTGCAGACGGTTCGTTCCCCGTTGTCACGGCCCAGAACGTCACGTTGTGTTTGGCGTATTCGTCCAGAAACCTGAAGACGAAGTTCAGACATTAGATGAAACATGAACCACTGATTTATAAAGTATCTGGTATAAAATCTCACTAGAGTAGAAGTAGAGACACTAGAGTAGAATAAAATAACTTTGGTAGAAGTTCAAGTCGTCACTAGAATGATTCTCCAGTAAAAGTCTTAAAGTATCTAGTATTTACTGTACTTCAGTATGACAGTAATCTATAAGTAAATGTAGTTAAGTGTAGAAAGTAAAAGTACAAGTACATGTTAATAAAACCGTGTAAGTTGACAGAATTAAAACAACTCAAGTAAAGTTCAGACACTGAAGTGAAGTATTACAGTATATACAGTGACACAAACACACCTCACCTGATATAGTACTGCGCCCACGCTTTGTGCTCTTTGCCCCCAGGTCGACCTTTCAGCGACCCCTTCCCCGTCAGAGCGTTGTTGGTCTTCATCCAGGCGGGGGCGCTCCAGGCGCTGGCGAACAGAGACAGAGGACGAGGAGACAGAGCCTGAGCTCGCTGAAGGAGAGGGATCTGAGGGGGAGGAGGGGGCGGAGTTAGAGGTGGACTGATGGACGTGTGTGTGTGTGTGTGTGTGTGTGTGTGTGTGTGTGTGTGTGTGTGTCACCTTCATGTTGACATCTTCAGGAGCCAGAGTGAAGTTGTTCATGTCGTAGTCTCCAGGTGAATCATTGTAGGTGTAGAGACGAGTGGAGAAGTCACAGCTCGCCATGGGAACACGCAGCACGCTGTAACCGATACCTGACACACACACACACGTTTGTTTTCATGCCTTGTGGGGAACATTTCATTGACTTCCATTCATTTCCTGGAGACTTTTCCTGGAAACCCTGGAGAGCATTTGTTGGTACCACTGGCCTAACCTCAATCTAAACCTGACACTAACCTTAACCAAACCTGAAGTCATGTCTTCACCTTAATGTTTTGTTTTTTACATCATGGGGACCAGCTTTTTGTCCCCACAATGTGAGTGTGTAACCAGGTTTAAGTCTCCACAATGTAGGAAAAACCAGGTACACACACACACACACATACGCACAGTCATAACCTCCAGGTCCATACATTCATGAATCTTTCAGCTTCAATCAGCAATTTACCATATAATTTATATAATATATTCATATTGTTATATAAACCATATTTTATTGAGTTCTTAGTTTTATTGTCTCATCATGTTGCTGATATCATTCAGTCCCAGCTGTAATTAAATCAGTTCAGATTAATTGTTATATAATTATATTATATTATATCATAACTCATCCGTCTTTAGGTGGAAGCTGCTGTATGAACAGATAATGAATAAAAACACAACTGATTATTTGAACGACACAAAATGTTGATTTGTTTGATTAAAAGTAACAGTTTCAGTTTGTAACATTAGTTGCTTTGATCTCTTGTCATTTAGATTGTAACTGTCGCATCATGATGTGTAATAAAGTTTATTACATGTTTATAGGTGTTAAAGGTGAGTAGTTCCTGTGTTCGTATGAAGCTGCAGCTCTGACATGTCACATGACGTGTCACATGACGTGTCACATGACGTGTCACATGACGTGTCACATGACGTGGTACCTTCAGAGGAGAAGTACTGCCTCAACAGCTGATCCTGGGTCCCTGCAGACAGCGACAGGATGTTGATGGCGGCGGCGTCCGTCATGGCGCCACCGAATCCGCGGATTCTCTGGTACCTCTGCTGAGGGACGATGGTGAGTCTGAGTCCTGACGGAGACACAAGGACAGATAAGGACCTGACCCCCCAACAAACAAACAAACAAACAACCTCCACCCACCTGCCCCGCTGCTGTTCACCTGGACCGGTCCTCCTCCGACCTCCAACCTGCTGCCCTTCATGCTGCTGAGGTAGGAGGAGAATCGACCCTGAGGGGGCGGAGTCAGAGAGCCGACGCTGTCACAGTGGGAGGAGTTACACTCACAGACGATGGAGCCGTGACCGAAGTCTCTGGGGGAACAAGGACTGGATCCTGAGGAGACAAACACTGGGTTGTTGTTGTTGTTTTTTAGTTGTTGATGTTTTGTTGTTGTGGTTACCACTGATGTTTAGTTGTTTTTGTTTAGTTCTTGTTGTGTCGTTACTGTTGTTTAGTTGTTGTCATCACTGTTGTTGTGTTGTTGTTTCTATGTTGTTGTGGTGTAGTGTTGTGTTACTGTTGTTGTTTTTGTCTCGTGGTTTCTAATGTGTTACTTCTGTTGTTGTTATTGACGTCTTGTTGTTGTTTAGATGTTGTTGCTGCTGTTGTGTTACTGTTGTTGTTTTACTTGTTGACAGACTCTGTGTTACTATTGTTGTTGTTGTTGTTTTTACCTGTCAACAGTTTATCTTGTGTTGTGGTGTTTTGTCTGTGTGTGTTGTTGATTAGATGTTGTTGTTGTTGTTTTACCTGTCAACAGACTCTGTGCTGTGATGAAAACAAAAACCAGGAGCTCAGCTGATGTCAGTGACGTCATTTTCACCGGAAGCAGCTGATCCTCGTTAAAGTTCAGTCTCAGGTTCAGAGTCGCAGCTGCAGCGGATCAGGGTCCAGAGCTTAGACCGGATCATCTGTCCTCACAGGATCCGGACTCAGACTTCATCTCAGTGGGGGTCAGTCCGGGTCCAGATGCAGTCCGGTTCCTGGTTTACTCTGGTCCTGATTCAGTCCGGGTCGTGGTTCAGTCTAAGTCCAGGTCCTGGTCCTGGAGTTCAAAGTCTTTGTTCAGTCCGGATCCTGGATTAGTTTGGTCCAGGTCCAGTCCGGTTCCGGGATTCGTTGCTGGCTCGGGTTCAGTCCGGGTCTCTGACCATGTTTCGTGTGTGAGAAACGCGACTCACTCAGGTGGTCACGTGACGTCTGTGTCAACAGTCACGTGAACGCCTACGCAACAAGCAGCAGCTGCAGTAACAGCAGCGGCCGCCAGGGGGCGACGGATTAAACAGGAAATAAACGGAGGATTTAAAATTATAAAAAAATAAATTAATTTAGAAAATACAGATTAATAGTATCTCATATTTAATTTTCATAAAAATTTAGATTAAAATAAATGTATTAACTAACAATAATTAAATATTGATTCTGTAAAAAATTAAAATACATTATATAAACTAATTAAACTAAAAAGGAGTTAGCATTTTTTATTTTTACAACCATCTGCATTTATTTATTTAAATTTTCATATTTAATCTATTTTATTATTATTGGACATTTTATTTTTATAACATTTACATCAGCTGCTGTGACTTTAACTTCCCTTTGGGATCAAAACAATCGATAAATCAATCAATGATCAATGTGACGTAAGAGCTGAACTTTGGTTTAAACTGATTAAAAACTAATTGACGATCAATAAAACACAGTTTTACTTTAATATTTTATTATCAAAGTTACACACATGCATCATAATTTACACTTTATGGACACGGACATTTTGTATGTTTGTTTATTTTCAGGACACTGGTGTGTGTGTGTTCGTGTGTGTGTGTTACAGAGTGTGTGTGTGTGTGTGTGTGTGTGTGTGTGTGTGTGTGTGTTTCGTGTGTGTGTGTGTGTTCGTGTGTGTGTGTTACAGAGTGTGTGTGTGTTCGTGTGTGTGTGTGTGTTCGTGTGTGTGTGTGTGTGTGTGTGTGTCTTCACAGGAAGGCACAGATTCGTTCAAACGCTGCTGGATTCCTGTTGCTGAGAAACACGAGTTCTTTCTTTCCGTCTTCTGTTTGAGCTGAAAAATAAAATAAAAATAATTAAACACAAACGGTCACATGACACTGGTGTGACATCATCATCATCATCATCATCGTCATCATCATCACTGACTCTGTGGATGCTGCAGCCAGTGTCGGTCCACGTAATAAAGGAAACAACTCTCAAACTCTTTCTCGCTGTAGTTGGACACCGACACCGGGACGAACGGTTCCATGTGGTCGAAACCCTCCTGGAGGAGCAGACAGGAAGTTACAACACAGACAGGAAGTGCATCATCACATCATTAGAACGATTCAGGTTTATGATAAATGGTTAATATCAGTATCAGTAAAAACAATGTGAACATGTGTCTTCAGAAACAACGACACCGATGTCATTCATCTACACGACAGAGACTCACGTCTGGTGGGAAAACACCACCTCTGTGTCCACATGACAACATCAGTCTGGAGTCAGATTAAAGGAAAAGACCTGGAGCCTCAATTATAAACGGTGCGTTTGTCACTTTCTATGTAAACTTATATAAAAACAAACTTGACGAGAAAATGTTCACACCTCCACCGAGCTCTGACCACGTGTACGCACAAACACGGTAAAAGGTTAAAGTGCAACCTCAGAAGGAAACTTGAGAACGAACTGAAACAGTTCAACGAGAGAAAATAAATAAAATATAACATCACATATGACGTGTGTCAGATTCACACACATATAAACCCAATAGAAATTCAGTTTCTTTATGTTTCTTTCCACCTGCGCCAAGCTAGTTTCACTCATAGATGTTTCACTCTCTATGTTTAGGCAACTGTGTTTGTTTGTTTAACAGTTTTATAAATGAGGCCCAGGTCTGGTGATGAGGACGAGGTCTGATACGACTCCAGTTATGTGTCTGTTTTTGTGACTGACACCAACAGACTGTGTGTGACCTCTGACCTCTCCCAGCAGCTCCTGGGGCAGATATGCAGATTTAGGGATGTAGAGCGCCCCCGTCTGGGTCAGCGTGGTGATGATGGCGCCTCCAGACTGAAACACAGAGACAGAGACAGTTAATGGACAGAAACAGAAACATATGAGGTATAGGTGAGTGTGTACATGTTTTCCTACATTGTGGGGACTTAAATCTATCTACACACTCACATTTTGGGGACCTGTCTCCCTTATAATGGACCCATATTGTAAAAAGGTTGTATAAAGGTTCGACAAGTGGTAGAAACAGCTGAAATCTCTTGTCTTTCTAGGAAATGAATGCCAGTCAATGAAATGTCCCCTGAAGTTATGAAAACCAGACTGTGCGTGTGTGTCTCTAGCCAGCTTCACACTGTCGAGCCAGGTCAGACCAGGGTCATTTGAGGGCCACTCAGGCCACGTAGCCCCTAGACCTTCGTGTTCAGGTTGTCAGGCCACCAGCCTCTCTGGGTGACCCGTCAACCAGGCCCCGTTTTCAGGGCGGTAATGGTGACGTTTTCACAAACAACTAATGTCAAAGACAACACCAAAACGTTCTCCCATGTTCTCTAAAAGATTCCACCCTCAGCAGGTGTAGCAGTTGACGTAATAAAATGCACTAGCAGAAACAATCTAGCAGAGCACCCGTCAGGTCTATTTTAGTTAACTCAGAACCTGCTGACAGACAAACATTTATTAAGACGGACGTATCCGCAACATCTCTAACCTCGTCAGGTCAGTGTAACTTTAGCTAGAAGACACAAGCAGGTTGTAGACAGAAGTTCAGCTCATCACAAGGCTGCAAACATTCCTATGAAAAACACTTACATATATAAACATTTACCAGATCCTGGCGCCTTAACCTTGACCCCGCCTCTAACCCCGAGTGGCCCAACGTTTTGGTTGAACAAGAAATCTGGAGCTAGAGGTGGCAGCAGTTAGCACCGGCTCGAGACAGCGGCAAAGCAATTAGCCCCAGCGCGACTCTGTTAGCTTGACTTAGGCCCGACAGTGTGAAGCCGGCTCCTGTTTGTTTGTGTGTGTGTGTGTGTGTGTCTCACCCAGTCGTTCTTAATCATCTTCCTCAGGTTATAAACCAGCGTCAGTTCTTCTGGTTTGACCTGAAGATGAAAACAGATTAAACTTCCTGTTCAGGCTGGAAGGAGACGACGGGCTGGAGGCTGCAGCGGAGTGTGTGTGTGAGTGTGTGTGAGAACTTACGAAGCTTTTATCTTCCTTCTTGAGGGTCGATCGTCCCCACAGAGCGTTGACTCCCTCCACGGTGACAGCGAGTCGAAACCCCGCCCCCTGCTGGCCGCTCTGCAGCCTCAGCTCCTTCATCACGGCTCCGACCACGTCGCTGCTGCTCTTCACTCGAGAGATTCCCTGCAGCGAAACACGACATCACGTTAACCTGATGATGTCACTGACACTGATGATGTCACACGCCGCCGCCGGCTGACATCTCTGATCTGCTCGACAGCAGCTCAACGACGTGATGAACGACACAGAGAGAAATTCTCCGGCGGCTCATAGATTTACTGCTCGTCTCAGAAATACTGTGCTGATCTGTCACGACGCTCGACTCATTGAATATCGATCACAGCCGAGAACGAACCGAGGTGAGAGATGAAACTTTAACGAGCCCTGAGGGGAAACGGAGCCGAGCAGCAGAACAAAGTAAAAAACAAAGATGATGAAAACGTCTCAGACGCCGAAACAAAAAACCAAAGAGACGAGGACTCACCTGATCCACCAGCTGACCCAGCAGACTGCCCTGCTCCGTGAACTCTCTCTTCGTCCAAACGTAACGCTGCGTCGTCTTTATCTGCAGAGGAAACACACAGATCACAGATCAGCTCTAAACTTAGGGATGTTTAGTTTCATAACGACAATATCTAGAGGTGTAACGACAAATAGCCGATATACTCTAACCCAGGACCAAACTTCAAAGGAAGGGGGATGATAAATTTCCCAGCATGCACCAGGACAAGGATGGTGACAGAGGGAAAACAGGACACCTATAAATTTAACTTATTAAGCTAACTTATCGCTAACTGCTAATCAATAACGTGTGTTAGTGTTAGCGTTAGCTATCGGTCGCTAACGTTTCCATTCATCTGATAACAGGATCTTTATTAATGTAACAAACATCTTGTCAGTTTTTAATCCGTCACCAACTTGATGGACATAAACGAGTCCGTAGACGCCATCTTTGTTTGTTTGTTGTCATTCGGTCGTCATGGAGACGTGTCATCATCTTCACGTAGTAACTAGAGACGACTTGTGATGACATGTGACGGTGAAGTAGAGGAACGTTTTCACCTCAACAAGGAGTAAAACACAGGAAGGTGATTGGTTCTTAGTCTCTGAGTCGACAGACCAAACGTCAGGAAACAAGGACCAACGTGTCCGGGACCTGAAGCAGCAGCAGCAGGACGTTGACCCGTGTTAACGTGTCAGATACCTGCTCACCAGCTCTGACCAGTTGTTTCACACTAAAACTAAGACTCTGAGTCACAGCTGATCAACAACACAACGTCTGGTTTGACTTTTTTTATAAAAACATTTAGCTCGTCAGCTGAACTCAGCTAACGTAGCATTTAAGATGTTTTCATCTCCTGCAGCTCGTGTGTTCTCTGTTTATCTGACGTATTCAGACATCAGACTCCCATCATGCCGTTCTGTTGCTGTTTATCGCTTCAACACACTGAGTTTAACAGTTTAACAGTCGCTGCTGTGGAGACTCAGTCAGACTCATTAACGTCTCAACGCTTGTTAAAAATGTGATGAATTTAGTTTTGTTTTGCAGCTCGTCTGCCAACATCACGTTTCTCACCTTGGATAAAAACTGTTCGTTGATGATTCTGAAGCTGCGTAGCCAATCGACGGCCTGAAGCGGCTGATCGAAGCGAGACGAGTTGAAGGACGACGGCAGCAGCTCTTTACAGTTCTTCACCCAGAGATGAGCTGCAGAGAGAAAACACAAACCGAGGATGAAGAACGGAAACGACCGAACGTCTCTGATCCGACCGTGACGAGTCGAGTCGAGTCGTTTCTCACCGTCGGGGACGTGAAGCAGCAGCCAACCCTGAGTGTAACAGAAGTGGACGGCGTGACACAGAGACATCGTCTTCCCAGTGCCTCTCATCCCGTCTGAGACACGATAAGGACGTTTACACTCCAGTGTGTTTCTGAGAGTTGAAGGATGAAGTAGAGCTGCAACAACTAATCAATTAAATCAATAATCATTAGCCACCAACTATTTTAATAATGGATTATAGCTGTGTCTACGTTATTATAGACTTTAGCTTATGTTAAAGACATTAGCTTATGTAGCATCTCAGCTAACATAGTTTATGCCACTTTAGCTAACTTAGCTACATTAACTCAGCTTATCTAGATACATTAGCTGATGTAGCATCTCTACTAACTCGGTTTATTTAGCCTCATTAGCTAACTTAACTTAGATAATTTAGCTACCTTGGCTAACTTAGCTATTTCAGCTCATTTAACCACTTGAGCTAATTTGGCTACATTAACCCATCTCATTTAGATACGTTAGCTTATCTAGCATTAGCTACATTAACTCAGCTTATTTAGCTATGTTAGCTGATGTAGCAGCCTCTGTGAATTAATCTACTTATCTTCTTTAGCCTCTTCAGCTAATCTAAATACCTTAGATAATTTAGTTATTTAAGCTAACTTAGCTACTTTGGCTAAATGATTTAGCTCTTTCAGCTAACATACGTACCAAAGCTACCTTAGCCACTTAAGCTTTAACGGTGGCAGTAAAACAAGTAGAAGAAGAGAACCAATGAGAAGGCTTGTCTAGGTCATGTGACCAATCTCTGGAAGAAGAAGTGTTTGATGGTGGAGACAGCAGAGGATCAGGTTGTTACAGCAGGAAGAGGCTGAAACTTCAGAGAACAGGTTTTTCTTTTTGTTACTTTGGTTTTAAAACGGACACAAATGTGGTGGAAACGGTCGTAGATCTGAGGATAATTATCTGAGATGAGGTCGTAGAGACGCTGGAGTTTAATGTGTTGAATCATTTGATGACGTCATTCAGAGACTGTTTAAAGTTGAATCCTTCATTTCTTCAGAAATAAACAGATATTTCTGTCATTTCCTGTTTATTCTGCATCACTATTTACTTACTTACTGTCATTTACCCTCATCTGTACTTTAGATCAGTAGTTATTCACTTAACTGTCTCTGTGTCTAAACCCCTGAAACTAAATTAGTTTGACTTGTTTTTAATGTGCAGATATTTAAGTTTTTATGTGACAGTTGTTTGAAACAGATTGTGTTTATAAAGTAAAATGTTGGAAATAATAATCTTTAGTTGCAGCTCTAGGAAACAGACTAACTATCTGTGTTTCTGTGTGCTGAAGGATACAGAAGACGTATCGTAACGGAGGTTTGCTGAAGTCTGTTTTCTTCAGGTACGAGATCACCTCCAGCGCCGGTTGTCTCACCATCACACAGGCTTCATTGAACGTCTTCACCTGTTAAAACACACAAGACACAGCAGTTTTTAATGATTTTAAATGAGTCACAGAATGATTTTTTAATCTTCACGGTGAAGTGAAGCTGAACCCACCTGCTGCACGTAGCGCCAGGGGAGACCGTTGGGGAACAGAGCCTGGAAGTGAGCGCGAGGCAGAGTGTAGTACTGTCCCAGATGTTGTTCGGTCTGACGAGCCTGTGAAGACGAAACACAGCGGATCAGTGAAACCTGCCGCTCAGCGAGGACTCGATCCGACTCTGTGTGACCGCTCCTCTCACCGGATCGTTCTCCTGCGTCCTGACCATGGTGAACGGGTCGGGATCCGACTCTACCAATGCCGCCTCCTGTTGCTGCTCCTGCTGCTGCTGCAGTCGCCTGCTGCTGTGGAGGCTCCTCACATGTTTGACCTGTCGGACACGACCAAGAGTTTTACATCATGAGGTTTAATTTATGGTGAAATACAAACTTTACACAAGTTCACCAAGACTGAAGAGACACTGGACCCAAAACTTTCATTATAAATTAATCATTTACATCTAGTTCTTCAGCATGTTTTTATTCTAATTTACATCCTTTATTACCAGAACAATCAAAACTCCGATGCTGATCTCTTTGAGAACAAACACAGTTTATATATAATATCAATATCAATAGTCTCAGAACTACTGTGTTTTTATTGTGCATTTGATAACAAAATATTAAATAATTTAGTCTATTAACGGGCTAAACGGGATTGAAATTACTCTAATATCTGGGAATATTTATGGTTAATTACATGTTTTGCATGAAAAATATCTAATAATTGCTTTTTCTGGACATATATTATTGTCATTCCTGCTATTTTTTTTTAGATAGTGACTAAGTTTAGCATCTGACAGCAGCTCCACAGACTCGTGTCATTGAAAAATGTTTGTTCTTATTAAAGATGCTCAGTTTGATGACATCTGTCCATGTTCAGTGTGTGCAGCCTGTGGTTAAAGCTCCTCTCCGGTGACCTCTCACCGTGTGTCGCAGTCTGAAGGACAATCTGTGCAGCGCCATGACCTGAAACACGGAGGACACACGGAGATAAAGTCACATTTCAGGGAACAAAGACACTGAAACAGCGGAGACACAGTAGAGACACACACCTGTCACCTTGTCTGGACTCTTAGCTAACTGCTAGCAGCGCTAAGCTACCGGCTAGCAGCGCTCAGCTAAAGGCTAACAAGCTAACAGCTAACTGTTAGCAGGTACCAGCTTTCAACAAACAGCTAGCGGCTAGTATCTAGAAGTTAGCAGCTAACAGATACAGGCTAGCAGCTAACGGCTACAAGCTAGCGGCTAACAGCTAATAGCTAATATGTAACGGTTAACAACGGTTATTGAGCTCGTGCCGTCGTTCACCTGCGGTTCAGTTCGTTAAACGTTCACCGGTGAAAAGCTCCGTTATTGTCATGTAGTGACAAACGTCCCGGGCTCCTGGTTCAGCGGCGGTAAACCGAACAGCTCCGGGAGAAGTCAATGTGCCAGAGCCGCCATGGGCACCGCCATCATGGAGCTCAGAACAGGAAGTGACGTAATCAGCGCTGCCGTTCGACCAATCAGGAGCCAGAAGCCGAGCGCTAACAACAACAACATCAGAGGAAAATGGAGTTTAACGGAGTTTGACGTGTTTCAGCTGAAACACAGAGACAAATAAACACACCTGAGACCCGGATCAGAGTCCAGATCCGGACCAGAACCGAACTGCACAGACTCGATTCACATGTCTGAGTTTATAACAAGATCTAGACGTTATTTAATAAAACTAAACAACATGTACAAACATTAACACACGTGTCATTAAAACGGTCATGGGTTTGTCCCTGATCCCGATCCTGATCCTGGTTCTGGTCCTGGTTCTAGACCTGGTACATTTGATCCAAATCAGATCAGCACTTCTGACAGAAATAAACAAAAATAAATAAATAAACAAATAAATAAACAGAAATAAGCAGCCTCTAGACAGATTATAACTAGACTGAGCTGTGAACAAACAGCAGGTCTGTTGGATCATTAATAATCTGCTTAAAAACTAACAATTTTGTTCCTGATAGATTTTTATTTTTTTCCTTCTTTTGTTTTTTCTTTTGTAAATCAACAACAACATCAAGGCCTCGTGGGACTTCAAACGACCTCTTTATAATCAGAGGTTAAGTTACAGAAACATGATGAAAACACAAACGAATGATATAAATTTATTTTACATCGACCTCTGTTTGTTTTCATCCTGTTAAAGAGTCAGTTTCTTCTCTCTGGTTTATATTTTTATATCAACTTTAATTTGTTTTGACTAAATTTCCTATTTTTAATTAAAAACTATGAGTTTATGTTTCATTCTGTTAGAAACCGACTGTGACGTGAACAAATGATTAATAAATTATTTAAACTGTGTAATAACAGTTTATAACAGTACATATAATAAGTTATTTTTATCGCAGTACATCTAGATACATATAAACAACACGAAATACATTTAATTCATTTTTTTATTTCACTTAATTAATTATTATCAAACATGTTATTATATTACTTTATTTATTTTAATGTTACATGAATTTTAAATATAATATAGAATTTATGGCATACAAATTTATTGTGTTTATTTAATATTTATTATGTTATAAACTTAATAAAGTATGAATTTTATTATAATTCATACATCAATTATAATACTTTATTTTTTTATTTACAAAATATAATTTATAAATGTTTGTTATATATATTTGATATTTGTGTTTTGGTTTTAGAGGTCACAGGCCCGTTTTTATATCGTGACATTTTAAATAAAATATTTATATATTTAAAACCTTATTATTTCCATGTTTTATTATATCTATTCATAGCGTAGAAACATAATAAAATCTGGTTGTTTCTGGGTGAAACAGTTCAGGGCTGTGGCTCCTGTAAACAACAACAACAACAAATAAACAATGAGTCATTTCTGTTATTATTTATTATATAAATATATTATTGATGTGTGAGTTTGATCAGAGCTGATACATGAACTTTTCCACCAAGTCTCAGCCTCGTGTTGTTGTTTTTTTTTTCTCTCTCTGAACGACTTTCAGATCCAGATCTAGATTCTCTGATCCGGATCGAGCCGACGAGACCGACCCGTCGCCATTTTTTATTGCCCGTGTTTTTGAGCTTCTCGCTCCGCAGCAGCTGCTGCTCTGCTCCGCAGTGAAGCTCCGTGTTTCACCGTGTTTCTGTTCCTCCTCCTCCGGACACATGAAAATGGCCACGCAGTTACATTCCCGCACATCCACCAGCCCCTGCGCGCGGCGCGCACGTGCACGCGCTGACACACACACACACACACACACACACACACACACACACACACACACACACACACACACACACACACACACACACACACACACACACACACACACACACACACTCCGCCGCAGCCTTCAGCCCGTCGTCCCGACACGTTACCAGCGGCTCAGTCTGCTCCATGTTACCGGAGGAGCAGCGGAACTTTCCCCGACAGGAGTGAAGCGAGCAGCGGCAGCGGCAGCAGCGGCAGCTCCGTTGAGAGCAGCCCGTCACTAAGCTGCTGCGGAGCGGCGGCGGCGGCGGAGACCACCCCCCCCCCCTCCCTCCTCCTTCTCCTCCAGCGACGGACCGACCGGACCGGAGTATGAAAACACCCGCGTTAATGTTGTTGTTGCTCCGGAGGCTCCGAGCTCCGTTACAGGACTGAAAAAAAAAAAAGAAACAAGAAAAAAACTCGGGTGTTTAGTCGGTGTTTGTCCTCCGCCGGCCTCCGTTATGTAACCGGAGCCTCGGCTGATGCGTCAGAGCCGCGGACAGAGCGAGGAGAGGCGGACGGCAGCAGCTCCGGGCCCGGGCTCCGGACGCTCCGCGGTGAGTAGCTACGCAGCGAGCGGCGCTACCGCAGCTCGGCCCCCGCGGCCCCGAGGCTCGGCCCCGCGCTCCGCAAAACAAGCCGCTGCGCATTTTTACATCCAGCGCAGCCGCTTGGCGCTAATTTTATCACGCTGTTGCTGAGCGTCATTTCTACCAGAGGGAGGGAGAGGGGGAAGGTTAGAGAGGAGGAGGATGAGGTGGGGGGTGTACGGTGGTGCTGGTGGCGGCGGCGGCCCGGTGCTCGGTGGCCCGGGACTGATCCACATCACAAACACCAGCAGCGGCAACATTAACAACCTACAACCAGAGTGTGTGTGTTTGTGTTTGCACGGTCAGGTCAGATGTGTGATATATGAGCTCGTGTGTCGACGTGAGTGACGACAACAACAGCACGTGCACGTGTGTGTGTGTTTATGTGTGTGTGTGTGTGTGTGTGTGTGTGTATCATCCGGTGAAAGTGCGACAGCGTCAACAAGGCGCGAGCGGGATTTTTTAGAGGTGCGCAAAGTCATTATGGAGGAAGCACACGCGCGCGCGCGTACACACACACACACACACACACACACACCATGCCCCCCCCCTTCTTGTACTGTATCTCCAGTAGCAACATCATCAACCTACGCAGCTGCGACCTGGTACACAATGTTCACACACACACTTTATAGTGTGTGTGTATGTACGTGTGTGTAGAGGGAATCTCACGTGAGAAACTTCCTGGTGTGTGTGACGTCATCACAGGAGGTTGACCTCCAGGATGGGGGGTGATGGACACAGAGCTGCTGTTGTCAGGCAGATGATGATGATGATGATGGCGTTGTCCTTATTGATGACCACGCCACCGCCGCTGCCGCCGCCGCCACCACCACCCGCCAGGTTGAACGGTGCTCTGGGGGGTGATGATAATGATGATGATGATGGCAGTAGCGGCGGCCATGATGGGGGGAGCCATTATCGTGATTTAATCGCCGCTAGAGGAAACGCGGTGACTTCAGTGTGAAGTCCACTCATCATCCTGTCAGAAGCAGCAGCTCGTGGCCTGATGTTGGAATAACTCTGAGTTATGATGGTGACGGGGAGGTGGGGGTGATGGCGCTCTCTGTGAGGGAAGGGGGTGGAGCCTAAAGAGCTATTAGTCTCTATTTTTTTTTTTTTTTAAATCTGATGGACACTGGATGGATTTAACCTGCAACTTTTATTCTCTTATAGTCACTTTGCACGACTCAGTTGTGACCTCCAGCACCTCCTCCTCCTCCTCAACACAGGGTCAGGTGGAAGGGGTCAGGTGATTGGGGTCAAAGGTCAAAGGTCAGACTGATTGAGGCGTTTGTCGTCTTCACCTCTGAGCTCTTTTAGTTTTATCGTGAGCAGAGTTTTGTCCTTTTCCAGAAGCGGTTACATAACAGCAGTTACTGGAACAGATGTTGATCCGAACTCGGTATGATTCAAGGAAAAATGGGGGGGTTGAGGAGGTGGGGAAGGAGGGGGAGGTTAGGGTGTGGAGGCACCAGGAGGAAGAGGAGACGATAAAACATAGATCATAGATCGTAGATGCTCCTGTGGGTTAAAGAGGAGACGTAGAGGAACGATATGTTTTTATTAGAAAATAGACGAGTGTGCCCTGTAATGAAGGGGGAGGAGGGGGGAGGTGGGTGGGGGTGTAATGAAGGCAGCGTGATCTGTTCGACACGTCGGGTTGAAAAAACTGGGCTGAACTGTGGAGCAGTGAAAGTTTCCTGCTGTTATTTCAGGGTGTGTTACTTTCTGCTGTAATGTCACATTAAAAGTCCATTTACAATGGGGTCAATGAAAAGCTTTACTTTACTGTAGAGGAAGCAACGGGAGGAGGAGGAGGAGGAATTCGCCTTCTCCTTTCCAAAAATAAGTTTTACCCTTTTCCTACGGATTTGTGTTACCACGACGGAGCGGGGGAGGAGGAGGAGGAGAAGGAGGAGGAGAAACGGTCGGAGCGTGAATGGAGGGATTTAGACAAGAACGAAGTGGAGGAGGAGGAGGAAATATGGTTCTGATTAACATGATACAGTGTATGAGTTGACCATTTTACTGTGTGGTCTACAGAGGGAGGGGTGGAGGTGGAGGTGGAGGAGGAGAAGGAGGAGGGTGGATGGGACTAATAGAGAATGCATGCAAATGTCAAACGCTGCCAAACATGAAGAGTTTTGGGGAGAAAAGAAAGTACAGCAGAGAGGGGAGGGAGGGAGGTGGAGAGAGGGAGGGGGGGAGTAGCTGAGAACAGAAGGAGCAAAAACAGCAAAGGGGGGAGGGAGGAGGAGGAGGAGACTGGATCAAGCGTTTGAATGAGTCAGGAGCCGATTGATCGATCGATCAGGAGATCAGCTGTTATCGCAGAGAAATGTCAGGGACTTGTTTTTCTTCCTGTCACAGACAGGCGCTCAGCTCATGCTTTAGGAATTGGAGGCGTTTGATTGGCCCTCTGGGTGATGACATCATCTTTGTGGACGCAGACGTTAGCACCTCTGCGCAGCTGAAGCAGGACGGGGACTTTCCCTCGACTCGTCACCATGATGATGCTGCTGTTGTTTAATATCTGAGCTCAGTGATGACTAACCTGTCTCTCTCTCTCTGTCTGTCTGTCTGTCTGTCTCTGCCTCACCCTTCCTCACCCCCTCCTTCCCCCTCCAGCGCTGAGGACCAGACCTTTGCTGGATGACGGCACCCTGCTGTATTCACTCCTCAGGATATAGTTTTTGGATTTCTGCAGCTTTTTAACTCTCCTGAACACGACTGACTGTTATACTGGGACCCTCGCAGCTTCCTGCACCCCCCCCTCAACTCCTCTGATGGACCAGAGAGTGAAGGGGGGAACCCCTCCGGCTGCTAAGTCCACCCTGGACCCCCCCGCCGTCGCCACCGCTGCTACTGTTGCACCTGAGGACTCCGAGCAGGAGCAGGTGGCGGAGAAGAAGAGGAGAGGTGGTGAGGGGGAGAGTGATGGAGGGAAAAAGGAGGAGGAGAAAAGAGGAGGAGGAGCAGGGAGGAGGAGAGAGGGGGGTGACAAGGGGGCAGTGTTGGAGCTGCTTATCGAAGGGCGGTGTGGGGGGGCGGGGCAGCAGCAGCTCCAGACGACCTGCCCCGAGGGCAACGTACGACTTCGCATCGGGCTGCAGGCGAAACGCACCAAGAAACCGCCCAAGATCCTGGAGAGCTACGTCTGTAAGCCCACGATCAGGACCTATCAGAGGCAGGGCAGAGGGGCGGTGCTGAGGGGGGGTGATGGCGAGGGGGGAGGAGGTGGAGGTGGAGGGCAGCAGAGTAAAAGCAGCTCCAACCAGGAGGAGGCGAACAGAGAGAAGCAGCAACAACGTTCGGCCTCGGACTCTGTCCAAACCACGAGCAGACACACGGGCGCCGCCGACATCATCATCATCGTCA
Source organism: Polydactylus sextarius (assembly GCA_016801845.1). NCBI lineage: Eukaryota > Metazoa > Chordata > Actinopteri > Polynemidae > Polydactylus > Polydactylus sextarius. Next base: position 25,116,613 of record CM028913.1, read on the forward strand.
TCGGCGTTAACATCAACGTTAACCACCGCCGCCGCCTCAGGCTCTGCAGCTGCAGCCGCCGCCATCGTCACCTCCACCACCGGCAGCGGGCAGCAGGCGACGAAGTCGACCAAACAGGTGAGTCGATGACGCGTGTGATGTCACATCACGTCACATGACGTCTCAACGTCATAAAGGTGCACTAGACGAGTCTGGTCTTTTTCTCCTACGGTTCAAGATGAACGATATGTATCAAAACGTTTAATTCAACAGAAACAGAGAAGCTGAACGTCCTGTTACATGACGCCAGCGCTATGATCGCTGACGATGGCTTTTTAATGAAATGGGCAGGGTTTATAGAAACGTTGGTTCTGATTGAGTAACTCCAACCAAACGGCAGAAAACTACCTCCAAAGACTGTTGAGTCTTCATGACTCCAACATCTCCAGGTCGTAGACCCTGAGAGTCATTTAACATCACAGCAACAATGAAGCTGCTACATTAACTTAAAAATCTGAAATAGTGTGACTTTAGCTCAGGGTCACACTCTGTAAAACAGTCGTCAGAAGGTCAAATGAGCTTTTAAACAAACAAAACTATAAATAAATGAACACGGGTCCATCAGTCGTATCCTCGAGGATCTGAGGGTACAAAGGGGAGGGGTAGTGGGGGGGTAGTTGTTGCTTCAGCTGCACCAACGTGTCCTCGGCTGCAGAGCAACAAAATTACAGGACGAGTGTGAAACATGAGGCCTGCTCATCTGTATTCGTTGTCATTTATATCCTCCAATCGCAGCTTCCTGCTGCCGCTCGCTATAAATGTCCCTCTCTTCTATTTTTACTTCCCCTCTTTTCTCTACCTGCTCTCATTTATCTCCCTCGTCCCTGTCCCACTCCCTTCCTTTCTGTTTCTGTGCCTTTGTGTTTCTCCTTTCTGTGTCACCCCCATCACCTCCCTCTCTCCTCCTCCTCTTCTTCGCCGTGTCCTCCTTTCTCCGACCGTCTCCTTTATATAAAAGTGTTTCGGTCGTCGTCCTTCGTCAAGTGACACCATCGTTTGTGTTTCCGTTTCCTCAGGTTCAAACCAAACTGGCCGATCGGACGGAGACGAGCGCGACGAAGAAAGAGAAGCTTCCCAACGGTCAGACGCCATCTGCGGGACATAAACCCAGCGGCCCGGCGACAGATCACAGCGCCGCCGCCGCTGCCACCGCCATCATCATCACCACCTCCACGCCATCTGCCTCCGAAACCAGGAGTGAAGGAAACGCCTCCAAGAAACACAATGGTTTGGTGCAGACGGCAAGACAGAAGGGACTGTCCAACGGGAAAAGCTCCGTCGACGTCCTCGCCACCTCCACTGCCTCCAAACTCAAAGCTGGAAAACACAGCTCTTCCTGCTGCGTCTCCTCCACCAGCGACTCCTCGACCAGATCTCCGCTGTCCCACAAAGAGCTCAGTTTGGCCAATAAGAGCAGGCCAGACGCTCCTTCCTCCCCCAAACCACAGTCCTCCCCCACCACAGAGCGCTGTGCCCAGACCCATGACCTGGATCCTGCTGCTCAGCCGCCACAGCCGGAGAGGAAGAGAGAGAAAGACAAGAAAGTAAAGAAAGAGAAACGGAAAGAGAAGAAGTCGAAACGCGACAGGCTGGAAACAGAACGAGCCAAGAGCGAGAGCAGGAAGGAGGAAGGGAAGAAGAAGAAGAAGGAGAAAGGGAAAGATGGGAAGTCGAGGCACGGCAAAGAAAAGGTGGACAGACACCGGACGGACGAGACGTGGACGGACAGAGGGAAGACGGAGAAGAAGAAGGACAAGTTGAGTCCAGATGGAAAAAGAGAAGATAATAACATCACGTGTGAAACGGTGGAAGGTAAAACATGTTCGGGGGAGAAAGACGAGACAGAGGACGGCTGCAAGCGAGTGGCCGAGGTGTCGGCAGCAGGTGATGGCAGTAAATCAAAAGAACAAGACGCCTCGAGACATTCGACCGCGCCTCAGAGCCACGCCTCGGCCTCGGCCTCGTCCACGGCCCCTCCCCCCCAGCCTGCCACCGCCGCTGTGTCTCCCCCATCCTCCCCCCCAGAACAGGACAGCCGCCCGTTGAAGAAACGTAAAGCCAGACGCCCCAGCTGGACCAAGCTGGTGCACCGTGCTCAGAGGGTGGAAAATCACGAAGCGCCTCCAGATTCCCAACATAATCCTCCACCAAGTTTCCCCCCTAGCGCCAAGACCCCCCTCCCTCCCGCCAAGGCCGATGAGTCACGCTCGCCGCCGTCTGTCTCTCTACCCAGCAGTTCCTCCCCCCATCTTCCCTCTGCAGCCAAACCTCCGTCCCCGAAGCAGAGTCACCCCTCTTCTGACCCCGGCCCTGTAACTCCTGCACGAAAAAGGGGTCGCCCTAAATCCCACAGTTCAGTTTCCGACGATCCTCCCCCCAAACTCCCAACGAGCACCGTCCCGGCCCCCGCCGATGTGTCAGTCCTGGGGTGTAACGGTGTCCAGAAAGCTCCTGCACTGGAGACAAACATGGCGCTGCAGCTTAAATCCAGCCCCAAGAAGCGAGGTCGACCTCCTAAACGGCCCCTCGCCGAGGAGTCGGGCAACGGAGACGCGAGGACGGAGCTTCAGGGGAACAGGCAGCTGAAGATCAGGAGGCTCATCAGTGAGATGAAGAAGAGGAAGAAGAGGAGGCTTCATAAAGTGATGCTGTCCACATACGTAGGGAAGGAGGGGCGGGGCGGCGAGGCAACGGCGGCGGAAGGCGACGCGACTCTGATCTCTGAGGCGCCGGTGGTTCACACGCTGTCGGCGTTGTCCTCGTCCTTCGGGAGTAAACTGGGGCCTCAGATCAACGTGAGCAAGCGAGGGACCATCTACATGGGCAAGAGGCGAGGACGTAAGCCCAAGGTGCAGCCTGGCTCCGCCCCCCAGAGCTCCGCCCCCCATTCCTCGTCGTTGTTCTCCAACCCTCCCGACACCTCCCTGTTCTCCAGCCAACCCCAACCTCCGCCATCTCACCCGTTCCCCTCGCCATCTCTGACCCATTCCAGCGGCGCTCAGAGTCCGTACAGCGAGGGCGGCCTGACCGAGCCGCCGTCGTCCTCCCTCCTCTTCCCTCACCCCTTCTCCCTCCCCTCCCCGTCGTCTTCCTGCACCTCCCCCCGCCCTCCCTCCTCCTCCTCACTGTCCCCCTTCGTGAAGAAGAGTTGTCCGTGTCAAGGACGGCATCACTTCCCGTTTCACCAGTCTTCATGTAAGCTGTCGTGCCCCACCCCTCCGCTGCACCACGCTCCCGGTTCACCAGGTCACCTGAAGGAGGCCACACCCTCCCCCCGCAGCGAGTCGCACAGCGAGGAGACGCTGCCCAGCGACAGCGGCATTGGGACGGACAACAACAGTGTATGTGAGCGCGGGGAGCTGAGGCGGGGCGTCCTCAGGTTGGGTCCGGGGTCGGGATCGAACCTCGCCGGTCAGAGACACGCCCCCTCTCTGGTGGACCACCCCTCCCCCGTCTCCTCGCCGCCATCTCATATTCCCAGACACACCAACCCATTGGGCACCTCCAGGGAACGCCACCGGCACCGACGGCGGGACTTCGAGTGCCCAGCGTCCTGCGCCTGCCTGTGCCCGTGTCCCTGCCCGAGTCACAACAAGTGTCCGCACTCGGATTTTTACTCGTGTCTCGGTCACAACGCCATGAAGCGTCAGAAGAACAAACACAAGAAGAAACACCAGCAGCTGCACATGCAGGACCCCGAGTTCCTGTCGGAGCTGGAGGATCTGATCGGTCAGTTTAGCGAGGTCCACATCGGCCGGCGCAGCTGGGTGAGGACGGGGTTGAGTCAGGGCTTTGACGGGGGCGGGAGCGCCGCCGCAGGAAGACGCCATCACCCCTCGTCCCACGCTGCTCTGCGCTCCAACATCTTCAGGATCAACCTGAACGGGTTCTACTCACCTCACCCATCGTCGTACTCGGCTAATCCCGCCTTCTCGCCCCAGCCGTTCTACCCGTGTCAGCCGCTGCATTGCGGCAGGAAGCCGGAGCGACGCCAGTGCGGGTGCCCCACCAAATTCCAGGACGCCATGGAGAATATGGGCTTCTACGGCAGCTACCCACCCGCCGCCACCCTTTACCACCACCTCCCCAGCTCCTACACGCTTCCAAGTCCGCACCAGTTCGCCTCCCACCAGCCGCACCACGCCCACTTCCTCCTCAACCCTGCCCGGTTCCACCGCCGCCGCAACCGGCTCCTGAGGGAGGGAGCATTAGGAGGAGACGGCGAGGGAGACATAGGAGGAGGCGGCACCGGAGGAGGAGCAGGAGGAGGCGGTGCCGGAGGTGGAGGTCCACATCTCAGCTCAGGGTTCATGTCCGGCGCTTCCTGCGGCTGTGGGAGGAGTGAACACAAACATAAACACAAACATCGACACCGTCACTGCGAGAGAGACATGGACGATGATGAGGAGCTACAGGAAGATGAGGAGGAGGAGGGCGGCGTAGCGAGGGACGGACTGGGTGGAGCCAAGTCCAGATCCGGGTTCATTCTGGGTCAAGGAGATGCAGGACGGAAAGGGACGAGGGCGACGGGCGGCATTCTGTCCAAGGAGTCGCCCTGGTTCTGTGAAAACGGAAACGAGTCCTTCTCCGCCGCTGCCGCTTCCTCATCATCATCAGACAGATACAAACACACGTCGCTCACGTCTCTGGGCCTCGGCTCCTCCCACCTGTCGTCGTTCGGAGGAAGCTGGGGGGGTCTGGGTCAGAGCACCGTGAAGTTCGGAGGCGTGGGGTCGTTTGGAAACTCAACGTCTGGTTGGAGAAGCTTCAGCGGCGAGCAGTGTTCGGGACGACCGGTGGCATCGGACGGCGAGGACGACGACGGCGAAGACGATGACATGGACTCGCACCTGTACGGGACGTCCCCGCCTCCGGCTCCACACACCAACCTGTTCACATCTGCTGCCATGGCAACAGGAGGGAGGGTTAGCGCCAGGAGCGGATTGACCAATCGGAGTTCAGGAAGCGACGAGAGGTCGTTGTGGAGGAGAGACGAACCGGCGTGGAGGGAGAGGAGGGATGGAGGTGAGTATGAAGGCCTGTTAGCATCGATGCTAATGCTAACAGCTGCTGTGATTTTAAGTGTGTGACAGCTGGGGCTGCAACGAATTATTATTTTTGTGATTAATCAGTTATTAATCGGATAAAGAAAAACCTGTTCTCGGAAGTTTCTCCGTTGGTGCTAAGCTAACATTAGCCTCCTCTGCTGTCTCCACCATCGAACACTTCTTCTTCCAGAGATTGGTCACGTGACCTACTCAAGACTTCTCATTGGTTCTCTTCTTCTTCTACTTCTCTTCTTGTTTTACTGCCACCATTAGCTTAAGTGGCTACATGAGCTGAGTTAGCTTAGGTAAATATCTAAATTATACGAGTTTGCAAAATATCTAAATAAGCTAAGATAACATAGGCAAGTTAGCCAAAGTAGCAAAGTTAGCTGAAACAACTAAATTATCTAAGGTATCTAAATTAGCTCAGTTAGCTCCAAGTTAGCTGTAATGACTAAATGATCTTTTGGCTTTTATGTGACCTCCATCCACCTGAAGAGGCTAAACTAGCAGAAGTAGCCAAGTTAGCTGAGGTGGTTAAATAGCTAAATTAGCTAAGCATAAGCTAATGTATCTAAATAAGGTGACGTAGGCAAGTTAGCTGAAGTAGCTAAGTTAGCTAAAGTGGCTAAATAAACTAAGTTAGCTGAGATGCTACATAAGCTAGCGTATGTAATGTTAACAGCATTGGTTGTCTCTTTATCTTCTGTGCATAACAACGTAGATACAACTAATCCATTAATAAAATAGTTAGATACTAATTTAATAATTGATTTAATTGATTAGTTGTTGCAGCTCTAGTGATGATGTAGATAATTTTTCATTTGCAGACGAGTTCGTGGAGTTTGTTGACGTTTTATCTCAGGTGTTGTTGAAGCCTGGAAGGTGTTAGAGACAAAATCAGACTCTCGTCTTTTTATAGACGATTTCACTCACACACACACTCACACTTCTACATGCACTCTGTAAGTGTAAGTGTGTGTGTGTGTGTGTGTGTAGTATGTGACACAGTTAAACACACTCTGTGGGCAGATGCATCCACTCAGCAGTCGCTCTCTGTTGGAGTTTTTAAGTGTTTTAGCATCTTGATGAGAATCTGCCAGAAAATCTTCCCATCATGCAACAGCAGCAGCCCGGGGGCCGCCGCTCCACGCCGTCATTATTTAACCACCACATCAGCTATTTAAAGCGCGGTCGCTCCGTCAGCGGCGACTGTTTGACTTGGAAAAATCCAGCGAGGAAAGAAAAGAGCGGTCAGTGTCGTCAGGGTCGGTCGGAAAAATGGAACAAAAAGACGAACGAGCTCTGGAGTGATTGATGAGGAGGGGGGAGGAGGAGGAGGAGGGGGGAGGTCGTCATGTAACTGAACACACATGTTTTACAGTCAGAGTGTGTGTGTGTGTGTGTGTGTGTGTTAATGTGTTTCCCAGAAGTCGTCTGCTGAGAGGAAACGTTGTGACTCACCTAATCTGTGTTTGTCTGCGTGACTCAGCGTCACCTCACACCTCCCGTCGCCGCCATCACTGATCCACATCTGCCTCATTTCCTCCCTCACCCCTTCCTCACCCTCCTCCCTCACCCCCCTCCCTCCCTCTCCGTGCAGGTTTACAAGGTGACTCCAGAGGTCGGGGGCAGCAGCAGCAGCAGCAGAGAGTCGTGCCAACGCCAGACGGCACGGCGGTGAAAAACAAACGAGGGCCGGGTCGACCCAGGAAGCACCCGCTACCCTTCGCCGTGACCTCACCCTCACCCTCCACCGCTCATTCCTCACCCCGGCTCCCCCGTGACATCATCACTTAACCTCACCCCGGGTCACGTCCACGTCGTCCACGTTGGGAGGAAAGAGGATGCGGCGGCAGAGAGAGAGCGAGGAGGCGATGTGACGACGACGGCGGTGGCGATGGAGGCGGAGCTACAGGCCAACAGGAAGCGAGGACGCAAGAGGAAGCAGAGCTCCGCCCCCTGTGGTCGGAGGTAAACGCTGCAGCTGCAGGTTGATGTGACGCTGAAACGCCGTGTGGTTTTATTAACCGTCTGTTTTCAGCACTGTGTCCTAAACCAGTGCCTCTCTCTCTCTGTCGCTCGCTCGCCTTCCAGCGCCGCCGCCGACAAACCCGAGGCCGACGCCCCCCCAGAATGTTTCAGCCAATCAGATGTGGACCACGTGGCTCCACCCCCCCCAGCGGTCGCCGCCGTCCACAGAGAGGAGCGACAGACCGACGGCCCCCCCAGGAAGAAGTTCCTGCGTGCGGGTCTTTACTCAGACGATTATAAAACCACAGAGTGAGTTTGACACAAACGAGTCGATGACGTGTTTGTTTGTTTGTTTGTTTGTTTATTAACGGTCTGTGGCCCCTCCCCCCAGCCCCGCCCCTCAGGCCGCACCTCACAGCGCCCCCCAGGACAGATGGGAGTACACACCGGGGGAGAACGACTACACACTCCTCCCTGCTCCGATACACGTCGGTGAGTGTGTGTGTGTGTGTGTTTGTGTGTTTTACTGTCTATGTGACCATGTGATCATGTGACCACATGCCCCTCCCCCTCAGGTAAATACCTTCGTCTGAAGAGGATCCACTTCCAGCTTCCGTACGACGTCATGTGGCTGTGGCAGAACAACCAGGTAGAGTCGCCGCCACCGCCGTCGCATCACACAGCTGATGATTAACGAGGTGGGAGGGGTCAGGGTGAGTGGGGGGCGGGGCATGTAGAGTAACGATGATGTCATGTCTCAGCTCCACAGGCAGCCCGCCGTCCCATTGAAGAGGAAACGCCGTTACTGTGAGTGTGTCTCCGTGTGCAGGTAGATCTGATCCCAGGTCTGTCAGTGTGTGACTGTGTGTGTGTGTATTTGTCATCAGGTCGTCTGAAGGAGCGGGCGATGGCGACGACGGTGGCGGCGGTGGCGTCCTCTCAGAAGGCGGCGGTGAGTCTACGCCACAGATCGTCACGTTAACGGTTTGTTCTCTGACACTCACACATGTGTTCGCTGTGTTCAGGAGGAGAGTGACATCACCAGCCTGTTCCCTCACCTCGACATGGAGCCGCTGACCGGCACAGAGAGGTAGGTCGACGCCCGCTCTCGTCCTGATGATGTCACCACGCGGACGCCGTGACGTCTAACACCTGCGTTGTTGTCGTTTCCTCGTCAGGAGCTTCGTGGTGAAACATCACGTGTTCCTGGTGAGAAACTGGGAGCTGGTGAGAGAACGACAGATACGACTGAGGATGGAGAGGGAGAGAGAGGGGGAGGAGGGGGAGGACGAGGGGGAGGAGGAGGACGCCACACGTCAGGACGACGACGCCAACGGAGACGACGACCACATCAAGTCAGGTCCATGAAGCAAGTGTGTGTGTTAGTTTTTGTTTCTGTAGGTGTTTGTGTCACACACACTCATTTCTGCATCTGTCTGTGTGTCTCTGTGTCTGTGTGTGTGTCTCTATATGTGTGTGTGTGTGTGTGTGTCTATGTGTGTGTGTGTGTGTGTGTGTGTCTGTGTGTGTGTGTGTGTGTGTGTGTGTGTGTGTGTGTCTGTGTCTGTGTGTGTCTCTATATGTGTGTGTGTGTGTCTATGTGTGTGTGTCTGTGTGTGTGTGTGTGTGTGTGTGTGTGTCTATGTTGTGTGTGTGTGTCTCTGTGTGTGTGTGTGTGTGTGTTGTGTGTGTGTTTTTCCGACCTCATCTCTTCGTCTCAGCTTCATTTTTTCTTTGTTTCCAGTCAAACCAAACTTTCCATCGACGTCGTCGTCTTCAGGACGTTAAACTAAACGACTGCGTTTCTACGACGACGACGCTGACGTTTCTCTTCTATTTGACCTCTGACCCTCAGATCAGCCCGTGGGAGAGGAGGTGACGGCTGTCGGCGTTGACTCCGCCCACCAGAGTCCGGACGCCTCCTGCTCGCTCTCCATCGCCGCCGCCATCAGCCCCAGGGTGAGTCCACGACGTCAAATTCTCTAAAAACTCTAAAAATATGTTTTTGCAATTAACTTTACATATTTGTTTTCCCACAGAACACGACGGCGAGCAGACGAGAGGAGGAAGACGAGGAGGAGGAGGAGGAGGAGGAAGAGGAGGAGGAGGAGGTGGGTGAGGAAGAGGGGGAGGAGCAAGAGGAGGAGGGGGAGGAAGAAAAACGAGGAGAGGAAGAAGAGGAGGTCTGCGGCCGCGAGCAGAGGAGGAGACGACTCAACGATTTACTTCTGACGCTGCAGCATTCATAAGCTAACGGAGGGAGGTGAGACATCAGGTGACATCAGGTCAGAGATGTGGACTCGAGTTTTTGTATAAAGTCTGTGAAAGTCTCACTAGAGTAGAAGTAGAGACACTAGAGTAGAAGTAGAGACACTAGAGTAGAAGTAGAGACACTAGAGTAGAATAAAATAACTTTGGTAGAAGTTCAAGTCGTCACTAGAATGATTCTCCAGTAAAAGTCTTAAAGTATCTAGTATTTACTGTACTTCAGTATGACAGTAATCTATAAGTAAATGTAGTTAAGTGTAGAAAGTAAAAGTACAAGTACATGTTAATAAAACAGAAGAATATTATGAAGTTTATCCAGCACTTTAAAACATGGAGCTACAACAATCTTCATAGACAATGAATGAGTCTGAACTAAAGAACTAAAGTTGTTCTTTTTTCACTAAATGTAAATTAGTGTTTGATATTGATATTGTTGAAGTTTCTCCATCATCCACCTTTAAGATGGAGCCTCCATCAACCCTCAGACATGGTGTTGATGGTCTAAACAGTCACAGGTCGACTTAGAGTCAAAACACATTTACTGAGTCACTGAACACTGACGATGGATCAGAGGAAAAGTGTCATTAAAGTGACGTCCAGAGCAACATGAACCAGAGTCTATTTCACCATGAATACGAATCAAACTCTCCTCAACAGATATGTTACGTTGGTTGAAGTAATATCCAGTTTGACCGTCTTTTGTTTTCACAACCAAATAGTTAACAATGAAAGTAAATGGGGCAGTCAAAAAGCGTATCTAAATTGTCATTTTTAACCACTAATAAAGCTCAAAATATCACTTCACTTCAGCAGTAGCATGAATAGGGTCCCTACACATAAACTGAAGTACTGATAACTTAGTAAGTGAACCCAGAGTTTATTAAAAACACTGTTTTACAAGACTTACCCAACGTCTGGTTTTATAACAACTGGTGATGAAGGTTGTTCCACATCAGCAGATTCATCATTTTCCTGAAGAGAAAAATGATGAATCTGCTGATGTGGAACAACCTTCATCATCAGTTGTTATGAAAGTGATATTTTGAGCTTTATTAAAAAATGGTTAAAAAGTGGTTAAAAAACAACAATTTAGATACGTTTGGCTGACTGCCCCATTTACTTTCATTGTTAACTATTTGGTTGTGAAAACAAAAGACGGTCAAACTGGATATTACTTCAACCAACTTAACATATCTGTTGAGGGGAGTTTGACTCATGTTCATAGGAAAATAGACTCTGGTTCATGTTGCTCTGGACGTCACTTTAAGTGACCTCACGTGACCTCAGGTGTGTAACGACATCGTCTCGTGTCGTGTGCAGGTGGGACCACGGCGCCGTGAGACGTGAGTTGACGTCACCAGCCGCCGCGCCGCAGAATAAAAAACAACGATGACAACGACTAACGGACGAGTGTGTGGACTTCAGCGCTCGGAGGGAAAAAAAAAAAACGCCAACTTTGGTCCAAAGCGGCGAAGAGAGAAACAGGAAACAGGAAACAGACCAGCGGACATGAATTTGCACTAGTGCTGATGAAGAAGCACATTAACGACTGAACGGACGCTTGAGCTCAATGACTCATCACAACTTCAGCACCTTAACGCAAACTCACCAACGAATCGTACTCAGCATTTCAGCTCCGACGTCTCCGAGAGACGGCGAGCTCACAAGCTGCCCAGGGTGGGAGGAGGGAGGGGGGGCGGGGCACCGTGGGGAGGGGGGCGGGGCCTAGATGTAGCCTGGTGAGTTGGACCTGATTTCAGAGATTTCAACGTCACAGTGCACCTTTTTGGGGAAAACGAAACGAGGAGAAGTGATGTTTTTTTTCTTCTTCTTCTTCTTTTTACTGCAGTGTAGCGGTGAATAGATGGGGGAGGGATGGGGGAGAAAACGCGGGGGGAGGGATTTTGGCGAAGCTGCAACAGAATTTCTAATGAGGTTTAAAGAAAGAAGTTATTTTTGAAAAAAAGGAGAAAAAAACAGACGAGAGAGAAAAGAGAGAGAGAAGACGACGAGTGTTTTCACCGAGGGACGTTTGTTGTCGACTATTTTCAGTATTTCTTCCTGCAGGGGGGAGGTAAAATGGGGGGAGGGATGGGTGAGGGAGGAATTACATATAAAAAAGTGTTTCTGTTTACTTCAGACTGCCTTTGAGAATGTTTCGCTCTTTGCTTCAGAGCATTGACAATCAGAATGTCCTGGTGGGGGGAGGAAGGGAGGGAGGGATGAAGGGAGGATGGGGGAGACAGGAAAAAAAAGGGGGGAGGATGGGGGAGGTAAACTTGCAGTGATTTGCCCCTAAATGCTCTGTAGAAGTGCCATGTCGTGGTGTGTAAACGTACCTAAGCGAACTCATGCAGTCTTTAAAAAGCAATATCTCTGATAAGGACTATATAAGGACTTCCTGTTTTGTTTGTTGTTTTTGTTTTGTTTTTTTTTTAAGTTGTGAATATTCAAGCTCTTTGTTTTTTTTGTTTTGTTTAGTTTTGTTCTTGTACAGAAGCGTGGTGGGTCGCCGTGTACATAGACAGCGAGCTGTTTCCTCCTGTAACATGATATTAAACCTTCATAACCAACGTTTGTACGCAGATTAAAACAGATAAACATCTGACCAATATCTCAACTCTTGACTATGATTGTAAACGTTCTCTTCGTTTGTTTGTTTTTGGTTTTTTTTTGTAGGATTCTTATTTTTTTTTGTAGCTGATCAGATTATTTTTAAATTGGTCAGACAATCAGTGACAGTGACTTTAGTTTTCCAGTGTTAACGTCTGCTCCTTCTTCTTGTAGTGTCACAATAATAACAAGCCAAGAAAAGTGCAATTTCTTTGACTGTTTACATACTGTTCGTATATATTTTTCTCCCTCTTTCCTTTTTTTAAAAAAAAAACAAAAAAAATGGAGAGCACTACGACGTTATACGACGTTATCGCCAGTGGATGATTAACTTTAACTTTATAGCAAAAAGGTACAAACAAACAAACATACGACAGAGTTATTTATCTAGTTTGCATGATGATGATGATGTAACCTTCGCCTGTTGCCTCCAGATAACGAATCACATCAACGCCACAGAATGTTTCGCTCTGTATCATTAATGATAATAAAGCATTTTATGTCACAGCGCCCCCTGCTGCTCACTCTCTGTACCTGAGTGTGTCTGTGTGTTGTTCAGTGTATGTGTGTGTGTGTGTATTGTGTTGTCATGTGTGTGTATGTTGCACGGTGTTTGTGTGTGTCTGTGTTGTTGTGTGTATGTTGAACCATGTGTGTGTCCATGTTGTACTGTGTGTGTCTGTGTTGCACCGTATGTGTGTATGTGCATTGCTGTGTGTGTGCGTGATAAATCCCTGCTCCACATCCTGACGGAGTGTGTGTGTGTGTGTGTGTGTGTCCTCCATGGTCGGTCATTATAGAGGACACACACACACACACCGTCAGGATGTGGAGCAGATTTCTCCTTCTTCTCTCCGTCCTTCACCACCGCAGCAGCAAAGCATCATGGGAAAGAACAATGTGAGTTTTTTTTTTTTTTTTTTTTTTTAATTTTTTTAATTTTCTTAAAGAGACAGAGCCCCCTGCAGGTGACTGACTTCCTGTCACATGACCCACATAATTAACGAGCAGAGACACCTGATTGGTTCATACTGATCGTTTTTATTTGGTGTATTTACAAACAAGCACATGCAGGAGGACGGTGACCGACACTGGGGGAGGAGGGGGGAGGCTACAGGCTACATGACACTAGTGAGGGGGGAGGAAGGGGGAGGAGGAGGAGGAGGGAAGTAAATTTAACACACGTCATCTGCTTTCACACACACACACACACACGTTCCTCTCAACATCAATAAATATCTAACGTCCAATAAATAAATCACTTTATCTCTCAGAGTCACCTGATACCAGGAAATAATAAACAACAACAAGAAGAAGAAGAATATACATAAATAAACAAACATAAACAAATAAACATGTCTCTTTTTTGTTTGTTTCCTCTTCAACCTGCTGCTGATGCTACGAAGCAGTGATGCTGCTCATGCTACGTCGCGTTGTCACTAAGGAAACTTTCCCTGAAACTTTCCCTCCCAGCTGCAGGCAAAAAAAAAAAAAAAAAAAAAAAACGAGTTTATAGAGGTTTATTATTAAAGAGTCAAACTCTTTGTTTTTAACAAGAGTTTTTTTTTCTTTATGAAACAAAAAAACAAACAAACAAATGTTTTGTTTCAACACTTGAAGCAGATGCATAGTTATCAACACACAACCGATAAATATATATCACCACTTCTACGACCACTGTCATTAATATCAATGAGTATGAGGGAGGAGGTGGGGGGAGGTGAGGGGGAGGAAGGAGGGAGGAGAATCAGCCACCGAACCACACGTATGACCAGGAACACGCTTCGGTTCGTCCTTTATAACTGAGTTTATCATGAAGTTAAAGCGACGCACAAGCATGAAAATACAACACACACACACACACACACACACACACGGAGGGAAGATACTGGATTACACACACACTCCTTCACACACACACACACACACTCCTTCCCGTCTACACATATGACGACGTCACGTCACATCACGTGTGTGAAGAATGAAGCTTGTTCTTCTTCAGCTGCTTCTCGTTTCGGTAATAATCTCATTTTTATAGAAGTTTATATATTTATATTTATATTTGTATCTGTTATGTATATTTATACAGATATTTGTAGCAGAAACATGTCAAACACACATGAACAGGCGATAAAAGGTGAGAGGACACGGATCTACACGGCTACAGGTCACTACATGAAACTACGCAGAGAAACGCGAGAACGGGAGCGAGCTACGGCGCCGGGGCGCTGAGGCCACGCCCACCTCCGTCGTGTGGCAGAGCGGCGGCGTTTAAAGGGACGTTTCACTCAAACATCAACGTGTAAAATTGTCAAAATGTGACTTGAGTCGTTGTCCAACATCAGGAGGCGGGGCAGATGATAGAGGGGGCGGGGCAAAGGAGAAAGGGGCGGGGCAGACGGATGCATCGACTCAACTCAGACTCTGACCGAGTGAAACGTCCCTCAGAGCGAACGATCCTCGCCGCCGCCGCTCAGTGTTTAACTAAATTATACCCACGTTTTATTTTTTTAAGGTTTTATTGTTTAATGAAGCGCGAGCGTCATGGCGTCACGGCGCCGGGGTCACATGATGAGGGACGTGTAGCCAATGGGAACCAGCCCCTCTTTGTCTCCCTGACGACAGCGGATCCAGTCGTGATCGACGGCACCAAGAACCACAAGCTCCTCCCCTCGGTGGAAGCTGAGTTCAGAGCCGGAGCCGGCGTGGTCGCACAGCGTCCGCACGGACCTGAGGACACAACGCACATGTGTCATACAACACGCTACACGCCACACGGGACTGACTTCCTGTCTGAGGAGGAGGAGGAGGAGCCTCGCTCCACTTAAAAGGGGATGTACCTGAGGGGGCGGGGCCTGTCCTTCATCTCCGGTAGCTCCACCGTCTCCGTCTCCGTGTCTCCCTGAGGATCGGGCGCCCTCCTCATCATGGGGGCGGAGCTACTGCTCACCATCCTGGTCAACGCCGTCACGCCAGGAGCCAACCACTGTGAAGGACGTCTGGAGACGAAACAGAGACGGACGAGGTCAGAGAGTAGAAGTAGAGACACTAGAGTAGAATAAAATAACTTTGGTAGAAGTTCAAGTCGTCACTAGAATGATTCTCCAGTAAAAGTCTTAAAGTAAAGGAAAAGTCATGAAGTCAAAATGTAGTGAGGTTTTAATACGTTGTTACTATAAAACACTGTGGTGACCAGGTGTGACTCACCTGGTCGGAGGTGTTGGACCCGTCGGGCTGTTCGGGCTCTTTGAAGCCCCGAACAGTCGCCCCAGACCCCAGGGAACCTGAGCTCCACTGCCGCTGTTTCCGCCGCTGCTCACCGGGGTGTAGTCACTTCCTGTGTGCAGCTGCGGCGCCTCCGTCTTCATGTCGTCGTTTCTGGCGGCGGCGGCAGCCTGACTCAGCTCTGACAGGTTCTGACTCAGTCGACCTCCCCAGCGCATCACGGCGCCCCACCCCTGCTGAATGACCTGCGGGGACAGGAAGTGACACGTCAGGATGCGGCGTTGATCGCCACCAACCCGCAGAGCAGTGATGGTGATGATGATAGCGGTGGCGTTACCTGCCCCGCCTGCTGCGCCAGGCTGTCGTCCTCCACCTGCGGAGGAGGCAGCGCTCCGATCTGCGTCTCCTGGACCCAGAGCAGCTGAGGACTGGTCTGACTGGTCACAGCTGCTGGTTTCTCTTCAGTTCCCTGAAGCTCCGGGCTCCTGAAGTCCACGTCTGACAGGTTGTGGATGTAACTGCCGGCTGTGACTCGAGGCTGCGTTGGCCTCGATGGCTGCTGCTGCTGCAGCGCGGCGTCCTGACCGGTCGGACTGACGGTGGCGGCGTCCGGTCCGTGAGCGTCTGGCTCCAGGTGATGATGCTGGAACAGCAGGTCCAGGTTGAAGGTGAGGAGGCTCAGCGGCTGCAGAACCAGCAGCAGCTCCTCAAACAGCGGCTGACACGATGTCACCGACAGACGCATGAAGGACGACGGGCGGTAAAACGTCTCCAACACATCTGAGGACGACAGAGAGACGAGTCAGAGACGAGTCATGACGAAGATGAAGACGAAGACGAAGACGAAGGCTAAACTTACCAGAACAGGACTGGAGGTGAGACAACCAGAAGTCCAGGAGCTTCGTGCTGGAAGAAAAAAACATGATGAGGATAAAAAAGAAAATCAGGGTGAAGTGATAAAGTGATGAAGAGGAGACTCACTTGAGGAGGCCGAGCAGGAAGGAGTTGAAGCGATGTTTGCTCTGACGAAGATGAGGAAGATCACTGACACGAACCTGCAGCTGGAACAAGGCCTGAGTTTTAGGACCTGGAGGAGGCAGAGGAAGAAGAGAACGATCAGCACAGGAAGTGCCAGATGTAAAACTGCAGCTCGGCGTTCTCAGTCGATCGATATCTGCTGCCGTTTGCTTCGTTCAGCGTTTTACACTTTAAATAAACGAGCTGACGATGAGAAAAAACCTGGAGTCCTGATGGATTGATAGACACTTTATACAAATATACTTAATTAAACCTGGTATCTAATATATTGACAGATATTTTATTTAATTAAACACAAACCATGTTTCTAAAAAACACTTCACTTCTAAAAATGCAATAAAAACTAAAACCTGAAATCTGATAATTAAAGTGACGTCCAGATCAACATGAACCAGCGTCTATTTCACCATGAATACGAGTCAAACTCCCCTCAACAGATATGTTACGTTGGTTGAAGTAATATCCAGTTTGACCGTCTTTTGTTTTCACAACCAAATAGTTAACAATGAAAGTAAATGGGGCAGTCAGCCAAACGTATCTAAATTGTCATTTTTTAACCACTAATAAAGCTGTGGTCTATGGTGAAATAGACTCTGGGTTCATGTTACTCTGGACCATCACTTTAAACCTGGCATCAATGGCGCCGTCACGTATGTACAGATCCCCCACGTAGTGAGCACTGAAACGCCTCCATAAATGTCTCTGTCTTTTGTTCCATCTCAGATGAGTTTGGACTCTTTCTATAAAACAGTTTGAGGGAACATTTCTCTCCTGAACCCATGTGGCTACGTCCGTCATGGTACATGACAGTCTCTAATGTAATAAAGATCACGTCCTTGGGTTTTCTCCTGAACCTTTTCAACTGTAGATGGTGACAAACCTCAGCTCTTTGTTGTCTCACACTGAGAAACATTGTTTCTAAATTAACAGATAATTCTCTCATGAAGTCCAACACAAAGTGGTGAAGCCATGAAGTCACTTCTACAACCTTTACAGGTTGATTTCTTTTTGAGGTGTGCTGCAGGCATCAATTTATGTTTAACAAACACAATCAAATCCTTTGTTCTTTCTCCTGCTAAATAAAAGAAATGTCCCAACTTTTTTAAGACACAAAATGTGGTTCGTAGATACTTTAATTAATCTTGGTAGATAATGAGGTATTTTATTGATCCTGGTACCTGGTCTGGTGGAGGCCTGGACCAGGCTCCAGGCTGAGTTCGGCCTCCGACCTGCGATGACGTCACTCTGATGAGGTTTGAGTCCGTCGGTCAACAGAGAGTGAAGAGACGAACAGAGACACTGGAGGACGAGACGACCGAGAGACGGATTGATGCTGCTGTCACCTGACAGGGTCTGAAGGGGGGAGGAGGGGGGAGACATGATTCAATCTGTGAGACACTGTGACATCATCATCGTCATCACCGTCGTCATCATCACTGACCTTCTGGACCACGGTCCGAGATGAACTGAATTGAGCCAAGATGGCGTCCACCGCTACGCTGACGGCACCGACCAAAGCTGGAAGGAGGAAGAGACGGTTAGAGACGGGGACGGGGGAGGATGGGTGAGGATGAAGGGGGAGGATGAAGGGGGAGGCGACCGTCACCTTTCTTCTCCTGCAGACACAGAGAGGATGGGCCGACTCCTCTCACAGGAAACTTCACATCTTCTCCCATCCAGGACTCCTCCCCCCGCTGGACGGAGCCGGCGAATGAGACGCTTCGGACAGCTGGAGAGACGGAGGGACAGAGAGTAAACAACAACAACAACAACAACGACAACACAAACACTCAGTGTCACAGCAACAACAACAGAAGCAGATGGTTCAAACTGTGAGTTCAACATCTGGAAACACACACACACTGACAGGAGAAGCTGCAGAGGAAGTAAACATCTGTGGAGGACGAATAAAACATGCACACAGACGACATGCAGCAAAACACAATACAGAGAGACAGACAGAGACAGACAGAGACAGACACAGAGACAGACAGAGACAGACAGAGACAGACAGAGAGACAGAGACAGAGACAGACACAGAGACAGAGACAGAGACAGACACAGAGACAGACAGAGACACAGACAGAGACAGACAGAGACAGAGACAGAGACAGACAGAGAGACAGTGATAGACAGAGACAGACAGAGACAGAGACAGAGACAGACAGAGACACAGACAGGATGTAGAGTCTTACTCGCCACACGTGTCGGAGCCTGGTGGAGTTTTGGGGGGAGGGGAGGGGCTCTGGGGGGGAGGGTGGGGTAGAGGTTGGGGTAGTAGAGGGGGGCGGAGAGGGCGGGGAGGGTGTGCGAGCGGGGGAACAGCGGGGAGCTGAGGGAGGAGCCTGCGGTGCCAGGAGGCGGAGCCCCGGGACGGCGTGGGGGAGAGAGCGCCCCGATGGGGGAGAGTCGGGGCGGGGCGCCTCGGTGCAGGGGGCAGTTCTTAGGGTGATACAGGAAGTAGGCGGGGACGGGGGGCAGCTCTTTGGACTTCCGGGCCTTGATGATGTCGTGGTCCGTGTGCGTGCGTTTGTCGGCGGCGGCGACGTGCGAGTACGTCATCATGACGTCGATGTTCTTATACGGAGTGGTGCATGCTGGGAGTTCTGCGTCGCTGACATACAGAGAGTCGAAGGGAGGACGCACGCAGTCGGAGACGTCGCCATCGCCACGAGACGCAGACGTTAAATCATCAGGCGGAGGTGGACGGGGCGGCGCCGGCGGCAAGTCGGTGGAAGCCCCGCCCACATGGTTGAAGGGGCGGGGATTAACGTAAGAAGGAGGAAGGGCAGCGTGGAGGAAGTAGGGCTGAGGGGAGCGGGCGAGGGAGAGCGGCGGGGAGGAGACTGCTCGTTTGGGGAAGGAAAGGGGAAGGAAGGGAGGGAGGAAGTGGGAGGAGCATAAGCGGCGTGATGAGGGAGCGAAGCGGTGGAAATAAAAAGAAAACAAAAAACGATGGGACAGAACGGGATGGAGGCGAGGAAAGAGAGAGAGATGTACAACATGTTAGTGTCAAGAGGAAAAAACACGTCATGATGTTTCCTGAAACAAATCAAGTCGCGGCGTCACGCGTGACATCACGGCGCCATCGCGGTGGTGTCACGTGTGACGCCGCGACTTGAAGGACAGCGAGAGTCATGGAGCTGATTTATGGACGACAGTTAACGACAGGAAGTGACACCGCTGCAATAAAAGTCACAATCACTCACTCAATCAATCAATGGATCAATGAGATTAATTAGTTTCACTTTCTGTTTAAAGTCAAATCATTGTTTGTTTGTTTTTTAACATCATCACCTTTGTTTCACCTTCTCTCTCTCTCTCTCTCTTTGTGTCAGTCTCTGTTTATCTCCCTCCTCCTCCTCCTCCCCCTCCACCAGCTCAGCGTTCAGAGTACTGCTGAGTCAGTCAACAGATCCCAGATCAGACTTCCTGTTTGTCTCTGTCTCTGTTTCTTGTCCAACAACCTGACATGCTGTGAAGCTGCAGGACTAGTTTAGACCAGCGTACCTCAGACCTCAGACCTCAGACCACTTCACACCACTTAAGACCACCAGCTCCAGCCCAGCTCCAGACCTCAGACCAGCAGGACCCTCTCTGCTCTGCTCTGCTCCATGACACTCGCTTCTTCCTGCTTTTCCTTTCTTTGACTTTCAGCCATTGGTCTGTGCTACTTGGACCCGCCCACCTGACTCTTAAAGGTGTACACACCTTTAACTCCTCACTGCAGTGATTTATATTTATATTAGTTTTAATTTAAATTGAAATTAATGCAACAATAAAAACTAAATCAAACTGTTTCTCTGATTAAACGAATCGTGAAAAATAATCATCAGCTGATTCTCAGGTTGTTTTTTTTTCTAAAGCGAAGCTGCTGATTGTTGGACTCTGAGTTTCTGCAGCTGAGTAACATGATCTGAGCTGTCTGTACCACCCCAGAGAGACCAGGGGGGAGGAAGAGGCGGGTGAGGACGAGGGAGGAGAAGGGTGAGGAAGAGGAGGAGGAAGAGGAGGAACATAAATAAAATAAAACATCCCAAACTAATGAGGGAAAAGACGAAGAGATGGAGGGAGAAAGAAGAGGGAGGTGATCTCACCCTCTGTTACCTCTCCTCACCCCTCCTCACCCCTCCCACTGGTCTGAGGAGTGGATGAATAATTGAATAAGTGATGACATCACACTCTGATAAACCTGCACAGGAAATATACCGACTGGAAAGTTTCCAACCTCGACTTTCTCCTCAGATTACCTCCACTCCCTGCCCTCATCTTCATCCTCATCCTCATCTTCTTCATCCCTACATCACCATCATCATCATTATCATCGTCATCATCACATCAAGCATCATTATCTCTGACTCACTTGTTTACATTGTTTTTTCTGTTTATTTCTGTTCTGATCATCTAAAAATGCAAATCCTCTGTCTCTCCTCCTCTGTCTCTCCTCCACTATCTCTCCTCCTCTGTCTCTCCTCCACTATCTCTCCTCCTCTGTCTCTCCTCCTCTGTCTCTCCTCCTCTGTCTCTCCTCCTCTGTCTCTCCTCCTCTGTCTCTCCTCCTCTGTCTCTCCTCCACTGTTTTTCCTTCGTCATCAGCTCCTCTAACGCTTCCTCCCACTCACACAAACATGTCACATTCAGACTCGTCCTCACCTGCAGTTCTGGACTGAAGACTTCGTCCTCCGTCAGCTCGTCCTCTCACCTCCTCCTTCTCCTCCTTCTCCTCCTCCTCCTCCTTCTCCTTCTCCTTCTCCTCCTCCTCCTCCTCTCTCTTTACCTCCTCCTCCCTCCCCGTGCTCCACAGGCTGCTGTCGCTGACAGAGCAGCCGATCTTCTGCGGAGGTCCGAGCTGTGGTCGTCCCGCCTCCTCGTCTGCTCTCTGCAGCATCTCCTTCAGAGCGTCCATGGACGTGAGCGCCGGCGGCGGCTGCATGAAAAACGCCTGAGCCTGAGACGTGTACTCCCATTGGCTGCCATCGCTGCCCACCTTCTCCCGCCGCCACTTCAGGTTGTAGAGGATGTCGGGGTCGGGGGTGACGACGGAGGGGTCAGGGTCGGGGGCTGTGATCACTTTGGTCGGGGGGGAGGAGCTCTTGTTGCGGAAGCGAAGCTCTTTGAAGGTTGTGACTTTTGGTGGGGACGACCCCGTTGACCCTGTTGACCCTGTTGACCCCGTTGACCCGACCTTCTTCTGAGGCTCCGTGGGAGGAGGACGCGGTGGCGCCGATGGTCTCACCTCAGGGGGCGGGGCCTGCTGCTGCTGCAGGGGGGCGTCGGTGTCCGGTGTGAAGGCGATGAGCCAGTCAAATCTCTCGGGCTGAGCGGAGTTGGCGGGGAGAGTGCTGACTTTAAGTGTGGGCAGAGATGGAGGTATCGGGGGTAAGGGGCGAGGCGGGGGAGGCGGGGGAGGAGAGTCCGGCAGCTCGCTGGGATAACGGAAAGTGTTGAAGCTCAGCGCCGTGGCTTTGACTTCCTGTGTGATGTCAGAGGTCAGAACGACGCCGCTTCCTTCTTCTCGCCATCTCGCTGAACGACGTTGTCCTCTGAGTGTCTCTCATCTCGTCTTTCTTCTCCACCTCTGCTCGTCCGTCTCCGTCCATCTTGTCTCTGATGCTGTATCCGTCTCCGTCCCTGTCTCTGAACTCCCGTGAAGCCTCCGGTCGTGTCGGAAGGACAGTGGCGTCTCCATCAGTGTCAGCATCTCCATCCAGACCCTCGACGCAGACGCCGAGCTCCGGGCTAAGCTTCAGCAGCTCGGCTTGAGTTAGACCGGCGAGCATCAGCAGCTTCCTGATCTCCACGTCGAGAGCGTGGAAGGACGGGGGAGGAGGCAGGGCGGGGGGAGGTGGGATGGCGGGAGGAGAGGATGAGGAGACGGAGATGACGGGCGGAGGAGGAAGAGGAGGAGGACGTGTGGTTGGAGGAGGCAGAGACAGCGGCGTCTTTTCCTGTTCGGCCTGGAGAGCGGCGAGACGTTGAGCCTCCTTCCTGGCGAGGTGGCGCCTCCGAGGGGGAGGGATGGGGGGAGTCGGGGTGGGGACAGCTGGAGCGGGAGAGGGAGCAGTGTAGAGGGTGAGGTATGGGAGAGGTTTGGAGGTGGGGAGAGGTGGGACAGATGGCGGAGAAGGAGGGAGGGGTTTTTCACATCTGAAGGTGGTGAAGGTGGGGGAGGAATTGGGGGAGAAGGTGGAGAGCGTGGGGGAGGTGGAGACGGCGAGGGACGTGGCCTCGCGGCTGATGTTGATGTAGGTGTGCAGGGAGGAGCTGACGCTGGCGTGACGCGCCGGCGGTTTGGGGGGTCTGGGCGGCGGCTCCACGGGGGAGGGTGTGAGGGAGTCGGGGGCCAGAGGCTCGTCGCAGTCGGACGGAGCCGTGAGGTCGACGCCGGCGTCGGAGAACTCCTGCGACTCAGAGAGAACGGCGCCGCTGCGGTACAACTTCCATCCGACGTCGATGTTCCCCATCTCGTCCATGACGTCCGACAGGTCCCGCTCCTCCAGCTCACCGAGGTCACGCCCCTTCTCGTGGAGACGCGCCACATAATGCAGCTTCACCTCCCTGTTGACCTTCTCCAGACGGTCCAGGTGGTCCAGGCGGTCGCGCAGGACGTCCCAGTGCTGCTCCGCCTCCAGGTCCCAGCGAGCGACCTGGATCACCTGACTGAAGCGCTCCATCTTCCCAAACTCCCCCACAGACTCCAGGAAGTCCAGCAGACCCAGTTTGCTGACATCAGAGGGAGAGTCGAGGGTGGAGGGGGAGTCGAGGGCGGAGGGGTAGCCCTCGTCTGGGGAGCAGGGAGGGCTGGGAGAGCGAGGTGTCATGGAGAACGGGTTACGGTTGAGAGGAAGGGAGGGAGGCGAGCGGGCGGGGGGGTCTTTAGGGGACAGAGCGGCGGTGATGGTGGGTGGAGTTTCAAGGTCGTGGGCGGAGTCACAGGGCGGCTCGGCGCAGTCTGACTCCAGATCAGAGCAGGAGCTGATGGAGGTGGAGGACGAGGAGGTGGAGGAGGTGAGGGAGAACTCCAGGAGGGAGGGGGGGCAGTCGCAGCACGACGGGACCAGAGTGTCATCGTCATCATCATCATCATCATCATCATCATCGTCATCATCGTCGTCATCGTCGTCGTCGTCGTCATCATCGATGTCGACATCGGCGCCGCTCTCCTCCTCCTCCTCCTTCACTTGTTTCTTGTTGTCCACATCAGAGACGTCGTTCTTGTTTTCATCTTCGACGATGGCGGCTGCAGCGGCGGCGGCAACGGGTTCCACCTGAGCCTGAGCCTGTCCTGGAGGCGGAGCCAGCTCTTTAAGCCCCGCCCCGCCCTGTGGCGGCGGCGGCAGCTGCAGCTGCTGCCTCAGAGAGATAGTGTTGTTGTTGTTGTGGTTGTGGTTGAACATGCTGTTGTTGTCCTGCGGCGAGCGGCCGTCGCAGCACAGACACGGGAGGCTCGGCTCGTTGCAGTTCGGGTCGAGGGGGAGGGCGGACGGCGGCGGAGGAGGAGGCGGAGCCTTTGGTGACGCCATCTTGGCCGCTGCCGACGCTCGAACGCTCTTGGGTTTGGGTTTCACCGACTTGGAGACGGCGGGAACTTGTTTCTGAGAACTGAACCTGGACTGGGTCACAGGGGGGCGGGGCTGGACCCCCACCCGGGTCCTGGCGGCAGCGGTGGTGGTGGGGGCGGAGCCTTTGGTGAGGCGACGCGGCGAGGACGCGTTGATCGTGTTCATGTTTTTATCTTCCCTCTGGAAACCGGCGCCATGGGACTTGGGTCCAGAGAAAGCGTTGGTTCGTCTGGTGGCGTCGAAACGCCGCGGCTTCAGCGGCTGAGAGGAAGATTGCATTATGGGAAGTTTTTACGGAAAAATGCTGAGACGTCGTCTGTCGTTACGGAAACGAGAGCTGAAAAAGATCCAACGGTGACGCGGCGTCACGGTCACATCCTGAGTTCACTGCTGAGATCCTGAAACGCTGGAGAAGAAAAGAACACATCGTCATCATCAATCAATCAATCAGTCAGCTGATTTATGAACTGATCAGTTCATGAATCAGCTGATCAATAATTAATAAGATCTGCAGAAACAGAAATTAATCAGTTAATGATCTAACGATCAGTTTCAGGCTCAAAGACTCGACGTGTTTTGTTTTGTTTTCTGTTGACGACACTAAATGATGTCTCCTCGTTATCGATAGTTTTATTGATTTAAAGATCAATAATTAAATCTAATAATCTGCAGGAAAATAAATTAAAATAAAATAACAGTGATGACGCAGCAGGAAGTGGGAGGAGCTAAGATGACGCGATGAATATGGATCAGTGGCAGGTTTTTAGTTTCCAGGTGTTTTCTGTCCAAACACACACACACACACACACACACACACACACACACATCTTCATCTTCATCTCTGAGCTCTGACACACACACTCAGACCTGCAGCAGAGACTGAACCAACATCCAACTGGAGCATGAAATAATCAGCCTCCATCACTGTGTCCTTCACAGCACCGAGGAATGGAAACATCTCCGGGGCTTAGACGGAGCCCACCGTCATTATAAAGACAGAAAGGAAAGAAAACACACACACGCGCACACACACACACACACATACACAGACAAACTAAAAGCATCGTCACGTGACTGAGGCTGCTCTCGGATCAGTTTTCACCCTTCATCAGTCTCTGAGGAGACAGGGAGGAAGAGGAGGAGGGTGGGGGAGGAAGGGGGGGGGGGGTACCACCTCCAACCGCATCGTCCTCATCCACAGGCCCATCATCATCATCATCATCATCATCATCATCATCACCAGACAATCCGGATCAAACGTGACTTTGATTGAAAAATGTCGACAAATAAAAATAAATGTTTGATAAATGTCGCAGACGGAGCGGGTTCACGGAGCAGCGGGGGCGCGCGCTCCTGCTGCTGCTGCTGCTGCTCCATCATCATCACCATCACCATCACCACCATCATCATCATCACCACCATCATCGTTATCATCATCACACTAATAAAACGTGATAATAACGGAGATTATGACGGACAGACTCACCGTCAGATCCCGGTGAAGATGATGATGATGTTTCCATCTCCTCGGTTCTTCATCTCAGTCTGACTCTCAGCCTCCGTTCTCGACGTTTACAGCCTCTGGTGATATCTGATCTCGCGAGATTTCAACCAAAATCTCGACTCTCTCCTCCCCAGTCCAGAGCAGAGACCACACCCCTCCTCCCCCTCCTCCCCCTCCTCCTCTTCATCACCATCATCACATCTGATCCTCACGTTTTTATTCATCAGCAGTTTCATAGAAAATAAATCTCCATTTTTAAAATGTGTTAAATAATCTCTCTCTCTCTCTCTCTCTATATATATATATATATATATATATATATATAATTTCATAAATATTTTTTTTGAATATATTATTTCATTAAACTATTATCTTCTTTTTTTTTAAAATAATAATAATATATTAATATATTTTATGGATCTTTTTTTTTTTTTACATATTTCAATTAAGTCTTTTTAATTTAAAATAAATTCTGTCTCATTTTTTTTAATAAACCTTATTTCACTAATCTTATTATTTAATTTTGTATATCAATTTAATTTTTATGAGTCTATTTTAAAAATGCTTTTTAAATAAGCAATTTTATAATAAAAATAAATCAATCAATAAACAAACAAACATTTTATCTTATTTTATAAAAATTTAACCCCAGAATAAAATAATACAGTAATAAAATCCTCAGACACATGAATCCTGTACATATATTATTATTTATTGTTATTTTGTATTAAAAGCTTTAACATCTGGAACAAATATAAAAATACACAGAGCTGCTGTCGTTCAGAGACGAGCGACCTAAATTAACCATGTGACCACGTGACTCCGCCCCCAGACTCATCCTTACCCCCCCCCCCCCCCTTTAACATCCACATCTACAAACCAACAGAACAAACTTCCAGCAGCGTTTTAAAGAAACAACAGTCCAGTTGGAGTCAGAGCTCCGCCCCCACGGATGATGTCATCACAGGAGGGAACAGACGCCGTTTACATCATCACCATCGTCGTCGTCGTCTTCATCACTTGTTCCTCTTGTAGATCTTCTTGGCGAAGTTGAGGAAGACGTCGTGCGGCAGGTTCTGAGCGTGGCGTGCGATGAGTTTCTGTAGTCGTTGGTAACTCTCGTCCTCGTAGTCACGGTAACGCGACGCCATCTGTAGCGTCGAGTACAGCGCTTTGACTTTGGCCACGCTGGCATCGTCGTGGCGACCGTAACACGCCTGAGGAAGAGGAGGAGAGTGAGTAAGAGCCTTCTGATGACATCACAGCGCGTTTAACGTGTTTCAGCGGCGCCCGTCTCACCTCTAGCTCCGCCCTCTGCTCCGGGGTCATGACCTCCAGCGCCTTCACCACCAACCAGCTGCACTTGTTGTCCTGGATGTCGGTGCCGATCTTCCCCGTCACGGCCGGGTCGCCATAACAGTCCAGGTAGTCGTCCTGCGCAAAACACACACACACACAAATGACATCATCACCCTGAACATGCGACCCCTCCCCCTCCGTCATGTGACCTCGTCTCTACCTGTATCTGGAAGAACTCTCCCATCTCCAGCAGGATGTGTTTAGCGTTGTTATGCTCCTCTTCGCTCTCGATTCCTGCCTGAGGACGACAAAACACACGTCTGACGTCAGATTGTGTTTGTGTCCCAGTTCATCACATCACGTGTGTTTGTGTTGTGTTTTCGTAGCATGTTTGTTGTGTTTTTTGTCATGTTTTTGTTGTGTTTTGTCATGTTTTTTAAACCATGTTTTTGTCGTGTTTTTTGTGGCGTTTGTCATGTTTTGTTACTTTCTTGTTTCATGTTTGTCATATGTTTGTTGTGTGTTTGTCATGTTTTTTTTGTTCTGTGTTTGTTGTGTATTTGTTGCGTGTCTGTTGTGTGTTTCTTGCGTGTTTCCAGGTCAAACACTCACCATGAACATGGCCGCCGCCACCGGTAGGTAGAAGGAGTAGAACGCCGTCTTGTATTTGACGATGGCTTTGTACCTAAAAGAAAGAAAAGAAACGATAACGTTTAAACAATGATGTCGTTGTCCTGATGGAGACTGAACTTCCTGTCTGTTGCTAGGTTACCTCTCCATGGTGAACCTGTTCAGGTCGATCTGATTGGGCGGCGCCGTCATCAGGTCCAGAGCCTGACCCAGCTCCGTCTGGAACGACGTCTGGAAAAACCACACACACAGTGTGGTGAGACGGCAGCGCAGGAGTGTGAGAGTGTGTGTGTGTGTGTGTGTGTGTGTGTGTGTCACTGACCTCAGTGAACAGCTCCAGTAGATGAACGTAGAACCGTTGGTCTCGACAGTGTCTCCTCAGCAGTCGGTAGATCGCCCCCTCCAGGAGGAATGAGTCGTTGATGGCGTCCAGACCGATTCCGTCCTTCAGACACAGGAAGTGTATGTTAAACATCACAAATAAAAAACTAAAACTGAAACGTTTCATCATCATCTTCTTCATGACGTCATCATCACCTTCTTGTACCAGCAGGGCTGACCTCGCCGCGTCACCGAACCGTCCATGATGTCGTCCGCCACCAAGAAAAACGCCTGAAGCTGCAGAACAAGAGACGAGGAGGTTAAAGTTTTAATAACACGGAGGAAGTGACACGTCTGATCAGTGACATCACAACAAACAAGATGTTTAATGATGATGTGAAATGAATCAGAGCTCAACGTGTCACATGACACAGAGAGAACGAATCCTGAAGGTTTATTATTGTCCTGAGGGAGGAGCCGTTTCAACCTGGACCTGAACCAGGATCTAGGCCTGGACAAGGACCATGATCAGGACCAGTTTATTTCTGGCTGTAAGATGAGGATCTATTAGAAGGACCTGGACTAAAACCAAGACTAAGACTAGGAACTGGATCATGAGCAGGACTATTTGGACAGAAATGGGTCAAGAGTCATGAGACTTTGTTAGAAGAACCAGAAAAAGAATCAGGACCAAGATCTAAACCAGGACCAGAACCAGTTCATCTCTGACTGTGAAATGAGGCTCTGTCAGTACTGCCAAGACTTGAATCTGGACCACGACCTGGACCAGGATCAGTCACATCAGATGTATCAGACAGAAATAAAGCGACTCCTGAGTTTTTAGCAGGAAGGTGAAACTGCATGTGACTCTACACAGTCAGCAGGACCTGGACCAGGAACTAGACCTGGACCAGGACCAATCACAGCAGGTGTATCAGCCACTGGAAAATTTTAAAAATTATTTCAGGAAGATGCACGTGACTCTGTGTGATGCTACAAGAATAAACCTGTTGACTGATAAACTCCATCAGCAGGACCTGGATCAGGATCAGGACTTAGACCTAGACCTGGAACAAGATCAGGACCTGGACCAGTTTATTACTGACTATGAGATTAAACTCTACCTGAATTTAGACCTGGATCAGGACCTGGACTACTTGTGTACTTACCAGCTCGATGCACCATCCGACCACCAGCGCTCTCTGGACCATGTCCTGGGTCAGTTCAGTTGATGGGACCAGTTCCCTCAGGGAACCAATCACAGACAGACCTCGGTTCCTCTTCCCCCCCGGGGCGTTGAACTGGAGCACCTGAGAGAGACAGGTGAACTGTTAGTGACCAGTACACACACACACACACACACACACACACACACACACACACACACACACACACACACACACACACACACACACACACACACACACACACACACACACACACACACACACACACGACCTCTCAGACACGCAGACACACACACTGACCTCCCTGAGCCGGATCAACGCGTCCTCCAGGACCGGGTCGTTCAGGTCTCGCTCCGTCAGCTCCGTCACCAGTTCATCGAACTGGGCCTCAAACAGCTGCGGGTCCGAGAGCAGCGGCTTCTTCGGGACGGTCCCGTTACAGACGCGGTTCTCCTGCGGGGAGCAGAGCGGAGCAGAGGCGGGGTTACACCTCAGTGACACCGGGCTGAGCCTCAGCCTGGAGGCGGCGGAGAGCAGAGCGAACAGCCGCCTCATCCCGCCGCGGATCGGACAGGCTGCTGCCGCCGCTCGCAGCGAATTTAGAGGTTAACCCCGGTGTTGTTCCGGGTGAGGTTAGCTCCGGTTAGCCTCTGTTAGCTCCGCGGTCACATGTCACACTGACACCCGTAAACAAACCCTGGGATTAGCGGCTATAATTAGCCGACAGGAGCGTTAGCTGCCGCTGCTCTGCTGCATCCAACCTGTTAGCTTAACTAGCTATAGCACCGCGCATCAACACACTTAAAGACGGGTTTACATACCATAATATCTCCGCTGTGTTTTCCGCACCAGCTTCGTATTTTACACTTTATTCTCTTTTCTTCCAGTTGATGTCTGTGAACGTCTCCTGAACCAGGATGTGCCGCTTGTAGTTCGCGCCGCCGCCGCCGCTCGTTTTAATACGCTGCGGTGGGACTAGGTTTCCCACAATCCCTTGCGAGAAGCACACTACGAGGGGGCGTGGAGTGTTCCGAGGGTTCCATTTGACATTGAGCGTTTTCATTGGCTGATGGTATCGAACCAGGATGGGCTTTTACAGGAGACGACCAATCAGATTCGAGGAGGGGCGGGGTTTAGGTGGAGCGTCGATATGATCAGTTTTACTGTTTTAAAACAATAAAAAAGAGATTTAAACTATTATACTATCATATTGTATAATATATATAATATATAATACATATTATACTATTATACAATAAAGTCACAATATAAAACATCAACATTTGTGTTTGTATTTTATGTCTATTATTTATTTCATATGTTGAATTACACAACTTGCATTGAAAGTTTTTGTTTTTGTCATTGACACTGCATTTTAAAATCTGAAGTAGGTGCCATGTTTAGATTACAGTTATTATTCAGGTTTCAAGGCTCTAATCCTGCTCAGCCTGCCATACAGATATACGTTTCCTCAAATAAATAATGTTTGATGCAAGACAGGAGGTAGAAACACAGCTCAGTGCCTTAATATCAGATATCAGTGTGTGTGTGTGTGTGTGTGTGTGAGGGTTTTAAAATTATTTTTATTTACATCTGAGTGTTTTCAAAATGTGCCTTTACTGATATTCATCATCATCATCATTATTATTTTTATTATTACTGTTATTATTATTATCATCTTTAAAATCCAGAGCCGTCGCCATCGTCGTTGGGCCCCGTCCACAGGGGGCGTGGCCTATTCGTCACAATATAACGTTTGTACATTTACACCAGTCACAGTAGTGCAACTCACTCCTCTTCATCACATGGGATCATCGGGATGAAGCCGAGGCTCTGACCTCCACAGATCTATCGACACAAACACGTTTGAAAAATAAAATAAAACGGCGCGACTATCGTATCGTAAGTGTCAGGGTGCAAGAGGAGGAAAAGTAAGAAGCATCAAAGTTGAAACATGCAGATAAAGACATTCTGAGTGTTATTAATTACACACACGTCAGGATCTAATGCACAACAAGTTCCTGCTGCAGCAAAACATGCACATACGCAAATCAAACCACCGCCATGCGGCCTCATCGTGTGTGTGTGTGTGTGTGTGTGTGTGTGGCGTGCAGTGACGTCAGTGCTGGCTGCCTTTGGAGGCCGGTGTGTGTGTGTGTGTGTGTGTGTGTGTAGAGTAGGAATTTAACAAAATAAAAGTCAAAATGAGCAACTGAGTAAAAGTTAGTTTATCTTACAGCTGACTACAGGTTATTGATGCACGTTTTCTCAGTCAGTGGAAGACAAACTAAAGTTTTCCATGATCACCGCACCTGAGCGATCAATCAATCGATCGATCGATGGGCTGTGGTTATTATATATTAATGTACAAAAGGGCCAGATGCATATTTTCAGCCCCATGAAGAAGAAGGAGACTCAATGTACATGAGAGTAAGATGCTGTTGTAGTGTCCTGACGCAGCGGAGAAGATGGAGATGCTTCTGTTGGTTTGTTCAGTTTGAGACGAGCATCATGTGACGAGCTTCATGTGACTAGCGTCATGTGACGTCCCTGCTCCTGCAGGGTGAGGTGAGCGGCGAGCAGCAGCGCCGCTGAGTAAGGCCCGAGTGCGACGGCTCCAGGAAACAAGTGAAGAAGAAGAAACAGGAAGGAAGATGTTCGACGTGTCGACGTGACGACCTGCTGCCATGTTCCTCCTCCCCCCCTCGTCCTCCCCCACCTCCCCCCGTCACAGTGCAGACTCTGAGTACAACGCTCCTGACGACCCGTGCGGTGGATACGGCGTCACCAGGCGCCGTAGTGACGCTGAAGAGGAGGAGCTTAAATCTCCACAGCTGCGCAGGTGGATGCCCTCGGGGCACGGCCGCTCGGATGACGGTTGTGTCGACTGTCACTGTGGGAATGGTGGTGTCCGCGGTGATGAGGGGTGGGGTTAGGGGCGTGTCCTCGGCCGGAGCTCCACGGTGTCCGCAGCACCTGGAGGTAAACAAATCAGAATCAGAATCAGAATCAGACAAACGTCACTGACTGAGTGACGTCAGTCAGACAAACCGACTGAAGAGGAAGTGAAATGAGTCGAGGAGGCGCTGGATGTCACACCTGCTCCAGAGGGAGGGGGTTGGTGGCGGCGCCCTCGGCTGCGCTCCGTCTCTTGGGGCCCTGACCCGGACTCCCAGCATGCTCAGAGGACGGGGACAGGTTGCGTTTGGAGCGCTGCAGGAAACGAGCCACGAGGACCCGAGTCACCTGAGAGACGAGAGACGAGAGTGAGACAAGACACGACCCGAGAGACAAGAGACGACCCCGGCGGCACAGACGCACCTTCAGGTCTCCTAGCGAGCGGTGACAGTCTTTAGGAAGACGCAGCGGTGACGTGGGCGGAGCTTTGGAGGGAACCTGCACCGCTGATTTGACGCTGCCTTTCCTCGGTAAAGCGGCAGCTGGAGGCAGAGACGAGCGAGGCAACAGACACGCCTCCGAGGACGGACCTTCACAAAGAGACGAGACAAGTGAGACGTGGAAACAAGATGGTGGCTCTATGATACAGGACTTCCTGTCACACTAAAAGAAGCCTGGAACTGCTGTGAAACTGCCCTACATGTGGAGCTGTGATGGAGGTTAATTATATTAAATTAAAAGATGGAGACGACGTGATCACATCCTGCAGCTACAAACACTCAGAGTGAACGTTATCGTGTCAAAGTCACCAGCCTGTGATCAGCTGATTAATCAGCTGGTCGCTTTATTAAACACAAACTAATAAAGTTAAACAAACCTCTGGTCTCCTCGTCTTCACCTCGTCTCCATGTAACAATGTAACAAGTTGTTCAACTGTTTTTATTTCAACTTGATGTGAAGACGTTTACTTCTCATACACTTCACATCAGTGTGTATGTAGCTTCTAAAACTGCTGCAGATCACGTGAGGCTGCGTTTTCATTGTATCTCTCTGGACACACCCTCTTTTTTCCCCAGCAGCCAATCAGAACAGTCTTTAAGGTGATTGGACAGTTTCCAGGAAGTGGTTGAGATGGACAGTTGTCACTTGATACGATACGTTGACGATCAACAGTTTAATTACGTTTCCTACAAAACATGTTTGTTGTTGTGGTTCAGTTGTAGAGAAACATCGTTAGCTTTAGCTGCTAGTTAGCATGTTAGCCAGCAAGGATGCTAACAGGAACCAAGATAAGAGATTAGTGTCAAAGTGGAGCTTGAGGACTTGGATACTTGAGGATCATGGTGAATAATGATAGTTAATGTTAGTTAATATTAGCTAATCGATAGCTAATCAACCAAACTAAATCTACTGAAGCTCAGATGAAAAACAAACTGATCTCACCTGTGTCTATTGATGCTTTACTGCCTCCAGAGCCGAAGTCGACTAGTCGAGAGTGAGACAGGGTGAGACAGGGTGAGACAGGGTGAGACAGGGTGAGACAGGGTGAGACAGGGTGAGTGGTATAAAGTATAAATCGTGATGTTTTATGGTCAGGGTGGGAGGTGAAGGGGTCTCACCGGTGTCGGTGGAGGATCCGAGACCCGGTTCACTATGAGACCTAACGAGGCGCAGCAGTCTCTCTCCGTCCGTCTCCGTGGTAACGCCTTCCCCATCCTTCTCGCTCTGCCCCGCCCTCCGTCGCAGGTACAGCGGTTGGTGAGGAGGCGGAGCCCCGTTACTCTGACAGTCCTGACCTCCACCGCTGCCCTGCTGGTCGCTGGCGGAGGACAGGGACGAGGAGGCGGGGCCCGCTCCGTGACGTAGCGGAGTGGAGGGGCGGACCCTGATCTCAGGGATGGAGGATCGTGGAGACGTAGCGCCACCTATCGCCTCCAACTGGGAACAGCTGCTCGCTAACACGGCCTGACGACGCAGGACTGGAGACCTGGAGACGAAGGGGAGGAGTCAGAGGGTCCAGGGGTGTGTGTTCAGGTGTGTGTGTGTGTGAGTTCAGGTGTGTGTGTGTGTGTTCAGGTGTGTGTGTTTGTGTTCAGGCGTGTGTGTGTGTGTGAGTTCCGGTGTGTGTGTGTGTGTTTGTGTTCAGGTGTATGTGTGTGTGTTTGTGTTCAGGTGTGTGTGTGTGTGTGTGTGTGTATTCAGGTGTGTGTGTGTGTGTGTGTGTGTGTGTGTGTGTGTGTGTGTGTGTGTGTGTGTGTTCAGGTGTGTGTGTGTGTGTTCAGGTGTGTGTGTGTGTTCAGGTGTGTGTGTGTGTGTTTGTGTTCAGGTGTGTGTGTGTGTGTGTGTATTCAGGTGTGTGTGTGTGTGTGTGAGTTCAGGTGTGTGTGTGTGTGTGTTCAGGTGTGTGTGTTCAGGTGTGTGTGTGTTCAGGTCTGTGTGTGTGTGTGTGTGTGTGTGAGTTCAGGTGTGTGTGTGTTCAGGTGTGTGTGTGTGTGTGTGTACCTGTACGTGGTCGTCGCTGTACTCGGAGATGAGCAGGAGTTGGATCTCTCTCCTCTGATGAAGCGTCGAGCCCTCGGTCCTCCTGCCAGAGGACTCTCTGGTGTTTGAGACGGGGGACCGCTCCGGTAGCTGACGTAGTCTCCCCCGTCTCCCCCTCGCTGCTTCCCCTGGTCCCCCGCTCCCCCTGGTGCCTCAGACCCACCTCCATCAGACACGAGTCCTCCGACGGAGACGAGTCGTCGGGGATGTCGACGATCTCTGACATCAGCAGAGAACCACTGTCCATCGAGACTGAGGACAGAGACTCTAGTTAAACCAGACCAGGACCCAGACCAGGATATAGACCAGGACCCAGACCAGGATATAGACCAGGAGCCATGCAGATCTACATAAACTTGACTATCTACATAAACTCTACATAAACACTGAATGTGGATCTAAGTGGCTCCATGTGAATCTAAGTAGATCGTAACTGAAACTGATCGTTCATATTAGTGATGTGTGTGACCCTCACCCTCACCACTGAAGGCTGTAGATGTTCCTCTGTCCCCAGACAGCTCAGTACCGTGAGGATCAAACATGGTGGCCTGAAGACACACAGAGGAGTCAATACACACACACACACACACACAGAGGAGTCACACACACACACACACACACACACACACACACACACACACACACACACAGAGTCAATACACACACACACACACACACACACACAGAGGAGTCAATACACACACACACACACACACACACACAGAGTCACACACACACACACACACACACACACACACACACACACAGAGGAGTCAATACACACACACACACACAGAGTAACACACACACACCTGGCTGGCCACTCTCTGCCCCATCACAGCTTCGTATGGAGGAGGACAGTCGGTCGGATACAGAGGAACTGGACTCTCCATGGAGCCGTTGTAGGTGATGCTGCAACACACACACACACTTCACAGTTAGAGTGTGTGTGTCAGACTGTGTGTGTGTGTTGGAGTGAATGTGTTTGTTAATATTGTGTGTGTTACCGTTTGTTACCAGTGTGTGTTGTGTTGTTTATTGTGTCACTGTGTGTGTGTGTGTGTATTAGTAACAGTGTATTAGTGTTATAGTTTGCATGTTAGTGTGTGTGTGTGTGTATCAGTGTGTATCAGTGTGTGTATTAGTGTGTGTGTATCAGTATGTGTGTGTGTGTATCAGTGTGTGTGTCAGTGTGTATCAGTGTGTGTGTGTGTGTGTGTGTGTGTCAGTGTGTGTGTGTGTGTATCAGTGTGTGTGTGTGTGTGTGTGTGTGTGTGTGTGTGTGTGTGTGTGTGTGTGTGTGTCAGTGTGTGTGTGTGTGTGTGTGTGTGTGTGTGACCTCTGGGCGTCGGTCTCGGAGCTACACGTGTACTCTGGAGGATAATACGGAGGAGGAGGAATCGGAGGAACGAACTCCTCAAAGTCCATGATGTTGGTGAGGAAGGCGTCCTGAGGAGTGGTGCATTCTGGGTTGACGGAGCGCGAGCGGTGGGGGGCGAGCTGCGAGGACGCAAACGTTACGTCGTTACGTCATCACGTCGTGTGACATCATCATCATCAAATAAAAGCGGGTCTCACCAGGTGGACCAGGTCCAGGGAGAAGATGTGGATGCTGCAGGTGACGGTGGACAACGTACAGATGATGGTGGACAGGATGCTGAGGCCGCACGCGCTGAACAACAGGTCCTGAAGGAACAAACACGCCGTCAGCTGACGATGATGATGTCACGGCGCCGGGTGGACCCGCTCCGCCGCCTCACTCACCTTCAGCTGGTGTCTCATGGAGTGACAGTCGGCGTTCAGGTACAGAACCAGAGTCTCCTCCTCCGTGATGGAGCAGACGTGGGTCGGAGCGCAGCACACACACAGACCGTTCTCCACCTGCAAGACCAGGACCAGAGTCAGGACCGGGGCCAGAGTCAGGACCAGGACCAGAGTCAGGACCACAAACGGGGCCTGGACCTAGACCAAGACCAGAGTCAGGACCAGGACCAGAGTCAGGACCAAGGCCAGAGTCAGGACCAGGACCAGAGTCAGGACCAGGACCAGGGTCAAGAACAGGACCAGAGTCAGGACCAGGACCAGAGTCAGGACCAGGACTAGAGTCAAGACCAGGACCAGGTCCAGAGTCAGGACCAGGACCAGAGTCAGAGTAAGGACCAGGACCAGAGTCGTCCAGGACTAGAGTCAGGACCAGAGTCAGGACCAGAGTCAGGACCAGGACCAGAGTCAGAGTAAGGACCAGGACCAGAGTCAGGTCCAGGACTAGAGTCAGGACCAGGGTCAAGACCAGTGCCTGGACCTAGACCAGAACCAGAGTTAGGACCAGAGTCAGGACCATGACCAGGGTCAAGAACAGGGCCTAGCCCTAAACCAGGACCAGAGTCAGGACCAGGGCCAGGACCGGTGTAAAAACCAATATCAGGACTAGGTCCAGGATCAGGACTGGAATCAGAGTCGACCATGACCAGGTCCAGGACTAGCGTCAAGACCAGGACCAGGATCAGGATCAGAACCAGGAGCAAGATTCAGGTCAGCATCAGGTCTGATGTGTACTGATCCAGAATGATCCGATGTGAATCTATGTGGACTCGTGTATCCATGTAGATCTAAGTTGGACTATGTGAATGTATGTGGACCTATGTGGACCCATGTAGATTTATGTGGATCCATGTGGATCAAAGTGAATCTACATGGACCTAGTAGGACAGAAGGACACAGGACCAGGATTGGGCCTGTCTAGGTCCTGGTCCAGGAGGTAGCGGGTCAGAACCAGTACCTGACAGGTGAGCATGGACTTCACCATCTGAGCGTTCTGACAGGACAACATGGATCCAGCCAGACTGAGGATCACACACACGGCCGACAGCAGCATGAACAGAGAGACCTGCAGACGAGAGAGACCAGGTAAAACCACATTAGACCACATTAGACCACGTTAGACCTGCAGACAAGAAAGACCACGTTAAATCACATTAGACCACGTTAGACCATGTTAGACCACATTAGACCACGTTAGACCACATTAGCCCTTCAGATGAGAGAGACCACGTTAAACCACCTCAGACCTGAACCCACTGACAGGGGGCGCCGCTGAGCCCAGGACAGAATCCAGGCTGCCTGAGGAACTCCCATGATGCACTGGGCAACTATTATTATTATTATTATTATTATTATTATTAAACCTGAAAACAAACACGTCTCCATCTTATAACTGAATCATTTACGTTCTAGTTGTGTTTTTATTCCTGTAGCGTCACCACAACATGTTTTTAGATTATTGTTGTTGTTGTTGTTATTTATTAATAATAATTACAAATAATAAAAATGATAGTTCTAGATGGTTCAGGTTGGTCCTGGATCTTCCTCTAGTTACATCCTGTCTGATAAAACTCTACTGCCGGATGTTGTTGTTGTTGTTGTTGTTGTTGTTGTTGTTGATACTGGACCCTGAAAAACCTTGTCGCTGTGACCAGACACATGATTTACAACAACAAAAACAACAACAACAAACTCCAACTGCTGGTGAAGGAGGTCTAACCAGGTCTGATCATCAACCTGGACCAGAACCAGAACCAGGACCTGGACATGCAGCTACGTACCACTAGAGTCAGAGGTCGCCTCCATGAGATGATGCCAACGATTCCTGACGCCACCACCTGAGAACAAACACACACACACACACACACTCTGGTGAACATGTTGTGTTTCCTCCTCCTGTGTGTGTGTGAGTGTGTGTGTGTGTGTGACGTGTCCACACTTACGAAGAACCCCGCCCAGAAGGGGCAGGACTGGCGGACCCGGGCCGACGAGGTGAAGGCCATGCTGGTGAAGGAGAAGGCCAGGACCATGGCACCGAGACCCAGGTGGCACAGACCCAGGTAGAGGAGCAGCCGGGCCCCCCCGGGACCACGACCCGACATGCCCCTCCTGCTGTCAGACCAGCCCCGGGACCCCGAGGCCGACGCCACGCTGCTGGAGTCTGACGGAGACGGCATGGTCACAGAGCAGAGGATGATGGGAAAACTGAGCAAAGGATGATGGGAAGTCTCAGTGTCTGTGTGTTTTCAGTGAGGGGGGGGGGACTCGGTCCAGAACCTCACTCCGTCACAACGATGCAGCACTGCTAGGTACCAGAGGTGCTGCAGAGCCCCATGGTCCAGGTCCAGGTCCAAGTCCAGGACCAGGACCAGGTCCAGAACTGGCAGCTCACAGTTCAGATTCCAGCAGTTGCTACAGTCCAGGTCCAGGTCCTACAGTGAATCCAAAATCCAGAGTCCAGACCGGATCAGTGTTAGTTTAAAACTCACCTCCTTCACAGCACCTCCTCCTCCTCCTCCCTGCTCCTGCCGCCTCCTCTTCCTCCTCCTCTCGCCTGTGGCATTGCGGTAACCGGAGACCGGAGCAGGCCGCAGCTTCTCAAAAAACGTCCCGGAGAAAAACCAGCGGATCCGCTCGACGCTTCAAAACCACCACAGTCCACACATGAACCGCTCTGGATCCGGGTCCGGAGCACGATCCGAACCTATTGTCCCTCAACCTCCCGCGACCTTCTGCCAGGTCCTCATCCTGTCACCGGGAGGAAACGACGGAACCGGGATCCGAGACCGGGACTAGACCCCGAACAGGAAGCGGATCTCCGCCATCGATCTTCAAACTGCACCAAAAATATCCTCCGGTTCTCCGCGGGGGGGTTTGCGGTGGTCCACGCGCACCTAGACCCCCACCTCCTCCTCCTCTCGCGCCTCGTTCCTCCCTGCAGTCACGCGGGCATCCCGTTCAGCCCGTGTGTGTGTGTGTGTGTGTGTGTCGGTAACCTCGCGCCTCCCGCCGTCACATGAACATCACAACATGTCTCATCACCGTCACTTCATCATCCGTCCGTTAACACCGTGATTCTCCCGGTAGCTCTTCCTCCTCCTCCTCCTCCTCCCGCCGGTCGGTCCGTCGGTTCTGACACCGGGAGAAGAAACGGATCGTGTTTGCAAACCGAAATCTGCTCTGCGTGATGACAAGGCACGCAGGACGCGCAGGCGACTTCAAGATGCGGCAGAAGCGCGCGCACACCGTCCGCGCTGCTGATGCTGGGAGGGAGGGGCGGTTTCCATGGAGACCGACTCCAGCTCCCGCTGCTGCAGCAACGATGATGAAGAAGAAGAGGAGGAAGCCGAGGGGGGTCCGGGGGTCCAATAGAGTCCTGATCCTCCTCAGACCGGTTTATAAACTTATTTTATATAAAGTTTAATAAAAATAAAAATATGAATAAAATCAGATGTAACCAGTGAAAATTAATAAGGAAAAGAAGTAAAATGTCTGTAAAGTTACAGATATTTGTTTTATAAATGAACAAAAATGTTGTTTTTAACAATAAAATGTATAAATTTCATACGTGACACAATTTATAACATCACATAAAAACAATATAAACCATTAATACTGTAATATTTGTAATTTAACTGTTTATTTCAGATTATTTTAATCATGTAGCATCAATAAAATAGATAGTAGATTAAAATTTTAATATCTGAATTAAAATATCCAATTTTAAATAATTGTAACTGATAATTTGTATTTTTTTTAAATAAAACTGTAGATTTACAAACATTCGTCACTGATGTAACAGATGAAATTATTAAATTAAAGTTTATTGAAATAAAAACATCATTAAAATCTGATGTAACCAGTGAAAATTAACAAGAAAAAGAAGTAAAATTTCTGTAATTTTATATTTAACAAAAAGCTAAATATAAATTAATCTAATATGTTAAATAAAAGTTAAAATTAAACATAAAATATTTTATTAAATATTTTCATATAAAGTTACATCATGATTAATAATCCAAAATATTTTTTCAAAATAAACATAAATTCTAAATAAATAACAATAATTATTTATAAAATTATTTGTTTAATAACAGTTTTGGGGATTTTTTTTCTAATTAATTAATTAAAGTTAAATCAATTGATTTGTTTTTGTGAATATATTTGTTTAATATTAAAAATCTATTAAATATAAAAACATTGTTATGTAATTATTATTTTATTTGATATAATTATATCAAATTTATATTAATTAACAGTTAAACAACTTCATCAACAATTAAAAAAAACAAACTAAATAATAAATTAATTTAACAGGTGAATTTATGATAAAACATTTTTATTTTAATCTTTGATATAAATGAATCTGGGTTTTTTTCAGTGTTGTAGAAACATCATCATTTTAAAATATTAAAGTGGAAATTAAAAAAAGAAATTAAAGTTTACAGGTTTGTGTTTTTTTTTTTATTCAGCGAAGCTGCAAAAGAACAAAAACTACAAACAAAGACACAGAGCGAAGAAACAAACAGGAAGTGAAGTCGTTGTTGTTTTGAACAGATAGAAACCAGCTGAACGGAGGAGGGAGTGTGAGTGGAGAGTGTGAGTGTGAGTGTGTGTGTGTGTGTGTGTGAGAGTGTGTGTGTGTGTGTGTGTGTGTGAGTGTGTGTGAGTGTTAAAGTGATGTGGTGATGAGTTAAATAGATTCACCAGACGCTTCAGATAAAAGGAATCGAACTGTGAAGCAGCGTTCAACGTTCTTCATCCATCGTTTTATCTCCACTCGTCTTCTCATGTTGCAATAATCTGACTTCACATCTTCCACTTTCTACATCCGTCATTAAATCACTTACACACTCAATCAATCAATCAATCAATCAATCAATCAATCAGTCAGTCACCGATGACGTCGCTGCTCAGCTTCATTTTATATTTCTAACAGGAAGTTACAGCTTCAACGTTTCACATGTGACGATTCAGTTTAACGTCTAAAGCTCAGTGATGTTTCTGTAGTGTCTTTAACTCCTCACCCCCCTCACCCCCTCCTCCCTCCTCACCCTCCTCACCCCCCTCACCCCCCTCCTCCCTCTCCTCCCCCACCCCCCTCACCCCCCCTCCCTCTCCACCCTCCCCCTCCTCCCCCTCCTCACCCTCCTCACCCTCCCACACGGCAGCATCTTTGATTATCAACATCATCACAAATCATCGACTCAGAAACAGTGAAGTGACAAAGTGAAAGTGCGTCGCGTTTTAAGACTTTTTGTTTGTTTGTTGAATCATTTTAGACGCAAACGACTCGACTGTGTTTGATCTGTCAGAGACCGGATCAAAACCAGAACCACATCAACCCTGTAAACCAGTTCTAAACCTGATCTGAACCTGGTCTAAACCTGGTCTACACATGATCTGAGCCTTGTCTAACACTTGGTCTAAATGTGGTCTAAACCAGGTCTAACAACTGGTCTGAACTCCATGTGAAGAACGGGATCTATCATAAATAATTTTTCTGTCTCTGGGAATAAACCTGTAACTGATTTGATATTTTAGATTAAAACACTTTGTGGCGCCTGTGTGTAGTTGCTGTTTGTGACCAGCAGATGGAGCCAGAGCAGCTCAGAGTCTCTGATCTACAGAACAACACACTTGGATGATTTCTTCTCTGTGTTGCCGCTGGTGATTTTCACCTCTCGACCTGTCGGACCCTGAGAAGGAAACAAATGTCAGCGTCATAAATCAGATCTCGGATCAGATCTCGGAGGTTTGTTGACTCACTCACCGGTTTCTTGTTGGATTTCTGTAAAATGTCCCGAGCCAGAGCCAGAAACGACTGAATGAAACAGGAAGTTGGAGGGTTAAAGATGTGAAAGTGAAACGTTTGATGTGAAGTCGCTGTCGTGTTTTTATGACTCACCTCCTCCACGTTGATGCTGGACTTTGCGCTCGTCTCAAAGAACCTGATGCCGTGGTCCTTGGCCAGCTGTCGACAGCAGGCAGACGTTACAGACGTTACAGATGTTACAGACGTTACAGACGTTACAGACGTTACAGACGTTACAGACGTTACAGACGTTACAGATGTTACAGACGTTACAGACGTTACAGACGTTACAGACGTTACAGATGTTACAGACGTTACAGACGTTACAGACGTTACAGACGTTACAGATGTTACAGACGTTACAGACGTTACAGACGTTACAGACGACCAGATATGACGATAACGACAATAACGACTTCCTGGTTCTTATTTCTCACCTTCTCTCCCGTCTCTTTCTGAACTTTCCTCTTCGCCTCGATGTCGCACTTGTTCCCCAGCAGCATCCGACTGACCCCGGCTGATGCATTCTGGGTAAAGACGGGACCAAAATAATTAATTGATCAGAGCAAGTTGAGTTCAGACTCATGAGGAAAAATAAATTCTCTGAATCTAAACGTATCAACTGTGAACGTCACAGATAATAAACTACTGAAGCAACAAAGTTAGATAATGTAGCATAAAACTAGCTTAATTAGCTGAGGAGGCTAAACAAGCTAATGAGGCTAAAGAAGTTAGTTAAACAGGCTAAGACAGTTAGCCAACATGGCTAAATAAGCTACGGTATCAAAATAAGATAAGTCAACTAACGTAGCCAAGTTAGCTAAACACGCTAAGTTAGCTTAAGTAACAAAGTTAGATAAAATTACTAAATTACAAAGGTAACGATAAGTTAGCTGAGGAAGCCTAAGGCTGCATCCGAATCCTTAGTCTGCACTGCTACTACTGAGTCCCTACTACTGGACCGTTACAGTAGTAGCTACTACATATCAAGCTAACTAGTAGTAGCACAGTTCAGACGTACTACAACGCCGCCATCTTGTCTGTTTTGTGACCAGGATGTTTACATCAACGTCATGATTTTGTGGCTTGAAGCGGAGGGTTAGCTACCACGGCTAGTTAGCATCGCAGTCATAGCGGCGACTTTTTTACACATATTGGTGATGTGAATGACTATGGACATTTTTTATTTACTGAAGTACATGTGGCTTTTATTTACTTAACAGTCTGCATTTGCGTTTTAATGCAATCGCTTTTTAAGGTTTGTATAGAAACGGTCGGAAAATAAGTTAAACATCACAGGACACCTGACACTTTTACTGTTCCTCTGTTATCACTAAACACATTTGATTAAAATTGTAAAAATATCAAAATAATCTCTCCCTGGCTTCTGTCTCCATTCACGTTCACTAACAAGCACATAGATGTGGTTGTCATCACTGTTTATTATACATAATTAATTTATCCCAGTAAGTATCAGATGTCACATTTAGTGGGCGAAGTTTCTTCTTCTACAGTTTTCAACCTCCCGGTGACTTCTGGGATATCGTAGTTAGCGTAGTGAACATCACTTGTATACTGCAAAATCCTACTGAAGTAGTAAAACATCCGGGAACCTTTCACCTACTACTGAAAGATACTGAGGTATTTAGACGTACTAGAGCGTCGCTTCCTCATTTTTGCTACTACGTAGTAGAATAGTAGGGGTGTTCGGATGCAGCCTAAGATTAGCTTAATTAGCTGAGGAAGCTAAACAAGCTATGGTATCGAAATAAGATAAGTTAACTAATGTATCCCATGATTCACTGCAGCAGCAGGTGATGTTGTGATGTGGACGTGGAGTTAAAGATAAAGGTCACGTGACCTCAGCAGTAGGAGGAGCTAAATGTTTTTAACTGAACTGAATCAGACTTGATCAACATGAAACACGGAGCTGAATTCTTTCTGGAACAGACGAGACCTGTTAGATGATGTTGTTGTTGCTGTTGCTAGGCAACAGGAGTAGGCGGTAACGTAAATACATAAAGATCATAAACAGGAAGTTCTGTGTCGGACTGAACACCTGATTTAAGGACAACTGATTCGACCAGTTGATAAATTTTAGTTCAGTTGATTTTATGTCCTGAAATAAAAACACGTCGGTCAGAAACGACCTGAGTCGACTGTTGATCTGCACGTGAACCGTCTCAGCTGCTTGAAAATGTTTTTATTAAAAGTTACTTAAGCAGCTGGAAGAGTTAAAGTGTTGATTGTATCTGTCTCTGAGG
Source organism: Polydactylus sextarius (assembly GCA_016801845.1). Taxonomy (NCBI): domain Eukaryota; kingdom Metazoa; phylum Chordata; class Actinopteri; family Polynemidae; genus Polydactylus; species Polydactylus sextarius. The sequence goes on from CM028913.1 coordinate 25,160,660, forward strand.
TTTTTCAGATTGTTGCTGATTAACGTTTGACTGATAAACTTCAGGTTAAAGTTCATCGAGGAAACAAACAGGATTAGTGTGTTTAGTTTCCCAGGAAACAAAGAGACACAGAGTGAAAGTTTCAAGAAACGTTGACTGACTCTGGACAAGAAGAAGAAGGAAAGTGAAGAGTTAAAAGTTTCCCGAGCGAGATTTGGATCAACTGAAGCTTTAATTTCTGTTGTTGTGCAATGAGCAGCAGCTCAGACTCTGAGTCAGACGGAAACTCACTTCCTTGATGCTTTTCATCCAGTTCTGAATGTTTTCGAAAGATTTCTCGTCCGTGATGTCGTAGACAAGGATGATGCCCTGAAACACACACACACACACACACACACACACACACACACACATAAATGAAGGGGTGAGGGAGAAGGGGGGAGACAGACGGGGAGAACGAACACAAAGGCTCAGTGATGTCAGGCTGATTATCTGCTCACCATGGCTCCTCTGTAGTACGCTGTGGTGATGGTCTTAAAGCGCTCCTGTCCCGCTGTGTCCCTGCACACACACACACACACACACACACACACACACACACACACACACACAGTAAACACACACACACACACACACACACACAGTGTAAACACACACACACACACACACTGAGTAAACATTTGTGCACTGATGCATGAACATGCAGCAAAAAGCAGAACGATGAGTTTAATGTTCAAGGTTTAATGTTCCTGTTACTGTGACATGTGATGATGATGATGATGATGATGATGATGGCGGCGTTCTGCGGCGGCCATGTTTGTTTGATGGTCACTCTGATAAATAACCTTCATGTTCCTGTTTCCCCTAAAAGTCTAAACTCATCACATCAGCATTTTTTTTTCTTTTCTTACCAAACTTGTAGTTTCACTTTCTTTCCGTCGACTTCGATGGTTTTTACTTTAAAGTCGATGCCTGGGGGGAGGAGGGGGGAGACAAATAGGGGTGAGGGAGAGTTAAATACCTCAGATATGAACTAACAACACAAACAGAGAGTATATAGGTCAGTTTGAGTCAGGGGTGGGGTCTGATTCATGGTCAGACACAGAGAGGGGGGGGGGTCAAACCATCATCATAGAGATGGTGGAGCAGATAGGAATGAGGGTGGAGAGACACGGTGGGGGAGGAGAGGAGAGGGTGAGACAGATCCAACATGGAGGAACCAGATAAAGAGGCAGAGACGAGCTGAGACACGAAGAACCGGTCTGAGCTGCTGCAACGTTTCACACGCACCGATGGTTGAAATGTACGTGGAGTTGAAGTTGTCCTCGGCGAAGCGGATGATGAGACACGTCTTCCCGACTCCGCTGTCTCCGATCAGCAGCAGCTTGAACAGGAAGTCGTACTTCTTCGCCATAGTTGGATCAAACAAACTTCCCAAATAAATCACAAACTCATAAAAAAAAACTTTGGTCCGTTTCCAAATAAACAAAACAAACTTCAAGTTGTTTTTTTTTTTTCTAAAACTCTGATTCTTCTTCTTTACTTTCTCTTCTCTGGTCTCATCTGATCCTCCTCAGCGCGTCACAGCTGGATCCCGAACCCGAGTCCATCCACTGCTCAGACCCGGTCCTCTACAGTCCACCTAAGTCCTGTTCGGTCCCGGTCTCAGAGGAGCTCGGTCCTCGGCTTGTCCTCCATTTACAAGCACGCACACACACACACACACACACACACACACACCGGTGGCGACGTGTTTTCCAAACTCTGAGAGAAAAAAAAAAAAAGAGAGAAAAAAAGTTGCTCAGATCCCGGATCCGTTCAGAGGCGACGTAGAGAGGGAGGGAGACTCAGGACCCGCAGGACCCAGCAGCGGCCGCTGGGTGGCGCCGGTGACCGCAAAGTTAAAAAATAAAATAAAAATAAAACCATGTTTCACCTTTTACAGGTGAGAAGAGTCAAACTGATTCACCTGCAGGGGGCGCTGCCACTTTAATTAAAGATACGTATTTATTTATATCAATTTATAAATATTATAGACGAAGTGAATGTGTCATTTAAAAGTAACTAAAGATTAAATTAAACTGTTGCTCGTTTATTTCTGTCAATCAATTCATTGATCAATAAACTTATCAGTTCATATGTGGAGGGTTAGTTTGTTTCTGTTAAAGTTAAACATAAATATAAAAGGTTTAAAAGAAAATGTCTAAAATGTTTTATTTCTTTTATTTAAATTATGAAAATGAAAATATTTCAAGGTCAAAAGTCCACAAATTACAAATATTATTTATTATTTAAAATAAATAGATATTTTATTGATCATATCTCCTGTTACAGCAGCTTTATACAATAAAATGACACTAATTAATGCAAAAAAATAAAAATATAAATATATTAATGTGTGAGTGTATAAATATTTATACACACACTAAATAAATATACACAAGATAAAAAGTAAAACTGAGATAAGAATATTTACGTCTAGACTGAATTAAATTAATCTATTTATTAATTTTTCTTTATTCATCTTAATTTTATAATTCATGTTATTATTTAAATTTAATTTTATATTTATTTATTTTAATTTAAAAAGTCTAATTTAAAGAAAATACACATATATTTTCTGTTTCCGGTTTTCTTGTGACAACTTCCGGTTCTTCTCCGCAGTAGATCCTATTTCCGGTGAGCGCGCGCACACGCAGCCATGCCTGTAAGTATCTCCGCGGTTTGTTCTTCACTTTTTACGATTTTAACGGTTTTAATTTAACGATTTAACGTAGAATAAATAAACAAACACGTGTTTGTTGTTGTTGTGACGGAGTTTAACGTGTTGACGTCACTAACCGATTTATATTAAAAACGTTAAAAGATGAAGAAACAAGACACAACATGGCGGAACACGTGTCTGATACCGACACAGTTTTATTATTATTAAAAACTAGAAACAAGTTGAAACAAACCGGACGGTTTTAATCTAATTAAACTGGAGTTTAATTTGATTTATTATTAATTAAGTTAATTAATTTGACTCTAAATGTGAGAATCTGATGCTTCCTGAATCAGTCACGTGGATTTTTACCTTTTTATGTTGAAGAAATAAACAAAATTTTCTCACGTTTCTTATTTTATTCTGTATTAATCTAATTTATTAACATGTTTATAATGTTATCAGATATTTATCTCCTTTATAATCTGACTGTAATTCAAGTCTGACAGTTAAACATCACATTATTTCTGTAATTATCTGTATTTTTAAATATATATTTATATAATATATATATATATATATATATATATTTATTTATTTCCAGCTCGCCAAAGATCTGCTCCACCCGAGTCCTGAGGAGGAAAAGAGGAGACACAAGAAGAAACGACTGGTTCAGAGTCCAAACTCTTATTTTATGGACGTTAAATGTCCAGGTGAGTTTGTTTTTATCTGTCAAGATAAAGAGAGAGAAGAAAAGTGAAGGTTAATGTTTAACTTAGGTTTATAACTGAAATAAAAGGTAGACAAATAAGACATGTTGATTAAACCGGACTAAGACTCAGTCCTCAGCTCAGTTTAACAGTTTTAATCCAGGTGCCTTTATGTGTTGCCCTCTCACTGTTTCCATGGTGACCAGGGTGTCAATCAAGGCCGACAGCGACTCTTGTTGTTGTTGTGAAACGAGCTTCAACCTGCTTTTTTTTACACAAACAACATCAAGGACACGACGTCGACTCTGATCGTGTTTGATGTTTAAACTGTTTCTTCTGAACTGATCATGTTTGTCGCCAACAGGCTGCTATAAGATCACCACCGTGTTCAGTCACGCTCAGACCGTCGTTCTGTGCGTCGGCTGCTCCACCGTCCTGTGTCAACCAACGGGAGGAAAAGCTCGTCTCACTGAAGGTACGAGACCCGGTTCAAGTCCAGAACGTAGACCAGACCGAGGAAAACCTGGTGTCCGCTACTTTAAAGTGACGAGAACCCAGGGTCTAAACTCCCCATCAAGATATGTTACGTTGGTTGAAGTAATATCCAGTTTGACCGTCTTTTGTTTTCACAACCAAATAGTTAACAATGAAATTAAATGGGGCAGTCAGCCAAACGTATCTAAATTGTCATTTTTTAACCACTAATAAAGCTCAAAATATCACTTCACTTCAGCAGTAGCATGAATAGGGTCCCTACACATAAACTGAAGTACTGATAACTTAGTAAGTGAACCCAGAGTTTATTAAAAACACTGTTTTACAAGACTTACCCAACGTCTGGTTTTATAACAACTGGTGATGAAGGATGTTCCACATCAGCAGATTCAACATTTTCCTCAACAACCGGTCGATGTGTCTGTGAAGAGAAAAATGATGAATCTGCTGATCTGAAACAACCTTCATCACCAACTGATGGAGGAAAATCCTTCAACCAACGTAAAATATTTCTTTAGGGTGTTTGATTTATATTCATGGTGAAATGACTCCTTAATGTGAGAGTCTCACTAGAGTAGAAGTAGAGACACTAGAGTAGAATAAAATAACTTTGGTAGAAGTTCAAGTCGTCACTAGAATGATTCTCCAGTAAAAGTCTTAAAGTATCTAGTATTTACTGTACTTCAGTATGACAGTAATCTATAAGTAAATGTAGTTAAGTGTAGAAAGTAAAAGTACAAGTACATGTTAATAAAACAGAAGAATATTATGAAGTTTATCCAGCACTTTAAAACATGGAGCTACAACAATCTTCATAGACAATGAATGAGTCTGAACTAAAGAACTAAAGTTGTTCTTTTTTCACTAAATGTAAATGTGTGTTTGATATTGATATTGTTGAAGTTTCTCCATCATCCACCTTTAAGATGGAGCCTCCATCAACCCTCAGACATACTGAAGTTTTAACATTAAATCAAAGTGTTTAAGTAACTAACTCCAGTATTTAGTCTGGTCCCGTTGCCTCTGTGTTGCCCTCTCATTGTGTCGTAGTGAACAGGGTGTCTACTGAGGCAAACATCGACTCTTGTGGTTGTGACAGAAATGAATCATCTCTCATTCATTTCTACATTCGACTACAAGCACAAACAGAATGAAATAAAATAAAATCAAACTCGTGATCTGTGTCTTTAGTCGTCTCGTTTTTAAACGAAAGACGTCGATCGTTTGTTTCAATAGTCGTCATCGTCCGTAGGCGGTGAATCGTTTCAGGTCAAGGTTTTTATAATTATTATTTTAGTTTTTTTCTAACGCTGCCGTTCAGCATCACTCCCACTCTGCTGCAGCTGCCGCCCTCGGCTCTGAGGTGATTCAGTGATTCAGTGTTTGAAAAGGCAACAACCTGAGTTTTATTGTTCTCTGATCTGTTTCAGAGACTCAGTGAGTCAGTTCTAGTATCTGTTACTGGAATATAGAACGTTTATTAAAGAAATGGAACTGAAACTGCTGAAGAATGATGTAAAAACTACTCAAGGTCACGTTACCTCCAGTCGACTTCACCATGGATCAGTGAGTCTCAGTCTCTGTCGTGATCGTTGGCGACTTGTGTTCCCATGATGTGGAGTCTCAACAACTGGTCTGAGACCTGTAGTGTTCACACTACAAGACTTGTCAGTGATTGACTCCCGATCACACCGTGACGTCACCAAACTCTACGTCTGGTCACGTGAACTAGACAGGATGTAGCCGCTGCTTCTCACCGTGATTTACAGCCGTTTATTGTTGACGAGACACCACCACTGGAGGTCACTGGTGGAGTGGACTAAGGTGGACTAGACTTTATTCAACTATGTTCATGTAGGAGGCTGCATATCACACAGGAGTTTGAGCCACATTTATATCTCGGTATCAGCTTCCAAATCCTACTGATCCGAGAGACAATTTGTATTTGAATCAACAAATGATTCATCTTGTACGAACTTATTTAATGTAGAAACAAATGTAGCTGCGGCTCTGATGGTTCTGGATTATATTTATGTTTCATTGATTGAACAAACACAAACTAAACTGAAGTGTTTTCTTTGTCTCTGTGTCTTTGTTCAGGATGTTCGTTCAGGAGGAAACAACACTAGTTTGACGTCAGAGGAAGATGAGGAACGGACTTGATGGAGACGACGCCGAAGAGCTGATGACGAAGGAAACTGATCAACCAGAAACATCAGCGTCGTCTTATTATTATTAAATCTTCTCTTGATGAACTTCGAGGTTGTTTTGGTTCAAATAATCTGTTTATCATGAGCTTTAATGTGTCAGGGAACCGAGCGTCGCCAGGACGTGGAGAGACAGGACGATACTCGTTGTTTTTCGTTTGTGTTTGTGTTTTTGATGAATCGGTGATCACACGCACCCGAACGTGAAGCTGACGGATCAGACGAAACATCTGGAAACACTGGAACGGTTCTGGAAAAAAAGACGAAACGAATCGAGTCTTAAATTATAAAAGAATCAGAAGTGAACATGATGTTTAATTGTACCTGCTCACTTCTCGGTTCGGACTCGGATGATGTCATCGCTGACTCGGATGATGTCATCGCCGGCTCCGACTGTTTCCTGCCGCTCGTAAAAACACAAACACAAGTGACGCGACACGAACCGATGTCACAGACGTTGTTGCGGCTTCATGTGAAAACGATGAATCCTGAACGAGAGAAATGTGATTTATATTTTATTTTTACGAGTCACAGCTGCTGCTGAGACTCCGGCCGCCGTCTGTCGTTGCTGAACGAGAGAAATGAAATCACGGAGGCGACTGAATCGATGATAACGGTCTTGTTGCTATGGTGACGTTTCTCATGCTTGTATATTGGAAGCAGTTTACAAATAAAATCATGAGAAATAGAATCATGTTGTGTGTTTTTGTGATAAAACGTTTCGACCTCAGACTCTTTCGTCTGATTTAAAACATAAAACATAATCTGAAGACTGAGGCGTCGCACTCACCAGCTGCTACAGACTCAACTTTACACCATTTATTCCCAGAAATAAGTTTAATGTTTCTAATTAAGATGTTATGACAAAACGAGCAGGTTCTCCACCACAGGGGGCGCCGTCTCACACTCAAATGTTTCTACATAAACTCAGATTAAACCACATTTTGTTACTTTCACAACAAATAAAATTCACATGGAGCCACAAACAGAAACCCGACGTCAGATTTAGTTTTATAAAGAGGTTGTTTGTAGCTTTTAATAAATAATCAAACTAATGATGAACTGTCATTAAAGACATGATTCTGATCAATTTAAAACAAATAAAACATCTGTTGTTGAATTTTCAAAATTTAAAATGTGTCAGTTTATATTTATGAGTTAAATTCATTTCTTCAGTCACGATTACAATTAAACATCAAACCTGAACTAGAACACAACTTCTATCTATAGATTTATTGATCATTAATCTATAAATCCATCCATCCCTTTTAAACCTAAAAACCTTTAATGTTTCATGTGACCTGACACGTCTGTTGTAATCTGCAGTTTCACCACTAGGTGGCACTAAAACCACAGACCTGATGTTTCTGTTGGACGTGATGACACAGATGTAAAGTTTCTGATGTATTTAGTTCTGTGTGTGTGTGTGTGAGTGTGTGTGTGTGTGAGACACCTGAAGGAGTCAGCTCGTCCTCGTTGCTCATCGTCGCCCCCTAGAGACGAGACCGAGACATGACTGACCTATAAACAGGCTCCGACCGATCAGCTGGGAGACAGAAACCGTTTCTCTAAACATTCACACATGTAAACGTCCTCACTGTGTCAGGACACCGTGTCCTTCCTCCGTCACCGTCCCAGGATGCATCTGTGCTCCCTCACTGACCTGAGACACGCTCACTGTGTATGTGGCGCCGATGTAACGGGAAGGATGTGCTGGGAGGCAGAGAGGATGATGGGAAAAAAAAAAACATCTGAAACGTTGCCTTCGACCAGACGAGATGTTTTAGTGTCAAACTGAGTTTAAAGGAAACAGGAAGTGAGTTAAATCAACCTGTGGTGAGGAGAGTTCACCTGAACAAACACAGATTATAATCTGAGCAGTTGAAATATTTAACTTCACTGGTTCCTGTCACGTCTCAACGAGTCTGACGCTCATCTGAACCGTCGCGTATCGACCTGCTGCTGAATCTGGATCAGATCTAAACTCTCAGACCAGCAGCTTCTAGAAAACTAACTCCACTTTCTCCTCCGTCAAGGACGCAGCCGTTCCACATCGTCAGGCATCGGGAGCCAATCACAGTCTGACCTCACGTCTCCACGGCGACGACCTCCAGCAGAGCAGAGAGAGAGAGAGAACGAGTCGAGTCCCAGACGACGACATGGAGAGTAGAGACCTGAGGGCGGGAGAGGAGGTCGGTTAGAGACGATGAAGACAAGAACAACAGGACAAGGACAAACGACCACAAAAACTAAACAGTAACGACAACAAAGCATCAGCGACAAAACAACAGCAGCAACACAAGACGAGGACGAGAATAACAAACAACAACAAAAACAAAAAACTATGGCAACAAAACAACAAGACAATGACAAACAAACAAACAAAACATCATAAACAACAAAACGACACAGACTGAAAAAAACAGCTCAAACAATTCAACAGCAGCTTCTTGATGGAAAACTACAAATTACAACACACACACTCTGATCTATTGACATTTCAGTCAATACAAGAAGATTAAAAAACAATTGTAAATTGGATTAAAAATGATTAACGTCAAAACGCTGCAGTGGTAATTGGATTGAGAGAAACTGCGTCTGCAGCTCGATCGAGTTTAATTCTTGATGCTGTTTTAATGACTTTGATGTTTCAGGATGATCAGTGGTTCAATCAGCAGGTCAGGAACGTGTGTGTGTGTGTGTGTGTGTGTTTGATCAAACGTCCAGATTTGATCCAGATTAAATTACATTTCTAACTGTCGTTGAGTTGAACTGTTGATGAAGATTCATTCAAACAGAAGAAATGAAGCATCAACAGACGTCGACACGTTCATCCTGAGACTTGTGACGATTTTGGTTGTTTTGTTCCAGATATAAACGGACACATATGATGAAATAAGACTGTAAGAAGCTGTTTGTCCTGAGCTGCATCAGGAGGATGGAGACGTTTAGTTTCAGTCTGACAGAGACAGAATAAATACACGGATGTTTAGAGACACAGACATACTGTGTGATGAACACGTGTGTGTGTGTGTGTGTGTGTGTGTGTGTGTGTGTGTCGGTCAGAGTGACGGACGCTGCAGGAACTTGACGACCTGCTGGAAACAATCAGTCAAGTCAGTTTGTCTTAGTGTGAATTTAATCCGTTCTGGGTTTGTGATCATGTCCCACATTAATTATTCTGACCAGGGAGCCTGAACGGCCTGAGAACAGGTGGGAGTGTGTGTGTGTGTGTGTGTGTGTGTGTGAACATTTAAGGACGTTTGAGTTCGTCCAACTGCGCCTCCTCTGGTGATGAATATATAAAACCACCTGAACGTGTGGAGTGATTGAAGGGAGATGAAGGAGGCTGTTTAGTGATGGAGGCTAATTGAAGGCTAGCTGCTGCTAACAGCTGCTAATGGAGACGGATAATGCGCGAGGTCTGTTGGGGGTTGAATGTAAATGTGTATAATCAACAGACACGTGTCTCAGTTGTTTTCATTAGATCTAATCAGAGTATTTACACACAGGTGTGATAATCTGACCTGTCAGACGTTAAACACACGGAGATAAATCTTCTATTTAAACTGTAATTTATACATTTATTCTTTTCTACATTCATCTTATTTATCAGTCGAGTGTATCTGACAGATCTGAGATCAGTCTGAGCACAGTTTACAGTCTCTGGTCCAGAGCAGAGTTGACATGGACAAGTCATGAATATTAGTTTTAAATAATTTCTTATCTGTTTAGTGGGTAAATGTTGAGAACTAGTTACTATTTGTGGTGAAAATGTTGTCAGACAATGATAATGACATTAAACCCTAGTTGACACCAGTGGACTCCACCAGTGGTCTCCAGTGGTGGTGTCTGGTGGACTTGGTCCTCTGATGGTTGGTGAATCATCAGTTAATGATCATAATGTGTGAACAGCCCTAACGACTCCATCAGAGGCCGTCGGGACCTGGTCTGAGACCGGGACTGGATCTGTCATGTTAGAAAACTGGAGGAGTCTGAAGAGACTGACAAAGAGCGACAGCCAATCAGAGGAGGGATGTGAGATAAATGCTGCTGCCGTCTCACTGATTCACTCACAACCACGTTTAAAAGTCTGACGTTTTAATGCTTTTTCTTTCATTTTCACTTTCTACAAACTCCCCGCGTCTGATCCAGATGTTACCCGGTACCGGGAGGTCTGCCGCTGATTTCAGCTCCACCGTGAAAACCAGCGTGTTGCCATGGTGATGTTTACACGCCGGTTTAGCGGTTTAGTCTGTGTCGGAGGCAGCGTCTTCACCGGTGCTCGTCAACAATAAACGGCTGTAAATCACGGTGAGAAGCAGCGGCTACATCCTGTCTAGTTCACGTGACCAGACGTAGAGTTTGGTGACGTCACGGTGTGATCGGGAGTCAATCACTGACAAGTCTTGTAGTGTGAACACTACAGGTCTCAGACCAGTTGTTGAGACTCCACATCATCAACAAGTCGCCAACGATCACGACAGAGACTGAGACTCACTGATCCATGGTGAAGTCGACTGGTGTGAACTAGGTTGTTACAACATGGCGTCTTGTCTCTGCCCAGGTTCATCTGACCCACATTCCTCTGGACACGGAGAGAAACTGTGACTCTTCTCTGAATTTTCAACACAAACATCCTGATGTGTGTTTCATCATGAATCAACTAAAATCTAAATAATTCACGTATGAAAATCGTCCTAAACTGTCGGCGTCGCCCCTCCTTCATGAAGCAAATAAAATCATCGAATCTTTAAAACATTCGCGCTGATGTTTTTAACACGTTACATCATCATGAGCCTTAAAATCAATTTGACTTGAATGTCCAATTTGTCTCGATGTGTTCGAGCTTGTTCCTGTTGGAATCGACCAATCAACAGCTTTTCTCCGAGCTCATTAAAAACAAACAGTCAGTGTGAAGCAGATGCTGATTGCTAATCAACACGTTCTACAAAACACACACAGATACATATACGCCTGAGTGTGTGTTTCTGTCACACATACACACACTCCCCCTTCGATAGGAATCCTTTCTAGTCGTTCTAGGAAACTCCCTCTGATACAGACTCAGACGGTTGCGATGGAAACCACCACGTTTCTAAAGAGAGTAACGATGAGGACGAGAGGAAGCAGAGAGAAGAGGAGGGTGGGGGTTAGAGCACAGAGTTCAAAAGAATATGAAAGTCTAATGTAATCCTGTGTGTGTGTGTGTGTGTGTGTTAGAGTGATAAGCAGGAAGGTGCAGCATTAGCAGCAGGAGACGACAGAAAAGAGCAGAGGAAATTAAACTGAATGAAAAAACTTGCTGAGCTGCTCGTAGACGACTGAAGAGGAGGAGGGAGAAGAAGAGGAAGAGGAGAATTAGGAGGAGGGAGAAGAAGACATGGTGATAAAGAGGACAAGGAGGACAAGAAGTAAGAGAAAGAGGAGGGAAAAAAGACGAGGAAAAGAGGGAGAAACAGGAGGAGGGAGAGGAGAAGTAACAGGAAGAGAAGAAAAAGACGGAGATGATGAGGAGGAAGAAGAACAGGATGATGAATACGAAGGAAGAGGGAGATGAGGAAGAGAAGAAGAAAGGAGGAGGAAGAGGAGGTGATGAAGAGGAGCTGAACACACACACACTTCGTCCTGATGTCGGGTGACGACTGTAGAGAATCTAAAAATATCTCGGTTGTGTCGGGTCCCACCTGGACGCCGCTGACCGCTGCTTCACTCTAATTGGTCGACCGTCTCCACCTTCATCCTCCTCCGAGACCTGAGGCCGCGACTGGAGACCTGTGATCGTCCAATGAGACGAGACGGGCTGACAGGAGGAGGACGCCTCAGACACTCACACCTGGAGGAGAGGAAAGAAAAGAGGGAGAGGAGAGGATTCAGTTAGAGACATGAAGGAAAAGTCTGGGGATTAACTGTGTGTGTGTGTGTAGAGTAGTTACAGGAAGTTGAGTGTGTCAGTAGACGAGGTTCTGTCTGTCAGAGAGGAGACGAGGTGAAGTTCAGATCCCAACGGCTTCATTAAAAAAAAAAAAAACAAAAAACAGTTGTCTCTGGATTCATCAGTGAAAAATAGTCCGTGGTTCGTTTCAGTGTCTCTGAAGGAAGATCAATCAGCTGATCAATGACATAATAAACTCCTCTGACCCCAGTTGCCCTGATCTATACCATCACCACTTAACACCATCACCGACTCAAAGTCTGACACACGTCGTCACTTCGAAGGTTTAAAACTCAAACTTTAAAACACGTCGTCAGAAAACATCAGAAAACTGAAAAACTGCCACAAACTTAAAACACTTAACATCTGAAACTACTGAAATATAAACTGAATCATGATACAAACATGAACTAAATTAATTAAACTTTACAAAACTACACTTGTATAAAATATGAGAAGGAAAAGAAACAAAATCTTTTAAGTTTCTGTGAAGAAGTGAGATTAATTTATTTATATTTATAGACTGAACACTGACTCATGTGGAGGATGAACTAGAAGATGTAGATAAATATCAAAAATTATAACTTAATCTTAATCAACAACTTTGTTTCAACACATAAATATGTTTACATTTATTTCAACGTGTATTTGTCCTGATAATATAAAAGTTTCTGTCAATCTACATTAATAAAAACTGGAGTTGAGGTGCGTTTGGTTTTAACACCTGGACGTCTGACGGCTGCTCCGTGGATCAGGTGGATGTTTAACAGGCTGTAATTTGATCTGTTATAAACAACACACATTAATAATTTTATCCAGCGTCTCTAATGGAACGTCAGCTCCACTCTGTGTGTGTGTGTTGACCCAGTAAAGCCTCTAATGGACCTGATGAACACCACAGACGTTAATTGAGCAGAAACAGCTGAAAGCTCGTTGCTATAAAACTCCTGAGTGTTTTAACGTGTTCACCGAGGCCTGAGAGGAACAACGCCTGCGTACGGGTGTGTGTGTGTGTGTGTGTGAGAGAGAGGAGGGTCAGCAGTAAGTAAGTGATGATGAGGAGGAGGATGATGTGCTTTTACAGCTCTGTAACTTGATGTGATGTGAGCTGAGGTTCAGACACTGAGTCAGCTGAAAAAAATCAAAAACAAGAACAATGATGTTGTTGCTGCTGAGTCTCTGACTTTGTCTCAGCTGCTTCGTTTAAACCAAATGAAAACATCAACCAGTTTCTCCAGGATCTTATGACGTTGTGATCAAAACTATTAACACAATTTCACTTCTTGTTTCTTTTAGAAGACGCAGGAAACATGTGAGATTAAAGTCTCACATTTACCTTTTACTGAAGTACTGATAACTTAGTAAGTGAAGCCAGAGTTTATTAAAAACACTGTTTTACAAGACTTACCCAACGTCTGGTTTTATAACAACTGGTGATGAAGGTTGTTCCACATCAGTACATCTGTACTGAAGTTATCAGTACTTCAGTTTATGTGTAGGGACCCTATTCATGCTACTGCTGAAGTGAACTGATATTTTGAGCTTTATTAGTGGTTAAAAAATGACAATTTAGATACGTTTGGCTGACTGCCCCATTTACTTTCATTGTTAACTATTTGGTTGTGAAAACAAAAGACGGTCAAACTGGATATTACTTCAACCAACGTAACATATCTGTTGAGGGGAGTTTGACTCGTGTTCATGGTGAAATAGACTCTGGTTCATGTTGCTCTGGACGTCACTTTAATAACTTGGTAAAGTTGTTAAAGAATCAAAACTTTGATTTGCTCCTGCAACTTTATTGCAACAAATCCTGGAGGAACCGATTAATGAAGACATTAGAACAACATGGAGACAAAACCTGGTCCTGGTCCAGAGTCTGGTCTGGTGCTGCCTCCTGATCTGGTCTCAGCGATGTCACATCAGAGAACTGTGAGGACGTGTAGAAATGTGAGAGGTAAAGACGAGGAGTTGATTGAATTAACGTCCCTGAACAGAGGACGAGGACATGAAGAGGTGAAGTTACATAACAACGAGGTTAATGAGACGACAGCAGGTGTGAGTCCTCTGGGACGTAACGAGGGACAGGTGTTCAGACCAGAGACAGATCAGGTGACCAGGCGAAGGGCGGGAAAGTCCGAGGACATCTGGTGGTGAGACGGGAAACAAAACGGTCGATAAAACACGCGACACAATGTGTTTGTATTGGTATTGTTTGTGTGTGTAGATATGAATGTGTGTCTCATCTTTGTTCATCATCACCACGGCAACTTCACTGTCATTCTCCAACCAGCGCTGCCTCCACAGCCCCACCTGAGATACTCAGAAACACACACACACACACGACAAACAGCCTTTGTGAATTCTGCTTTTACTCTTTCACATACACACATAAATAAACACACACCTGGTGCACACACACACTGACACACACAGTCCTGTATGTGTCAGTGCGTTTGTCCTTCTCGTTGCCATAGAAACACCAGGACAAAAGCGCATGAATGAGTTTGTAGATTTTCACTTTCTGTTGAGGTCACCTGACGGCTCTACTGTCATGAAAAGAGACGTGCGTGTGTAGAAGTGTGTATAGAAGTGTGTGTGTAGAAGTGTGTATAGAAGTGTGTGTGTAGAAGTGTGTATAGAAGTGTGTGTAGATGTGTGTATAGAGGTGTGTGTGTGTGTGTACATATTGTGTTTCGTCAGTAGAAACTTCCAGAACAGGAAGCAGCTCTGTGTGTTCGATGTTTGACGTGTTTTCGATTAAAAACCAACAACCTCCCACCGACAGAACCGGGTGACATTTGTGGAGCTGGTTTATTGTTGCGAAGATGATGATGATGATGATGATGACGACATCACAGGTGTCATGATGGAGAACGACCTCCTCCTCCTCCTCCACACCTGAAGCAGCAGCGAGGTCTCGTCTGTTTGTGTCTCTGAGTTAATGAGACGCAGCTTCATCTGTGGCAACATGAACATTTCAACTGAGATAAGAAGAAGAAGATTAAGACACAAATGATCAAATCACCTTAATAAAGCTGAGATGAAGGTTGAACTCTGAGCCGAGAAGAAAATCGACCTGTGAGGAAAAAAAAAAAAAAGAACAGAAATGAGTTTTCTGTGAAGGTTGAGGTTGAACATGTCAGTGTGACAGATGTGACCGAAGCTACCGTCCAATTAAGCAACAGCTACACATCACACACACGTCAACGCTGTTTTATGTCTCTGTCTGTGTTGAAGAGAAACAGAGAAAACTACAAAACATAAAGACAACAGTGATTAAATCAAAATAAAATCGCTGAACATTATTCCTAATATAAACCAGATAAAACGTCACCGTGTTATTTTGTCGCTACGTGTCGTTCCTTCATTTCCCATAATGCAACAGTTCAAATCTAAAAATAAACCGTTTTAAACGTGATTAAAATGGAAGTTATACATTCAAATGTAACATATGTATCATCTAAAACTGTTGGTGTGATACATTTTTAGACAAATGTTACATTTTATTAATGTGTCGTTTACACAGTTGTAACAGTAACAAGTTGCATTTATTTCAGTACAGTTGTTGAGTGTGTTGAGTAGAATTATATACTTTTTGTTTTTAACTTCTTTTTTAACAAAAACCTTTAAATACTTTCTACTTCGCTACATTTCTATCAATGTTTTTGTTACTTTTGTTTCTTTTCTCTTCTGAAAGGTGATTGATTGTTTGATCATTGATCGGTAGGTGACGTCACGTCTGTAACTGTAACTATAAAACCACGTCAGCTCAGCTTGTTACAATAAACTAATGATGTGAATCTGTTTCTGTTGATGTCAGATGATCTTGTTTCAAACGTTGTTGTTGTAAAGTCATGAAGTTAGAGGTGTTAGACCTGAGTTTAATATCAATGTTATTTTAGTTATAATTCATTTTAAACTATAAACTAATGACTGGTTTTCACTGGTAACAATGTAACAACGTGACTGTATCAGAGAAACATTTGACCAGTTGATCTGGACTTTGATTAGTCCAGATTCTGGTTATTTACCAGCTCAAACTTTAAACTTCTAATATTAAAATATAAAATAAACATCAGTCGTTGTTGGTGTCATCGCTCTACAGGCGAATAAATGAAATAAAGTAACTGTTGTAGCAAATTTACTAATTAACACACACACCTGAGTCACACCAGCCTCCACGTATGGATCTAATTAAAGGATAATTACAAGTAGCAGATGAGTTCAATGTTTTAATCAACATGTGGACGCGAAGCTGAGATCGACCCATTGACCTTGTGATGAGTGGACGACACACACACACACACACTTCACTGTGATATAACAGGTTTTATACTAATGATAAATTATTCAAAACCTACAAAAACACACATTTATTAAAATGTAAATAAATCCTCTCTGCTGTGTCTTGCTCTAAGACATTTCTTTTTGCTTTTAGTAAAATGTTCAGTAAATGTAATAAAATGTTCTTGAGCTTCGTCCTGGAACATTTAATGGTTGAAAACTGAAAAATGGAGACAAGCAGAGAGAGACGGAGCAGAATATTAACAAGCCAGGCTGCAGACTTTTAGCTTTGGCTCTAAAATCCTACGACACAATCATGAAAATGCACCTAGATGATGATGATGATGATGATGATGAAAGCCCTGTAGCAGCAGCAGCAGTCAGTAAATAACAGATAACAAGCTCATCACATCTGGTCTGGTCTGTGCCTCAGGCTGCCTGGCGTTCACACCTCAACTGCTTGTTTTTTTTACTCTCACCCCAGGATAAAATAAACACAACAAAAACAACAACGGTGACAACAACAATAACAACAACAGCCTCAGTTCATACGATGCCGCGTTTATAAAAAAAAAAAAAGAAAAAAAAAAGAGAGAATTTAGCCTTTCTGCTAAATTTAACAACAAACACATGATGAGCCCCGAGGGGACGAGGTTGTCGTGTGAAGCGGTTTAATTAAAGCAGCTTCGACCCAACGACCATCAGTCAGGAAGAAGAGCTGAATATAAAGAAGGTGTTTAACCTGGAACAGGTTGTGGTCAGGATCAGTGTCATCATGAAACATGGAGGATAACACAGACAGTTTCCATATTTATTGACATAAGTACATAGATTTATGTGGATATATTGACTACGGTATATGTGTCGGTGTGTACGAATGTATATGTATAAAAACATATATTGAGATACATGTATATTATACTCTTCTTTGTTCCGTCATCAAAACAATCATGTCTATCGTCATGTCAGATAAATGTTGTAGGATGTTTCACAGTAACATTTTCATGTCCATTAAGACTGAAGCCTCTGTGTTCAACTGGATCAAAATCTGAACCTGATCCTCAAAAATGTGATGCAACCCAAAACCCAGACAGAGACAGAGACGTAAACGAGTCCACGTCCACTCACACAGTCCCAGGGTCAGATGACGCCGGCGGCGGTCGGAGCCAGAGAACAGGAAGTACAACCTGACGAGCAGAGAGAGGATTAACACACAGATAGAGACAGAGCTGGACACACACTGTGTTTATTTAATATCAGATTACTTTGACTTGTTCCCTCTGCTCTGTTCAACTAAACCCTCCTGATTCGTTTAGTTACTTCAACAACATGTTTTATTTATTAAACATGTCAACTACAAACTGCTGTTTCCTTGTCACAGAAAACTAATATTTATTGATTCTGATAATATTCACTTTGTTCTCAGCTGCAAATGTGAGATTTTCTCTGCTATTTGCTAACAAACACGTTAATGCTAAATGCTACATTAGCGACTTACAGAATTCTTAGTTTGTTTAATTTTAATAATTTATTCAGTTTCATAACATTTAAGTTTCACTCCTTATCAAACAAACAGTTTAAATATAATGTTTAATTCAATCGTATTAAAGTTAGCTACCAGCTATTTAAAGTACCATAGCAACCGGGTAGCAACAGCATCGAGTTACGCCACTGGTTGGCCAAATATCGCGAGATTTCGCGATAGTAATGGCGACCGTCTTTGAATAAATTGGCGCCAACAGCGTCTTCGCCGAAGATGCCGCTAATTTAGCAACTAAATCGGCACATTTAACGACTTTTCAGACACATTGAGAAACTTTCATTTTTTCCATCCATGTCACATCAAACACAAGTTAACGATTTAACTTTGTGGCTAAATCGTAGCAGAGGTAGAGTCGCCATTTTTTATTTCCTCCACAGCGGCCTGACTGAGTCATTAATTAATCCTTATTCTATCAACAACAAACACGTTAATTTATAAACATTAACAACTTTACTGTGATTTAATTTGAGCTAAAACACTGAATATTTGCGCGTAGAGAGCAGCAGAGAAGCTAACAGCTTGTTTTATTAACCAAAGATAAAAATTTACTGACCTATAACCTTGCTGGTTTAAAACTAAAATTTTAACAGTTTCACCGCATCACATAAATAAACAAGTTTTAGTTTTTAAAATCGAAATATTAATGTAAAACCGACTCACTTTCAAGTTAGCTACAGCGTCAGGTCGCTGCCTGTGCGTTTCTCCAAAATCTCGCGAGAGGTCAAGCTGAGGCTAAATCGCGTCGTGACGTAACCGGAACCAGGAAGTGTCGATACCATAGTTTCTCATTAAATTAAGCACAAAATACCAAATTTACCCTACTGAAAAAATAGTTAAAATCTAAATAATTAAGAAAAATACAAAATTTGTTTGTGATTGAAAAAACAAAGCAAAAGGGATTGAAAATTAAGAAATTACTGGCTTTTATTTATTTATTTTTTTTTTTTTGAGGCACATCATCAAAACCTTCTGAAAAAATAAACAAAATAAAATAAAACAGCAGTACAGAAAACATGGAAGCTGTGATGTTATAGATATATACTTTATTAATTCTCTCTGATAAAATAAAATTACAAAATAATTTCAACCTCAAACGGCACTTTCCTTGTTCTTAATTATTTAACATATTGTTTTAATACATATATCATAATTGTCATGACGAATGAGAAGAATACTATAGTTTAGTTTAATATTAGATATCAGCTATAACTGCGTTTTAATCATAATGGTAGAAAAGACTAAGCAATACAAAGCTAGATTTTCGTCAACAGCATTACTGTACAATATTCCAAGCGTATGTAATTCAGTTTTCCGGCCACAGCGTGTCGCTATAAGACAGTTATGTCTCCAACGAGAAGGGTAGGCTTGTCTCTTCTCCATCACACCACCTCTCATCCTCCTCCACTGTCCCTTTTGTATGTTTTATTTATTTCATGAACAGCTGTTCCTTCATGGCCATGTTCCTTTATAAGGTTTGTTTGTGTTTGTCGTGTGTTTCACCTGTCGTCCACCTGGGTGTGTGTGTGTCTGTGTGAGTGTGTGTGTGTGTGTGTTTTTAAAGCAGGAGAGGAGATCGGTCCGTGTTCAGCACTGTAACAAGTCCGTGCCCAGATTTTCACAGTTATTCCCTCAGAAATATTGTCAGGATGTCTGCAGCGCCTCCTGCTATCTGTTGTCCCCAGTGACAGCAGCGTTCCCTGCCTCTTATTGAAGTCCATTTAAGAGAGAGCACTTTGGTTGTCGAAGTGTTTGTGTGTGTGTGTTGTAAATGTGTAAGTGTGTGTGTGTGCGTGGCAGTGTAAGAGAGTGGAGCTGGGCTGTCTGAGCACTGAATACATTCATGATAACAGCGAGTTGTTTTGGGGGACGGCAGTGGCTTTAAAGGTTTGTTTTTTGTTTTCTTCCTTCAGGACTCGACTGTTCAACTGTGGAGAAATATTAACACGTCAACTTCATCATCACACACTCAAATCTCAAATCATTGTTGTTTTTATAGTTAATCACATCCCTACTGTAGAAATCTATAAGTTTTAATGATTATAAGTTTCAGCTACAAACTATCAGATCGTTTCGTTGATTCGGGTTGAAAAGATTCATCTGTTTGATGGTTTTAATATCAGATATAATGAGAAGACTCAGCGAATGTGAAGCGTTAAGTTTGTGCAAAGTTGCGAAAACATTTTCATCCAGATTTGAAAAGTCAAAAAATAATAAATGTTTGTGTTTTAATCTAATGAACTTCATGCAGATATTAAAGTTTTAACGTTAGAGATGAAAACTTCCAGTGACTGAACGTGAATGTAAATGCAGCAATAAAGGCCTGATGATGTCACTATGATGTCATATGATGTCATATGATGTCACGTGATTTAATCCGCTGCCGTCACGTCCGCTTTAGTTTTAACCTCACGGCAGTTAGAAATGTCACAACTTGTGCAGAGTCTGAGCTGCTGCGTCGACCGTCGCCGCTCCGGTTCAGACCAGACCAGACCAGATCGGATCCAGACGGGACCGGACGCCGTGGTTTACAGTGCTCCGTGCAGACCGACAGTGCAGCAAGTGCTTGGCAGTTATAGGCTTTAGTTTCACCTCCTGGGCTGGTGCATTCATCTCTGTGTGAGTTTAAATAGAACCTGCACTCGGACAGAAGTGTGTGTGTGCGTGTGTGTTAGTGGTTATGTGTGTGTGTGTGTGTGTGTGCTGTGTTAACTGAGTCGGTTTAATCTGTGTGTTTGTGTGTGTTTGTGTGTGTGTTAGTGGTTATGTGTGTGTGTGTGTGTGTGTGTGTGTTAGTGATTATGTGTGTGTGTTTGTGTGTGTGTGTTAGTGGTTATGTGTGTGTGTGTGTGTGTGTGTGTGTGTGTGTGTGTGTGTGTGTGTGTGTGTGTGTGTGTGTGTGTGCGGTGCATGCCACTATCTTTTTTTTTTTTTTTTTTTAAACTTGTGGTCGTATTGATCCAACCTTCTGTTAAAGGGATGCTCGTTAACACACAATTAGCATTCAGATAGAAAATACATCATAAGGATAAAAAGTCATGGTCATTAATTCCTGATGAAGGGAGGGGGAGTCAGGGGGGAGGAGAGGGGTGAGGAGGAGAGAAAGAGGGGGGGAGACAGTGAGGGAGGTTGGGGGATAAAAGGCCTTTTCAGTAATTGGAGCAGATTCCATTTAGGAGCTCTGAGTTCATGTAATTACTCCTTGTTACTTCTCCTCCCCCTCTCCTCCCCCCTCCACCTCCATTTCTCACCCTCTTGACATCCTTCCTCCCCCTCACACCTTTTAAGAGTCTCCATTTTGTCTCCATTTTTCTTCTCCTTCTTCCTTCCCGTCGTCAGCAACCCGACCAAAGTCCCCAACGTCTCATCGCTCACGTTGCTCCTCCATCTTAATCCCATTACTGCTCCTCATCGTCCTGTCACCCCCCCACCCCCCTCCCTCACGGAGCTGCAGAGGATCACCTCACATTTCTCCTCCACCTCCTCCTCCAGTCTGTAGTCTGAGGACCAGCACCTCCTCCTCCTCCTCTGTCCCCGTGTCTGTCCTGTCCTGTCCTCAGCAGCTGGAGGTGCAGGTGTTGGGGGTGGGGCTCCCCTCCGAGCTCCCCTCCGGGCTCAGAGGTGGAGGAGGCGACAGGAGCGACTCCAACGCCAGAGTCTGCACCTGGGCTGTGGGCGGAGCCTGAGCCGCCACTGTGACCTGGACCGGAGACACTGCTGCAGCTGGAGCAGGAGTCAGAGACACGGCTGGAGACAGAGGAACCACAGCACCTCCTCCTCCTCCACCACCTCCGCCTCCTCTACCGTCTCTAGCGTCTCTCTCCCGCAGCAGGTGGACCAGGGCGGCGTGCTGGGCGCTGAGCGTCGCCGACAGGTGGGCGGGGAGAGCGTTGAAGCCGGCGGTGAGCTGCTCCACGCGATGCTCCAGAGACAACATCTGACGCTCCAGGTCCTCGCTACGGTCGTTGAGCTCCGACATGAGCTCATACATGACGCTCTGCATCTACAGGAGGAGGAGGAGGAGAGAAGAGGGAGGAAGAGGAGGAGTAGGAGGAGAGAGACATTAGAAACAAACATTATGTTCTGATCGTTTCTTTCTTTCAGATTATTCATTTTTATTATTTAAAGAATTTATCTAGAAACATTTGAGGAGAAAAAAGACGACGGAGTCGACGCTGGAACGAAGACAAAGATGAAGATGAAGACGAGGGACGGAGGGAAGTCTCTGCGTGGGCGAGAGAGAGAGTCCCTGCCTCGCTCACCCCGGCCTCCGTAACCATGGTAAACGCACAAGTGGCCAATTGAAAGAGGCGTCATTATAATGTTACAATATTATTATGTTATAATATATAATAACTGAGAGTATTGGTCCTCAGGAAGAAACACACACACACATATACATACACACACACCCCTCCCCCCTCCCTCTCCCTCTCTCATCCCTGTTTCAACACTTGTTTGGTTGCTAAGCGACACGATGCCACGGAAACAGGCAGGTCTGCGTGGAAAGGAAACGTAGAAACAGAGAAACAGAAACGTCGCAGTGAATTTTAGGGTCAAAGAGTTCGAGTTTTACCAACTGATGACAGTTACACACCGGCGTGTGTGTGTGTGTGTATGAGTGTGTGTGTGTGAGTATGTGAGTGTGTGTGTGAGTGTGTGTGTGAGTGTCTCACCTTAGACAGGTCCACCAGTGTGTTTGCCTGATCGCTGAGTTTCCTCTGCTCCATTTTCACACTACGTAACCTGTAAACACACACACACACACACACACACACACACACACTCAATATATATATAAAACACAGAAACACACTGACATGAACCGGGTCCATGTGGGTCCAGGACCAGAGAACTGGTCTTTGTGGATCTGAACCACGTCGCTTTGAAGCCACTTCATTTTTATTGCTACATGTGTTTATTTATATTATTTAAATTTTTTATTTTTATTTATTTATTATATTATTTATTCACTTTTTTGTTATAATATTTAAATATTTGTGCTCCGGGTTTTTATGTTTTTATTTATATTTTTATTTTTGACATCAACTGATTTATTTCATATTGTTAAATATTTCTTTAGATTTAATATTTATTTTTATTATTTTTCATATTTGTTATTTATTATATTATTATTTTGGTATTTACATTTTAGATTTTTTGGGGTGAAATTAACATTTTTATATTTTAAATTATATAATTTAAATATTAAAAAAAATATTTTATTGTTAATATTTCTTATTTAATATTCATATTCTATTTATTATTGATTCATTTATTCTGTCATTAATTAGTAAAATATTTCCTTATTTTATTCATTTTATTTTAAGGATCCTCCTGGAGTCTGTTGTTGTCAAACATAAAAACCTAATAAAACATTTGTGTTTCTCTCCTGCAGCCTGTTATGTAGGTGTGTGTGTGTGTGTGTGTGTGTGTGTGTGTGTGTGTGTTGTCGCTCTGTGAGTAAACACACATGAAGCTGCAGCTCATGTTGGTTGAATATTAACAGAAAACAAACTGAAGGAACGAGACTAAAACATCAAAATGATAAATAAATAAAATCAGTCAGATTAAAGACTCGTTACATCTTCATCTTCAGGATCAAACTCGTCGTTAATGAGACGACGACAATCACGTGTGTGTGTGTATTTGTGTGTGATGAACTTCCTGTTGTGTGTTTTATTCTGTTTGTATCAGAGTCTGACACATCACACAACTGTACTCGCCTGGAGTGAACCTGCCCTTTAACAGATGATGATTCATTTGGAGTGTGTGTGTGTGTGTGTGTGTGTGTGTGTGTGTGTGTGTGTGTGTGTGTGTGTGTGTGTGTGTGTGTGTGTGTGTGTGTGTGTGTGTGTGTGTGTGTGTGTGTGTGTGTGTGTGTGTGTGTGTGTGTGTGTGTGTGTGTGTGTGTGTGTGTGTGTGTGTGTGTGTGTGTGTGTGTGTGTGTGTGTGTGTGTGTGTGTGTGTGTGTGTGTGTGTGTGTGTGTGTGTGTGTGTGTGTGTGTGTGTGTAGGGATTCATGCACTTTATCTGATTATCAGCGTTGATTCAACCTGTGGGTGGATAGAAGTAGAAAGTACAGCTGATTTCAAAGGTTTCATCAGCTCAGCAGCATCCAACGTGTGTGTGTGTGTGTGTGTGTGTGTGTGTTGTCACACTGTTGTGGAACCAACACTCTAAAAGCTTAGATCTAGATCTACAGGCCAATATCTAAATTACCATTTTTATCATAAATTTCATAACAAGTTGCTGCAGCGACGCTTCGTGTTTTTAGAGAATCTGGAGATTTTTGATTTAGAAACAACGATAAATGATTTTATCTTCACTAGTGTAACTGATGTCTCTCAACTCTATGTCCCTCACACTGTCGTTATGACTCTTCAAGTTGAAATGACAAAACATCAACTTTCTCTAAACTCGTCTGATTGATGTGATGTTTCTACCAACACAAAGTATCAACTCATCATCATCATGTTAACAGACCTAGAACGACTGTAACCGTAACATTCGTTCCAGAAATTAACATTAATTCACTGTTAAAACTGTGTAAAAACTTTGAAAATAAAAGTTACATGTGGGTTTCGACTTTAACACAACACGGAGGCGACCGGAAGACGTTGGGTAAGTCTTGTAAAACAGTGTTTTTAATAAACTCTGGGTTCACTTACTAAGTTATCAGTACTTCAGTTTATGTGTAGGGACCCTATTCATGCTACTGTTGAAGTGAAGTGATATTTTGAGCTTTATTAGTGGTTAAAAAATGACAATTTAGATACGTTTGGCTGACTGCCCCATTTACTTTCATTGTTAACTATTTGGTTGTGAAAACAAAAGACGGTCAAACTGGATATTACTTCAACCAACGTAACATATCTGTTGAGGGGAGTTTGACTGGTTGTCATGGTGACAAAGACCCCAAGTTCATTTGCCACTGGACCATCACCTTAATTGTCTATTTCATGTATTTCATTATTGTTATTTGGTATTTTATGTCATTTTATTGTTTTTTTAATCTGTGAAAGGTGCTAATAAATAAATTTTAGTAACTTACAGTGTGTGTGTGTGTGTGTGTGTGTGTGTGTGTGTGTGTGTGTCTCACTGGTGTATCGCCTGCAGGAACTTCCTCTGGTGTTTTCGGACTCTGGAGTGGTCGATCTTCTTCATCAGTTTGGTGTGTTTGTAGATGAGCCACGTTTCTCTGAGCACGTTGGCCGCCGCGTTCTTTATCTGTTCAATAACACACACACACACACACACACACACACACACACACACACACCGTTAGCAACAGGTAGCCCCTGGCAACAGGTTCTCTCTCTCTCCATCGTCTTTCTGCAGAATAAAAACCCTCCTCCTCTTCATCGTCTTTCGGCCTCTACCTCCATGTCTCCAGTGTCTCCACACACACACTGTAACACACACACACACACACACACACACACACACACACACACACACACCAACACACGGCTGCCAAAGCTTTTCATGCATAAACAGCTCTGTCCTCTGGGAGATCTGGCAGTCAGAGCCCTCTCCTCTCCCTCTTCCTCTGAACATTACATCCCAGACTGACTCAAATGGGCCACATTATCCCGCTGGTGGAGAGTAATTCAACACACTTCCACCACAGTTTATTAAAAACAGCAATCCAACATTTAATTATGACAACAAGAGAAAGAAACGACGGCGGCTGAGATCCATCAGGGTGGTGATTTCTCTCTGACTTCAGATGCTTTTAGAGACGCTGTGATTGAATAAAACACTGGTACATGATAAACGTCAGGTCCATTTCAAGGATCCAGATTCATTTATATCCACCACATCCACTCCAGCATGTTTCATGTGATGAATATGGCTCTATAGGTTGCTATGTAATTACAACGCAGGGGTCGGACGGACGGATGAAGAGAGAGAGGATGTGGACGGAGAGAGAGAATCTCTGAGGACGTAAATTAAATGAGAGACTTCAAAGAGATGAACAAAGAACAATTATACCCCGAGTCTGAGGAGCACAAAGCTGAGCAGCAGCTCAGCTAATCAGCAGCAGCCATCCACCACAGTCAAGGAGCGACAGCTAACACACACACACACACACACACACACACATGAGGATGAAGAGGAGGAGGAGGAGGAGCTGTGCAGATGTGTTTTCAATGACAGAGGAAGTCAGAAAAGCTCAACTAACAAACACTGAGGTGAAGAGAAACATCAAACTCTGGTGTCAAAGAATAAAAAAAAAACTGCAGCTTCGCTTCATTTCTTCAACACAAGAAGCTTTTATTGAGTTTTTAAAATTATTTTTTAGGTTTAGACGTAAAACAACTCGATGATCAACCGTCTCAGACTGTGATTTAATTGAATGTGGTGAGTGGAGTCAAACTGCTGCGACGTCACGACACTAAAACATCAGTAAACATTAATGGACATGGAGGAGATGCTGTACTTGTTGCTGGGTTAGCTTACGACCAGGTAGCTACGACGATGGCTATCACTCTTGTCCTGTTTAAAAATGGAGCTTGATTATTTTGTTGACGCTCTCTCAACTCAACTGGCGTCTGGTGGCAGCTTGTGAAGACACTCCCTCTGACCAATCAGTGGCCGGCGTCTGTTCACGTCACGTTTTAGTATCGACTCAGCTCCATTGGTTCCTCCACAGAGTAGGAACTAAAACAGTAGCTGGAACCAGGAACTAGCACCAAGTGGAAACACTAGACACAAATCGAGTAGTTAGAACAGTTTAGTGATAAAGACCCGTTAGTCCCAAAGACCAGCAGCACCGAGGAGGAAACACATGGAGGTGATAGATGCTAAAGCTAACGAGGCTACGTTAGCTAAATTAGCTATGCTACCTAATTTTGCTACATTTGGTAATTTGGTTAAACTGGCTAATTTGGTAACGTTCACTAACTTAGCTTTGTTAGACAACTTTGTTATGTTAGCTAACATCGCTACATTAGCTAACTTCCCTATGTTGCTTTGCTATGTTGTCTAACTTAGCTAACTTTCATATCTTAGGGAGCTCCGACACTTTAGTTTAGTTTGTCACTTCAGCTAATGTTAGCATGGTTATCTTTTGAGCTAACGTTAACACGTTTATCCCTTAAACTAATAGTAGCATTGTCATCCTTTGAGCTAACATTAGCATGGTTATTGTTTGAGCTAACGTTAGCATGGTTATCCTTTGAGCTAATGTTAGCATGGTTATCCTTTGAGCTAACGTTAGCATGGTTAGCCTATTTGCTAACATTAGCATGGTTATCCTTTAAACTAATAGTAGCATGGTTATCCTTTGAGCTAACGTTAGCATGGTTATCCTTTGAGCTAATGTTAGCATGGTTATCCTTTGAGCTAACGTTAGCATGGTTATCCTTTGAGCTAACGTTAACATGGTTATCCTTTTTGCTAACATTAGCATGGTTATCCTTTGAGCTAATGTTAGCGTGGTTATTTTTTGAGCTAACATTAGCATGGTTATCCTTTGAGCTAATGTTAGCATGGTTATCTTTGAGCTAACATTAGCATGGTTATCCTATTTGCTAACATTAGCATGGTTATCCTTTGAGCTAACGTTAGCGTGGTTATCTTTGAAATTAGACGTCTACAGGACCAAGGATGCAGGTTCATCACGCTGTGAACGTAGGACGCTACGTGACGGAGGAGAGATGCTACAAAGTGTCACAATACAACTTGATCAATGTTCCTGCTCATTTAAAGAAACACATCTTTTGTTTTTAGCATCAAATCCGTTGAGACTCTGAAGTGATCACAGGTTGAACTCTGTCACATCCTGTTTATCAGCTGATTAAATCACCACAGTGACTGTTTATTCGTTTTCACACAAACTCAACATCTGTCCAGCTGTGCAGCAGGAGACATCATCATCCCTCCTCCTCCTCCTCTTCCTCCTCAGGCTGTTTAATTATCCGACGCTCTTTATTTAAATTAAACACCAGCGATGATGATGACAGTTTGTATTTTACACCTCAGGCGTTGTTTTTCCTTCACGTTCAAACTGAGTCGAAGAAGAGAAACGAGTTTCTTCAGCAGAAAACAAACAAACGACAGCAGCGAACACCGTTCACCGACCATATGGCGGGGACTCCGGCGGCCATGTTGGGGCCATATGGCCGGCGTGGGTCAAAGATGTGCCCCCCCACGCGGCCCCCACACGGTGCACCTTATGTCAGGTACATGAGAATCTGCTGACGACATATTGTTGAGAGAAATATTTTAATGACACAGACGATGTTATTTAACGATGTTTAGACTCAAACACAGACAAAAACATTCCTGGAAGATTTTTCTTTCATTTCTCATCACGATGGAAACATCAAAGACAGAAGGACCCCGACCCCCCACCCCGACCCCCGGGGCTCCTAACGACCTCAGAGTCTAATTAGTGATTATTTCTGTGCAGCTGAAAGACAATGGAGGATGTAAACAAACAGAGCAGTTACCACGGCAACAACCTGAACAACCTGTCACCTCCGACATGTCCGACCTTCATCACATGAACACACACACACGAAGGTTCAGATATTAACATGAATGAGCTCATTTCTTCACTAAATCTTCATTAAAGTGACAAACACCAGATGTGAAACCGTCCAGTGTTTCAGCCTCAGAGCTTCACCTGCTGCTGTGAACACTGGAGACATCACAGCGCCTCCTCCACCTCCTGCTCCTCTTCATCCTCCTTCATTTCTCCCCCTCACCACCCTGCACCTCCATGCTCCTTCTTGCATTTCCTTCCCTGCACCTCCCTGCATCTGCTTGCTCCTTCTTCCACATCCTTCCTCCACTTACACCTCTTTAAACCTCTATGCACTTCCATGCACATCCATACGCCTCCCTAAGCTTCTCTACACCTAAACACTTCTATGCTCCTTCTTCCAGCTCCTTCCTCCTCCCTGCACCTCCATACACCTCCATGCTCCTCTCTACTCTTTGTCCTTTCACATAAAAAAGGTAACTAATGTTCCAACACTCAGATGTTTATCTGTCACCACCAGCAGCTTCACTTCGTCCACTAGTGACGTCTGATTAACATGACGGTGGCGGAGACAGGAAGCAGACGCCGACTTCACGTCACCGACTTCACGTCACCGACTTCACGTCACCGACTTCACGTCACCGACTTCACGTCACCGACTTCACGTCACCGACTTCACGTCACCGACTTCACGCCTGCAGCAGGAAACAAATCGCTGACAGATGGATGAAGATGAAGACAAAGATGAAGATGAAGAACTCCAACAGAGACTGCAAACTGACTGAACGAGGACCTTAGTAAACTGGACTGGAGCCAGAGGACACACCTTCACCACACACACACACACACACACACACACACACACACACACACACACTAACACTCAAACAAACACACACACACACGCACTCAGCAGCTATGTTAACTGCTATTTAATTAACATCCGTTTTAATCCCATCAAAGGCAGAGAAACACTTCACTGAACACTGGAGGAGAATTAACCTGAACACCTTCATCATCATCATCATCATCATCATCATCATCATCATCATCATCATCATCATCATCATCATCATCATCATCATCATCATCATCATCATCGTGTTCAGTCCTGTCACTGTGTGAAAATGTCTGATCAGATGATGAAACACGATGATGACGGAGCGAGGAAACATTCTGAAGTTTGTCTGAGAAGTGTGTGTGTGTGTGTGTGTGTGTGTGTGTGTGTGTGTGTGTGTGATGCTGGAGATCCAGGTCCTGATGACGCACAAACACTTTTTATTCCACAAACATTTGAAGATAAAGATGCAACATCAGAGCTTCAGTCACAGTCGTGTTGATCCAACAAGTGTGTGTGCATGTGTGTGAGTGTGTGTGTGTGTGTGTGTGTGTGTGTGTGTGTGTGTGTGTGTGTGTGTGTGTGTGTGTGTGTGTGTGTGTGTGTGTGTGTGTGGAGCCCATCGTTCTCCATTATTCATGTTAAAGCCTTGAGCGATGTGTTTCTTGTCTTGATGACACTCTGCAGCGTGTTGGTGTAAATCAATGAAGCTACAACAGCTACAATCATTGGTCTCTCAGTAATTGAGGGCAGGAGACAATTACCAGCACGTTCAAAAAACCCCAGACTCTTCAAAGTAAATGTCACGGAGCACCGCGGCGTCAACGCCTGACGTCTCTGAGGAGATGGTGATTTAATGGAGGATGAGATCAAACACGCGACGGCAGAACAGGATGTAAAATGTATAAACCAAACTAAAGATACTAATTAGACACAAACGACTGATCGATTTAAAATCACAATCTAGATTTGAAACAACTTGACACTTTAACGACGTCTCATTACATAAATATCTTATCGTCTCCTGACAGTGACGAGATAATGACTCCGACAGTTTCTCCGAATGTTCAGGTGAAACCAACTGAAAAACAGGCTGCGACACCGTCGTTAATTTTAATAGTAACGAGTCAAATCGTGTGAAGAAAAATCAAACATCTGAATGTTTTTGCAGTAAATGTCACCGTGTTAATGTGATTTCAACATCACATCAGGACACGACCTGCTTCTCTGGTATTTTCCGTCTCTCTCTGCCAATCAACCACACCTGAGCAGCTGCATCAGCATCAAAAACCAGCCAATATACACGAACCACACCTGCTGCTTTATTGTTACTATTGACACATTATCACGTCGCATCTCTCAGAGTCTGTTCTCATGGCTGATGTGTTGTTGACAGCCCGTCAGGTCCTGACCTCCCTGTCTGATCACCGTCCTTAAACCACTCGGTTTCACTTCCTGGTTCGTGTCCCGATGAGTTTAACGAGTTTAATCGATGTTAAATAGAAGAAGTCGATGGTCAACAGACGTCTCATCTGTTTGAATCAGTCGTGTTTTACTAATTCATCCTGCTCGTCCAATCACAAAGCGCCACACGTCTCCTGTTACAGTGGTTCTGACCAATCAGAGAGAGCCGAGGCGTCAAAACGTTGAACGTAAACATGGAAGAAAATGTTTGAAAAGTTTGCTAATTTTGCTACATTAGCTGATTTGGCTTCGTTAGCAAGTGGTTAGCATGGTTATGATCTGAGCTAACATTAGCATGGTTATGCTTTGAAATGAGACAAATACCTATAACCTATAGGTATTGAACCTAACAATAATTTCAATCAATCCACAGCCCCGCCCCCTGACCAACCAGGAGACAGTGTCAGCTGTCAATCATAACGGATGAGAACCATGAAGACTGAACAAACGTCAGTGTGATAAGATTTGTTGATGTTTTAAGCTTTTTGCTAACATGGAGGGGGCGGAGCTTATGACCTGAACTGTAACCAGACACCAGGGGGCGGAGCTTATGACCAGAACTGTAACCAGACACTGGGGGCGCGGCACAAACCAACATCACACACTGAGTTAAAGGAGGAAACGCGTCAAAGGTGCGATCGTCTCTATGATCGATATAAAATTATTGATCGACCCCTCGTCGTTCACACTGATCTCCCTCTGACATCACGTTTCTACATATTTGATACCAAATCTATTTTTAAAATTCGGGTCTTTCAACTGTATGAAAAATTGAAAAGCATCGAGAGGAGGAGATGGAGGGGAGGAGGTGACGAAGATGAATAGAGAGAGAGAGGATTTACTGTAAAGGAGACAAATGTCAGAGGAGGTGGGGGAGGAGGAGGAGGAGGAGCGATGGCTGAGTGGGAGGAAATAGACAGAGATGGAAAGAAAAGAGAGACTTTTATCATCTTCACTCAAAGGAGACATCAACACAAAGGGGGAGAAGGGAGGTGAAGGGAGGAGGAGGTGGAGGGACATGCAGAGGTGGAGCAGGGAGGAGCAAGGAGCAGTAGGGAGGAGAAGAAAGGTGCTGGCAGGTACAGAAGGTTCAGGCAGAAGCAAGGAGGTGAATTGAAGGAGGTGCAGGAAGATGGAGGGAGGTGGAGAGGTGCAGGGAGGTGTAGGGATGTGTAGAGGAGCAGGGAGCAGAAAGGGAGGAACTGGGAGGTACACAGATGTTCAGGGAGAAAGGTTTAGGGATGGAGGAGAATGAAAGGAGGAGCAGGGAGGAGGAGAATGAAAGGTGCTGGCAAGTGCAGAGATTCAGGGAGAAGTGAGGATGTGAACTGAAGGAGGTGCAGAGGAGCAGGGAGCAGAAAGTGGGGAACAGGGAATTGCATGGAGGCGCAGGGAGAAGACGGAAGGTTTAGGGAGGTGCAGGAATGTGTAGGAAGAAGCAGAGAGAAGTAAGGAGGTGTGGTGAGGAGAAAGAAGGTGCAGGGAGATGTAGAGGAGCAGAGAGCACAAAGGGAGGAGGATAGAGGAGGAGAAGAAGAAAAAGGAAGGTTTAGGGAGGTGCAGAAAGAGAGAGAGGGGAGAAGAAAGGTGCAAGGAGATGAGTTGAAGGAGGTGAAGGAATGAGGAGGGAGGTGGGGAGAGAGGAGCAGGAGGAGGCGTCACCACATCAGACGCTCCCGCTGATATTTTTTGTCATAAAAAGTGTAGTTTCTCATTCACACCAGAGCAGGAGGAGCAGGAAGAGACCCCATCTCCTCCTCTCACCACCTCCTCCCACGTGAACCTCCTCTCAGACTCACCCTCTTCGTCAGCTGCGTGTCCATCATGAAGTTGTGAACGTGTTTCTCGGCCTTGGTCAGCTCCAACTTCCTGGCTACGACAGCAACGACCAGAGCTGTGCAGCCGGCGCCCTGCAGGAGGAGGAGGAGGAGCAGGAGGAGGAGGAGGAGGAAGAGGAGGAGGAGGTGAGAGAACAGAGCAGTGAGTCAGTACAGAGGAGCAACTGTTGAATCTGTGTCTCAACCGATCGAAGGGAACGAGGACAAATACGAGGAACGAAGGAGACGTTTGACAGAAGGAGGAGACGCTGAAGGGGGAGACGGGGGGAGGAGGGGGGAGGATTAGGAGCGAGAGCTCTGTTCCAGATCCACATTTCCTCCTGATGAGAAGCAAAGCCAAGTCTATTTTCACTTCCCATCCATCTGGTGTGAGATCCTCGTCTATATCGCCTCTTATACGGCGCCGAAAACATCAAAAATAAAATCAGAAACATTCTTCGTATAGACGTGAAAATACATCAGAGACTGACACCACCTCATTTCATTTAATTAAACGCTGTCAATCTGAATTACACGGTGTCGGTTGGTTGTGTTGTGAGGAGGCTGTGAGGTTCTGGAGGAAGTGGAGAAAAAAAAAAGAAGTGTTAGAAACGTTTGTCTGCTCTGACCCACACGGGACAGACGGAGGAGACATTTGGGGAAAGTGACGGCGTTCGTTGAGCCAGAAAGACACGGCTGAGAGGAGATGAGGAGCAGCGGCGGCGGCGACGGGAGGAAGAGACTTAATTAACTTTGAGATTAGACGCTGTTTTCAACGGGAGAGGAAGAGGAAGAGCGGGAGGAAGAGATAAAGAGAGTAAATATAAACGAAGAGGAGGCGATGTTAATGAGGTCACACATCTGATAAGTAATGAATTAAGATTAAGAGCCTTTAATGAAAATGTACAAGAGGAGAGAGGATAAAAGAGACGCACAACGTACAGCGTACGGCGTGCAGCGGCGGCGACGTGGAGGAAATGGCCGAAGCTTCATCGCACGCCGCCGCCGCTCGGACAGAAATAAACTTTGGCTGCGCTCAGTAAAAATGTAACGCACAAACAGGCATTAGTGCCCACGTCCACACACTCATCCACTCTGTTTGTGTTTGTTCTCAAACTATGAATAAAACATGACGAGGCCGATGGAAAACCCTCGCAGCGCTCACACACACACACACACACACACACACACACACACACACACACACACACACACACACACACACACACACACACACACACACACACACACACACACACACACACACACACACACACACACACACACACACACGCACACACACACGCACACACAAAACACAACATCTCTGGGAGGAAGAGAACCGCTGCTGCTGCTGGCGTGTGTGTTCACACACAGCAGGGTGCTGATTGGTTTGTCCAAGCTTGATATGTGTGTGTGTGTGTGTGTGTGTGTGTAACGGCTGCAACCATTTGATTCCAGCAGGGTTCCCTGTGTGATTTGCAGAGAGCCACATGATGATGATGAAGGCTGCAGTCATAGCCTCCATTAGTGAGGTGTGTGTGTGTGTGTGTGTGTGTGTGTGTGTGTGTGTGTGTGTGTTGGGGGGTCATGATCTGTGGCTCTGAGTTACAATAACACTCTGCAGGTGGAAACATGAGACTGATTTATGAAAAAAAACAAACAAACTACAAAACATGACGTTAAATCTGTTATGATAAACTTTACATTTTAATATCAAAGCAACAGGGGTCAAAGTCTTCGTCACCATGACAACGAGTCCAACACGTCCTCCTGATCTAGATCACATTGGTTGAAGTAATATCCAGTTTGACCGTCTTTTGTTTTCACAACCAAATAGTTAAAGTAAAAATGAAAGTAAATGTTTTTACAAACTATTATTATCTGATATTTGTCCAAACTGCTAAAAACAGTAAAGTACATGTTCTTCTTCACTGGACGTTTGTGTTGTAATCCAGCTCTGGAGAGGGTGTTGGACTCGTTGTCATGGTGACAAAGACCCCGGGTTCAACTGACTCCAGACCTTCACTTTCAAGTGTAAAGACCAGCAGGTTGTCTTTGATCTTTGTGAATGTGAATGTGTTTCTTCCTTATTCTTATTCTCCACAGGTAAAATAAAAAACTTCCTCCTCTGACTTTCTGTCGTAGCTTCTAGTTGACGACAACGACATCTAATGGTTCTCGACTGTTTCAGAAAGAATTCAGCTCCATGTTTCATGTTGCAGATCAAATCTAACTAAGTCCATTTAAAAACCTCCTGACTGCTGCTACTGAGGTCACGTGACCTTTATCTTTAACTCCATGTCCACTAGTCACCTGCTGTTGCAATGAATCATGGGATATGTTGGACTGTGAGAAGAAGCTGATTGGTTGAAGTGAGACAGACGAGTCTCCACCTGGACGGAGACGACACAACTACACTAGCTAACTTGTAGCTACTTGTGCTAACTGTCTAGTCTAGTCTCCACCTGTGACGTATACGTCCAACAACTTACCCACCTCAGCTAACTCAGCAGGTTTTTATTTAACGACATCTTAGCTAACTTTGTTACCTTAGCTAATTCAGCTAATCTAGAGAGTTGTTGTGTAAATTTCAACCCGGATGAAAACGCACAAAGGCGGCAGGATTTGAAGCACCACTTTATCCTGATTGGACGATGTTATTCGGAGGCAGATCAGATGGTCTATACATATAACTACTGTTGTAGCAGTGGATAGAAAACATCCATCCGTCGCACAAATCGCCCCATGAACGAACCTCCCTGGAGTTCACTCAGCTCATTTAGGCACCTTAAGTTAATTTAGGTAACTTTGTTATTAACTACATTAACTGAGGTTGGACTGTGGTTGTTTCTGTCTCTGTAACAAAACAGCAGCTGCACAAACACTTCAACCTGTTGAGTTTTTATTCACTGAATATGAACGTTTAGTGAACAACTCGTCTGCTTACGTCTGCTTATTATTGATGGTATTGATAATAATATATGATTACAGTGTGTGTGTGTGTTACCACCATGATGGAAACATAAACACATAAATTATCTGATTTGTGATTTAATTTGTGTTTTTTCTTTTAGCAGCTCAATGTGGTCGACCCCCCCATCAGCACCACACCACCTCCACCTACACACACACACACAAACACCTGGTACACCACCTCCACCTACACACACACACACAAACACCTGGTACACCCCCACCACACACACACACACACACACACACACATCAACGCAGCCTCAGGGCTTCATGTGTTGTCATAGTAACAAGGGCAAGAGTCGCTCCTATAGAAAAACTCATTACAATAAAGAAAACACACACACAAGCTGCTCTGTGGCCTCGACCTGCCGACTCTGACCCCCCCACCCCCACCACCTCACCCATCACCTTCCCTCCCCACCTGCATCCTCACTACTTCTCTGATGATCAACCAAAATAAACCACTCTGAGCTCTGAGTGTGTGTGACAGCAGCGGAGAGTGTGTGTGGGAGTCACACTGAGTGTGTGTGTGTGTGTGTGTGTGTGTGTTGTATGAAGCAACGGTCTCAGGACGGACGCGTATCATCCACCCCCTTGTTTGTGTTAATGTTACAGTGAGAGCTGCGCTCTGATTGGATGATTCACACAGTAAATGGAGAGTGTGTGTGTGTGTGTGTGTGTTAATGGATGCTACAGATCAAACAGCAGCTGAAGCGACAAATTTTTTTAACGAAATACAAACTAAACAAGAAAATTATATGTATCTACGACTGTAAATAAAAATAAATATGATGTAATGATTGACAGGTGACACTGACTCCTGATGGGTCAGGGGGCGGAGCTTCGACTGAGTGTGAACGACGCCAGGACTCAGATATTTTAGGTATTTTAGTTTTGTTTCTGTGCAGTGAGAAGTAGAAGCGGAGGTGTCGGCCATCTTTATTTATAGTTGCTGGTTTTTCTTTGACAAAACATCAACAACAACAAATGATTCAAGACTTTAAACACTAAAGTCTAGTTGACACTAGTTGACTCCACCAGTGATCTCCAGTGGTGGTGTCTGGTGGACTTGGTCCTCTGATGGTTGGTGAATCATCAGTTAATGATCATAATGTGTGAACAGCCCTAACGACTCCATCAGAGGCCGTCGGGACCTGGTCTGAGACCGGGACTGGATCTGTCATGTTAGAAAACTGGAGGAGTCTGAAGAGACTGACAAAGAGCGACAGCCAATCAGAGGAGGGATGTGAGATAAATGCTGCTGCCGTCTCACTGATTCACTCACAACCACGTTTAAAAGTCTGACGTTTTAACGCTTTTTTCTTTCATTTTCACTTTCTACAAACTCCCCGCGTCTGATCCAGATGTTACCCGGTACCGGGAGGTCTGCCGCTGATTTCAGCTCCACCGTGAAAACCAGCGTGTTGCCATGGTGATGTTTACACGCCGGTTTAGCGGTTTAGTCTGTGTCGGAGGCAGCGTCTTCACCGGTGCTCGTCAACAATAAACGGCTGTAAATCACGGTGAGAAGCAGCGGCTACATCCTGTCTAGTTCACGTGACCAGACGTAGAGTTTGGTGACGTCACGGTGTGATCGGGAGTCAATCACTGACAAGTCTTGTAGTGTGAACACTACAGGTCTCAGACCAGTTGTTGAGACTCCACATCATGGGAACACAAGTCGCCAACGATCACGACAGAGACTGAGACTCACTGATCCATGGTGAAGTCGACTAATGCGGTTTAATATGAACTAGACGTTACTGATCGGTCATATTTAGACTGTGGAGGAAGAAGGTTTAACATCTGACGTCAGATCAGTCTGATGTTCTGTTTCCCTCCAGTTTAAGTTCAGTAATAACAACTATTACAGTTTTATAGCAAAGAAACACAAGATTTATTTCTGTTTGAAGCAAATCAGCAGTAAAACCAAAACCAGAACAGGGATCTGATCTGAGATCTGAGTTCATGTCTAAAACATTCAGAAGACACAAATGTTGCTGCATCTGTTGCTGTGTTCATCTGATTTCTTGTATAATTTGTCAGAAACATCCGTCGTTTTCTGTTCGTTACAGTCGCCTCCTCTAACAACATGAACCACGTGACAGAGACAGACATCAGCTGACGCGCTGGTTAAAAAGCCACGTTTCTGCACGTTTGAGCTGCAGAAACGTTACAATGTTACAAACAAACACAAAATGTATTTCATATTTCACCTCCGTTCATTCAGAACAAGATGAGTAACGTCCACCTTCACATCTCTGACTGAGCCGAGTGCAACAACAACAACAACAACAAAAAAAAAACACAAAAAAGAGAGGCTGGAAAATGGAGACGAAGATGAAAACGGACGAAACGAGACAAAGACAAATGTGATGAAAGAAGAAAAGAAGGAGAAGAAGTTTGAGGAGGAACACCTGCGAGGAAGAGACGCAAACAGTCGGCAGCTTAAACACTGATACTAACAGATGGAGGGGAGATAGAAATAAACACACGGCCTCAGGGAAGGAGAGACGGACGGAGGGAGAGGGTGAGGAAGGGAGGGGGGGGGGGAGGAGAGAGAGAGAGAGAGAGAGAGAGAGAGAGAGAGAGAGAGGTCGATCGTGCTACAGAAAGAAAATGAAAGACAGAAACAGAGAGTGGGAGGACGTGGCACACTGAAAGGTGGGACCTTCATTATGCAATGAGGACAGACAAAGGAATAACACACACACACACACTTATAAACACACACACTTATAAACACACACACTCAAACACAAAAAGCACTAACTCTGTTGTTTGTACGCCTCCACAACCTAAACACACAGAGGCACAGATGCAGCTAATTCAGAGAGGATTCGCCCAAATTACACAAATGACAGAATTTCTCTGTAAACGACAGAACAACCTCTAATCCGCTGACCTCTGGACGACGGGAGAGGGGAGGAGGGGTGAGAGAGAGGAGGGGGTGAGGCGGCGTACTGACCATGATGCCCGTCAGCAGACACACTCCTTTGCCACAGTAGGTGTGAGGAACCATGTCTCCGTATCCGATGGACAGGAAGGTGATGGAGATGAGCCACATGGCTCCAAGGAAGTTACTGGTGACGTCCTGAGCGTCGTGATACCTGAGAGAGAGAGTGATGACATCATCAGTCAGTCCATGATGATGATGATGATGATGATGA
Organism: Polydactylus sextarius; assembly: GCA_016801845.1. Classification (NCBI taxonomy): domain Eukaryota; kingdom Metazoa; phylum Chordata; class Actinopteri; family Polynemidae; genus Polydactylus; species Polydactylus sextarius. Next base: position 25,199,280 of record CM028913.1, read on the forward strand.
TGAAGATCACTCAATTCACTGACGATCAACAGTTTAATTACGTTTCCTGCAAAACATGTTTGCTGTTGTGGTTCAGTTGTAGAGAAACATTGTTAGCTTGCAGCATCGTTAGCTGCTATTTAGCAAAGATGCTAATGGGAACCATGGTAACAAATTAGACTTAAAGTAGTAATTCTTTAATTTAGATACTTTTTAGATACTTAAGTATTATGATGCTCCTTCACCTCGTCTCCATGTAACAATGTAACAAGTTGTTCAACTGTTTTTATTTCAACTTGATGTGAAGACGTTTACTTCTCATACACTTCACATCAGTGTGTATGTAGCTTCTAAAACTGCTGCAGATCACGTGACCTGAGGCTGCGTTTTCATTGGATCTCTCTGGACACGCCCTCTTTTTTTCCCCAGCAGCCAATCAGAACAGTCTTTAAGGTGATTAGACAGTTTCCAGGAAGTGGTTGAGATGGACAGTTGTCACTTGATACGATACGTTGACGATCAACAGTTTAATTACGTTTCCTACAAAACATGTTTGTTGTTGTGGTTCAGTTATATAGAGAAACGTCGTTAGCTTTAGCTGCTAGTTAGCATGTTAGCTAGCAAGGATGCTAATGAGAACCAAGATAAGCGATTATGGTAAATAATGGTAACTAAAGTTAGTTAACATTAGTTAACATTAACTAACATTAGCTGACGTTAGCTTGTTTTAGCTAATGTTAGCTAATGATTTGACATCATATTAAACATAAATCAATAAATAATAAATATTTATCCTCTTCCTTCCTGCTGCGGTTTAATTGGTCACTTCATTTTCCCGCCGACACATGGACACGCCCCCTTTTTCTCATCAGCCAATCAGAAAAGATTTAAAAGTTTTAGAGAAAAAAAAAAAAAACTCAACAACATGAACCTTTTATTAACAACGTGTGGTTCAGTTGGTCTCATTTATCAAACATCACCAGTCTTTCATCTTCGTCTACTGATGAAACTAGAAATTAAACTTTCTCTGCAGCGTCACAGCTTGAATCAGTTTCTATTTTTTTTTTTTTTTTTTGGTCGTTTCCTTAATTAATTCGAGTTGGAGCAGAGAGGAAACGAACAATTAAGGCCGGACATGAACCAAAATAACAGCTGATGTATTTAACCAAGTTTATTAACCAGCTGGGACTTTTCACCACATCTCTGTGATTATCTCCTGAAGCGTTTAAAGAGACAGACACACTTTTTTTTTTTTTTACTTTCCACTGACTGGACATTACATAACAAATAAAATCTAAAATCGGATTATTGTTATTATCACAGCTGTGCTCTGTTTTATCATCAGTCACCTGCTCCACATGAGCAACAGAATAAAGAACAGTTGTTGATAAAGGATCAAATACTCATGTCTTTATTTATGTTTATGTTTGTTGTAGTCCGCCCGTCAAAGATGGAGGAGGTGGAGTTGAAGCAACTTCGCCTCAGGACGACGACGACGATGAAACCGATTCGACTCTTTTTTTTTTTTTTTAATCAAACTTGGATCCAAATGAGTCGAACGACAAAGAGGCAGAATCTGAAAATTAAAGCCTGACGACGGATTAAGTCGCACACATGTCTCAGATTATGTTCTCTGCCAAATGATTTTAATTACTCAGCTAAAGACTGAACAAGAAGATCCTCATCCAACCCCACACACACACACACACACACACACACACACACACACACACACGGGTTCTCACTCACCTCTCACACACTCGTACGGTCCAGGCAGCGATGATCCACAGAGAGATGCTGAAGACCAGCAGCACCGTCCCGGGGCAGATCGTCATGAGGGTTTTCATGACAAAACGTGTGTTAAAATGCACCTGAAACACACAGACGACGTGTTACTGACAGTGTTTTATAGTAACAAAATATTAAAACTTCACTACATTTTAACTTAACGACACTTTGACTCAGTAAATGTGGTGTTTTGACTCTAAGTCGACCTGTGACTGTTTAGACCATCAACACCATGTCTGAGGGTTGATGGAGGCTCCATCTTAAAGGTGGATGATGGAGAAACTTCAACAATATCAATATCAAACACACATTTACATTTAGTGAAAAAAGAACAACTTTAGTTCTTTAGTTCAGACTCATTCATTGTCTATGAAGATTGTTGTAGCTCCATGTTTTAAAGTGCTGGATAAACTTCATAATATTCTTCTGTTTTATTAACATGTACTTGTACTTTTACTTTCTACACTTAACTACATTTACTTATAGATTACTGTCATACTGAAGTACAGTAAATACTAGATACTTTAAGACTTTTACTGGAGAATCATTCTAGTGACGACTTGAACTTCTACCAAAGTTATTTTATTCTACTCTAGTGTCTCTACTTCTACTCTAGTGTCTCTACTTCTACTCTAGTGTCTCTACTTCTACTCTAATGAGACTTTATATCAGATACTTTCATTGTAAACTGTTTTTTCTTCTCTGAGTCTCTCGGTGTAATTGGAGTCGAGCTCTCAGGGTCTCGGCCTCTGACTCATCTGAGCCGTTTATCGTCTTTCAGTAATTGGTCTGTTGTTTCGGTGCTTTGTTGTTTTGTTTCCCCGTGTGGTTCATTGGTCAATAAGAGTCAAGAGCATCATGCGGATCCTCAGAGCTCAGAAGGGTTAAGCAGCTGATAAATGACTTGTCATGTCGTCGTCGTGTCTCTGCAGCCTGAGGTCACGGCGCTTAAATTACTCATCCACACGTCAGCGCTCAGTTTGCATCTCTGACCACGTCTCCTGACTCTACAGTAACGTTTATGGTTTCGAGTCGTTACAACCCGACGACGTCTCTTCACGCTCGTGCTGCAATCTCATTCTAGCCTGTTTTTTTGTTTTCATGCCCCATTTGAGCCGTATGCAATATCGTGTTCCCATTTCACGGTCCCCTCTCGTATTGTATTATCACAGATCCACCACAGCTTTACAGCTGATGATGATGTGAGGAGACGAGATGAAACAGGAAGAACGGAGACAAGAGGAGCCGAGGAGGCGACGGACACAGATTTAATTCAGAGCAGAGAGCTCTTGACCTTATTACCCGGACCCTCCAGGATTACATGATGTTATGATCACAACTATTAACACCAACTCAACCAATCACACTCAGTTCTACATGACGCTGTATCTTTTTTGACCAGTCATCGTTGTTTCACCATTGTCTCAGTTCACGTACCTACACTTACTATTTAGAGACACACAAGCAAACATCAGTAGTGAGACTTTGATTATTGATTAGAATTGAAAACAAGCTGACAGATATGTTGGTGGAGATGATCACGGTCCAGATCAGTGGTTAACGTTCTGTCCTGTGATGATTCACTGTTAAAAAGGAGAAGAAGAAATTCTAATTATCTAACTAGTGCTGATGTTTGCTTGTGTGGCTCCATGTTTCATGTGAGGTGGAGATTACGCCGCCGCCGCCGTCGTCGTCCCTCCTCTTCTGCTACGTAGCCAAGATGGCGTCATTGAGAGTGAGAAGTGTCCGTGGTTATGATGAAACCATCAGGTGTTAACACTTCACTGAGTTTAACAGACTGGTCAGTGTCAGTATTAACGTGTGTGAACTGAGACACATGAAACTGTTGTTCAGGAGATTTAAAGTCCTGAAACTCCCAAATGACTAATTTTAACGGTGTCTCGTGATCAGGGCAGATTTCTAACGTCAAAGTAAACAGTGTTGTTGTGTCACTAAAGAGGCTGAACGTCTCTGTGTCTCCTGTCAACATCAGTTTGACTCAGCAGCTCAAAAAAAAGAGTCAAACTTTTCTACTCAAAAATCTTACACGTTTAAATTATAAAATACAAAGATCAGATGTTTCCATGATCAACCTCCAAGTTTTTAGAAGAAATAACATCATGTTTTTATCGATATAATTGGGAACAGAAACGAGTTCTACTTCCTCCTGCAACTTTATTGAAACAAAACACCTAAAAACACCACAACTTTCCTCATAATGTTTCAGAAAAGCTGCTGCAAAATCAGACAAATTAGACCTGAAATCCTGGAGGGACCGGTTACGACTGGTTATGACCTTTGACCTTTACGTTGATCGAACCCCTCTGACCTTATTCAAGGCGCCTATACTCCTGGAGGAGGCGTCGGTGAACAGCTTGCTGTGCAGCAACATGACTCTGGCGATGAGGTAGAGGCGCAGGAACATGGGGACGCTCAGCACCATGTCCAGGTCGGCCTCGGCCTGCGACGTCGCGTACGAGAAGGCGAGTCGAGCTCGCCACTGGAACTTAAAGTCTCCGGGCACCGGGTGAACGGCCGACACCAGCAGCTCCAGAGCGATGAGCAGGACGCGCTCCATCGTCATGGCGATGCGCCAGTCGTCCGCTCCGTTGTCGATGACGAAAAGCTGCAGAGACACAGAAGAAGAAGAAGATGAAACAAACATGGGGACTCGTGTGATCATGTGATCAGGCTGTTTTCAGTGTGAACCACAATGATCTTCACTTTGATATGAAACCAAACCAGTTCCTGATTATCACCATCAGTGTGTGTGTGTGAGAATATAGAAGCTGCAGCTGCAGCCGAGTTACTTTAATTACAGTTTTGCTTCAGTATTTGTGGACGTCTCATGTTTCTAATTGCTGTGGTTACTCTTGATATTGTTGCCAAAGCCGCTGTTATAAGGAAGCGGGAAGAGCAGGTTTCATTAACGGGGAGGGAGGAGGAGGAGGAGGACCTCCTCCCTCCTACTAGACGGAGCTGAGAGGAGGGGGGAGGTTAGAGGGAGAGAGAGACAGAGGGGGAGGGAGGGAGGTGGAGAAAGATGGATGGAGATCAGAGGAAATGAAGAGATAAAGATAGGAGCAAAGAAAGTTTCTATCATCATCCAGAAGTTTAAGTCAGGACAGAAAATATCTGGGAGGAGAGGGGGGAGGCGAGGGTGAGGAGAGGGGGGAGGAGATAAAGATAGGAGCAAAGAAAGTTTCTGTCGTCTTCAAGAAGTTAAAGTCTGGACAGAAAATATCACAGAAAAAAGGTCGAGAAGAGGTGAGAGGGTGAGACATATGTCATCATTATCTACATGCAGCTCAGCAGGATGTGTGACTTCCTTGTTCTGCTGGTAAAACACAAACACACACACACTGTAACACACACACACACACACACACACACACACACACACACACACACACACACACACACACACACACACACAGGCCTGAGTCACTGTGTAAACTCTCATCTGAACTGAGGGTCAAACACTGACTGTATTCTTTAATGATTTCAGGAGAGTGTGTGTGTGCTACAGTCTGTGTGTGTGTGTGTGTGTGTGTGTGTGTGTGTAGACTCGGCCTCATCATGGTGACTGTTGCCACGGCGACAACATCAAAGAGCAGCCAAGCTTAATTAGGATCCCGGAGAGGGAGGGAGGGAGTCAAAAAGGGAGAAACACAGCGAGAGACGAGAGAAGAGGAACTGACTGAAGGTGTGTGTGTGTGTGTGTGTGTGTGTGTGACTCTGCCTCCCCTCCCTCCCCCATCTGTCTCCTCCTCAGGTGAGACATTACATCCAGGTGTAACGTTCAAACACTTACAGTTTAACTCAGAGAAAAACAACAAAACATTAAATTATTTTTCTCATCTGTAGTTTAACTGCTAGAAATAAAACAGTAAATTAAGTCATAAAATATAAAATAAACAGGTAAAGGTGTCTACAGATGAACAACAGTTGTAGTTTTTCAGATGTTTAGTTTCCGTTTGTTCAGCGACGACCTGAAGGAAACTTGGGTTCATCGTGTTTTTATCTTCACAGTCAGTGAACAGATGTGAGCGGTAAAAATAAAACTCTGAGTCAGCAGAGAGAAGACGAAGTTACAAGATTTTCTTCTTCAGCAGTCGACAACATTTTGTGACAAATTTATAATCGTAAAAGTCGACGATCTGGACGTGGATTTAAATCAGTTTAATGAGAAGAAGAAGCTTTTGTGAAGGTTTGTGATGAAATGAAAAGGAAACAAGAATCAAACAGACGTTTGTTTCTAAAACAGAGTTCAACAATCACTTTTCACAAACAAAGAACCTCTTTGTGTTTTATCCACAAACACAGTGAGATGAGGAGTGTGAGGAGGCGACTAAACATTTTTATTTTACTCAACAAACTGAAACAAAGAGGAATCTTCCTCCTCTGAGACAAATCTGTGTGTTTGACCCTGTGATGATGTTGTTGATGAATAAAACTTGTTTTAATTCCTGATATTTCTCATCACATCGTTTATCAAATTCAGAAACTCTTTCTTTCTTTCTTGTGAAGCGATGACGAATGTTTTATTTAATTTCATTCTCAACAAATCAACATAAATAAAACTCCTCCTCTTGAGCGTTTAACTCTGATGTTGATGACATTTCTACAAATCAAACTCGAGGTTGATCCACTTTTCTTTTGCCACCGGAGGAAATGAGTGTCTCCTCCCTTCCTCCTCCTCCTCCTCCTCACCCCTCCTCATCCTGTCCTCCCTCACGCTCCTGCTCCCGCCTGCTGTCGGTCTTTTCCTGGCTAAATCGCCATGAGGAAAGGATAAATAATTAAATTCCATTAGGAAAGTAATCTGTCAATGGGAGTGAGTGAGTGCCACCGGCTGAACATGACCAGGACAGAGGGGGAATGAGGAGGACGGGGGAGGAAGGAAGGGGACGGGGTGTATTTCTGTGTATTCATATGTGAGGAGGGGAGAGGGGGGGGTGAGGAGGAGGTGAGGAGGGTGGGGGGGGCACATACACCCTCAGTCTGAGAGGAGAGAGACCGAGGGGAAGGTCAGAGAACAGCTCAGCTAAATAAACTTGGACATAAAGAACAAGCCCACGGGGAGAAAGGAACAAGATCGCAGAGGAAAAACAAGAGTCCTCTGTTCTTTTCTTAATTTTAACAAAACATGGCATCGCAGGGCAGAGGCCAGCGGGTGAGGAGGGGTGAGGGAGGGGGGAGACAAGGGTGAGCAAACGGAGAGGAAACAGACGGGAAAAGAAACAGAAATGCGTGAAGACGACGAGTTCAGAGAGAACAATGTTTCTGTCCAGGTGAAGGTGTGAGGTCGGAGAGGATCCTCCCCTCTTCCTCCCTCTTCCTCCCCTCTTCCTCCCTCTTCCTCCCCCTTCCTCACTCCTTCTTCACCCCTTTCTCACCCCTTTCTCACCCCATCAGGAGGTTATCTCCCCCTCCCTCCCGCTGTCCTCTCTCTATAATCGTGTTACGTCTGCAGAGGTCTCTCATCACAGAACCAGACGCAGCTCTGGCCAGAAGCCGCCGCTCTTACAGGCCCAGAGCAAAGAGCAAAGCATGTTGGGAAAAATACTGCACACGTGCATGTGCGCATGAGCGTGCACACGCTTCCAGGCAGATGACCATCATCACACTCAGCAGTGGCGGCGGCAGCTCTCAATCAGCCCTCGAGTCAACGATTCATTCCCACGTGACGGAAACAGAGACAGTGCAACGCTAACGCTAACGCTAACGCTAACACCTCTGGAAACGTCTCTGTAGAGTGGAAAATCCTCAAAGTGTCAGAAAATAACTGGAGCGAGAAAAACAGAAACACACACAGAGAAATACATGAATATGCAGAGAGAAGAGAAAGAGAAAGAGAAAGAGCTCTGAGGGAAACTCCCCCCTCGGCTGTTAACACAACCCAGACAAGAGGAGCAGGAGGAGGAGGAGGAGGACACCGTGGAGGTGAAAAGGAAGTGTTGAATGTGTGAGGATGAAGAAAGGTTCACCGGTGTGTGTGTGTGTGTGTGTGTGTGTGTGTGATGTTGCCTGGTTTGACACTAAAAGTCTAAAAACAGCAGCAGTGAGAAGGATTCTCCTCCTGCAGGAGTTTCCTCAAACATGAAGACACTGAACCGCGACTCCTCAGAGTCTCAGTCTCAGTCTCAGAGTCTCAGTCTCAGAGTCTCAGTCTCAGTCTCAGAGTCTCAGTCTCAGTGTCTCAGTCTCAGAGTCTCAGTCTCAGTCTCAGAGTCTCAGTCTCAGTGTCTCAGTCTCAGAGACTCAGTCTCAGTCTCAGAGTCTCAGTCTCAGTCTCAGTGTCTCAGTCTCAGAGACTCAGTCTCAGTCTCAGAGTCTCAGTGTCTCAGTCTCAGAGACTCAGTCTCAGTCTCAGAGTCTCAGTCTCAGTCTCAGTCTCAGAGTCTCAGTCTCAGAGTCTCAGTCTCAGTCAGACGATGAAATGACATCACATGTTTTTACACTCGTCTGTGGAGGATCGTGGCTCTGATGAGTCCGACGTCTCGTCGATCAATGTTCAGCTTCTAAAATCCTCCAAAAGTAACTGAGTAACACTTCCACTAATGCTTCAAGTGCACTAATGGACTGAACAAACATCTCTGCTCCTTCAGTTTCTCTTTGATTCGATTCTCTGGCTTTCAGCTCCAGAGTTTGTTTTTTTTCTTTTTTTTTTTTAGTTTATGAGCTAAAATCGACTCTTGTGACGACTCTCGAACGTTTTGACGCAGCGTTTCAGCTTCGTTTTAAAACCTCTGGGTCATGACAACATGAAGAGTCTAGAGGCTCATTTTGTTGACTGATCTCAGTCAGCTGAGCTGGTGACGGACGGTCGATCACATGACTCTTTAAAACGTCTGAGATCATGGTCGTCGTTACATCATCGCTGCTCAAATCTAAAAATATCTGAGGCAGAAGAGTCTTTATCAGTGAAGGATCAGTCTGAAGTTACGGTTTCACAACATCAAAGGGAACTTTATCGTGTTATTACACATTCCTCAAGACGTGTGTGTGCCCAATTTACCCACAATGCAACTGTAAACAGCCAGTTTCTGGCTGAGTTACTAACACAGGTGAATTAAAAGGTGGTTTGTCTTTAAGGATAAATTATATCTGTATCTATTTTACACCACATAGTTGTGTCCCTACTCTACTGGACCCTACTGGACTCTACTGGACTCTACTGGACTCTACTCAGTCTGGTAGCAGACACGTTGTTTTCCATCACAGTTTGGTTCCTCCTCCACGTGAATGTGGTGAGTGGAGTCAAACTGCTGCGACGTCACGACACTAAAACATCAGTAAACATTAATGGACATGGAGGAGATGCTGTACTTGTTGCTGGGTTAGCTTACGACCAGGTAGCTACGACGATGGCTATCACTCTTGTCCTGTTTAAAAATGGAGCTTGATTATTTTGTTGACGCTCTCTCAACTCAACTGGCATCTGGTGGCAGCTTGTGAAGACACTCCCTCTGACCAATCAGTGGCCGGCGTCTGTTCACGTCACGTTTTAGTATCGACTCAGCTCCATTGGTTCCTCCACAGAGTAGGAACCAAGTTCCCTGAAGGAAAATGTGAAACAAATTCTGCTGCTTTTATGTAAATAAAACAACGTTGCTCTGTTGAACGTTGGGTATTTTTGTCAAAGTCTGAGACGTTGTGACGTTATAGAGGACTGACAGGAAGTAGGACCAGAGATCATATTTCTCCTGTACTGGCTGCTCTTCATTGGCTTCCTGTCAAATCTAGAATAGAATTAAAATCCTCCTGCTGGAATATAAAGTCCTTAATGATCAGGCTCCATCATATCTTAAGGAGCTCATTGTTCCTTATTATCCTAATAGATCACTTGGATCACAAACTGCTGGTTTACTTGTGGTTCCTAGAGTCTCTAAGACCAGAATGGGAGGTAGAGTCTTCAGTTATCAGGCTCTTTTTTTAAGGAACCAGATTCAGTTTGGGTCCAGGAGGCAGACACATTTAATGTTAGACTAGAAACTTTCTTTAAGGATGTTAAGGATGGTTCACGTGGGACATGGACCCTGAACCATCCTTTAGTTAAGCTGCTATTGGATTAGTCTGCTGGGAAACTTCCTGGTCTCCCCCTCTCCCCCGTCCTCCTCCCCACCCTTTCCTCCGTCTCTTCTCTTTCTCTTTTCTCTGTTTTCAGGGAGTTTTTCCTCCATTGTCACCATTGTAGATATGATGGTTTCTCTACGTAAAGAGCCTTGAGATAAATGTTTTTATGATGTGGTTCTATATAAATAAAACTGAATTGAATTGAATAAAGACAAAGACATAAAAAGACAAATTTGTAGCTTTTTTTTTGTTTCATAAAACTTGTAACAATCAGTTTCGGACTCTGTGGAAGAGATCTGGCGCCGGATGAAAAGCTGAGATGAATCATCATCATCCAATAAGTATTTTTATTGTTTCCTTTCATTGCGTGAATTCCAACGCCCTCTAAACGCGACGAGTTTCGTTGTTTTAATGAAACGCTGCGACTGTTCACATGAAATCAACAAAACAAAAGACTGACGACATCAAAGACGCTGGACGCGAAACTGAAGCTAAATGTAATGGAATGGAATGTATCGTTAATTTTTATTAGTTAAACATCAAAGTGTTTGACAAGCGTGAGACGAGTTAATGTTGAAACTTCTCATGTCACCGTGTTAAACTTTAGAGTCTTTATGTTCAGAATAATGACTGATGTAAATCTAATTATTATTCTGCCTGTAGACAAGACGTTTGTCTGTAGCTGATCACCAGTCAAAGATCCTTTAATTAAACATGTAAAACATGCTGTTGTAAGGTGTTAACTGACACGTTTAGACAAAAGAAGAACCGTCTGGAAAATCAAATGTTGTTTTGGTTAAAATAAAATGTGCAATAAGGGAAAATAAGATATAATACGTCGTGTTGTTCGGCTTCAACTCCACCATGATACTGATCATGTAGAAGACACTCATGGAAACACTCGAACGCTGATTTCTCTTCACAGAAACATTGTTGGTAAAATCACAATGGTCACATCAGGACACGACCTGCTTCTCTGGTATTTTCCGTCTCTCTCTGCCAATCAACCACACCTGAGCAGCTGCATCAGCATCAAAAACCAGCCAATATACACGAACCACACCTGCTGTTTTATTGTTACTATTGACACATTATCACGTCGCATCTCTCAGAGTCTGTTCTCATGGCTGATGTGTTGTTGACAGCCCGTCAGGTCCTGACCTCCCTTTCACTTCCTGGTTCGTGTCCCGATGAGTTTAACGAGTTTAATTGATGTTAAATAGAAGAAGTTGATGGTCAACAGACGTCTCATCTGTTTGAATCAGTCGTGTTTTACTAAACATGGAGGAAAATGTTCCTCAGCGACTAAATCTAACTTGGCGATGGTAGCTAAGTTTGCTACATTAACCAATTAGACTACATTAGCAAAAGTGGCTATGTTTGCTAATATGGCTTAATTAGCAAACATCTCATCTCACTCACTCTCAGCATGGTAATTTTTGAGCTAACGTTAGCATGTTATCTCTGAGTTAACATTAGCATGTTATCATTGAGCTAACGTTAGCATGTTATCTATGAGCTAACGTTAGCATGTTATCTCTGAGCTAACGTTAGCATGTCATCTATGAGCTAACGTTAGCATGTCATCTATGAGCTAACGTTAGCATGTCATCTATGAGCTAACGTTAGCATGTCATCTCTGAGCTAACGTTAGCATGTCATCTATGAGCTAACGTTAGCATGTCATCTATGAGCTAACGTTAGCATGTCATCTATGAGCTAACGTTAGCATGTCATCTATGAGCTAACGTTAGCATGTCATCTATGAGCTAACGTTAGCATGTCATCTATGAGCTAACGTTAGCATGTCATCTATGAGCTAACGTTAGCATGTCATCTATGAGCTAACGTTAGCATGTTATCTTTGAAATGAAACAGCTTCGTCTCCTGTGACGTCTACGGAGACGAAGGACGCAGCTTTAGTCCCAAAGAACAGCAGCTTCATTGATCAGTAGAAAGCAGATGTTGATCAATAGAAGGTGATAGACAAAGTGATGCGGTGCAGCAGCTGCCACATCACTAATCAATATGAACACTAGCGCCACCACGGGTTCACGTCTGTAGGAGCAGTGATGCTACAAAGTGTCAGGAAACAACTGGTTCAATGTTCCTGCTCATTAAAGAAACAAACAGTTGTAGCTTCGTTCATCGTTGATCAGAGACGTTGACGTGGAGGATCAGGTCACAATCAAACATCACTTTAACCTTGTTACTAACGCTCAACTTTAACTTCAGATTAGTTTGATCTCCACGAATCGTTTCAGTCTTTGGTTTAAAGAAGAAACCAAGTAACAACCATGTTCATGTTCACACTGGATCATTATCTCATTACTGCCACGATGTAATTAAAGCTGTTATTTAACGACACTGTAATAAAGATATCTATAATCTGGGATTATTGCAGATGATCTGCACTGTATCAATTGTTTTTTTTTTCCTTCTGACAGATCAAAAGAGACAATGAAGAGGAGGAAGAGAAACACTGTGTGGAGACGAGATGAAAGATGGAATAAAAAGACGAGGAGAGAAACGTACGACAGGGTGAAGAGGTGAGAAGTTGAGATGCTGAGTAACGAGGGAAGAGAGGAGTCAGGAAGAGAGAGGAGGAGAGACGCAACAACTAAATTGAATTGAGGCCCAGAGGAGAAGGAAGACAGATCTAATCTGATCATGAAGCAGCCGAGGAAAAAGAAACGAAAAGAGAAAGAGAAGCAGCTGATGGAGGTAAACATGGAGGAGAAACGGCAGCTGAACCGATAAAATCGTTGTGATGAGCAGTGACTCCGAGTCTGCAGCTCCTTCATAACAGTGTGTTTATATCTGAGAGTAATATCCTGTTACATGGACGAAATGCTCCAGCAGAGTGTGTCACAATCTGACAATGAAATCTTTATTGAACGATGCCTTTCATTTCGCACAACGTTACGTCTCGCGACATATCTGTGTGTGTGTGTGCGCGCATCAATAAAAACCACACACACACACTGATGCGTCGTCATGCCGATGGTGGCGCCAGCAGCAGCGACTGGATCGTAAAGTTAACGTCCATGTAATGAATCAACATGAGCAAAGACACTACACGATTTAAAATTAAGCTAAGCTAAGCTAGGCTAGGCTAGGCTAGGCTAACTCCAGCTTCAGTCTGCTCTAATCCTGGTCTCAAAAAATCCTCTGTTGCTGCTAAAATCCTGAATCAAGTCTCAGTGAGCCTGATCTGATCCTGGATCGGTTATTTATAAACGTCAGCAGCCTGTCTTTAGCTGTTAGCAGCTAGCCCGCTAACTCCTATCAGCTAGCTTGCTATACGCTAATACGTAGCTCGCTAACTGCAGACTCTAAACTTGAGTCATGGTTCTGTTCAGCAGCTTGTCAACTGGACCAGAGTCGAGTCGAGGTTAGCCGAGGTTAGCTCGCTAGTTAGCATCTGCTGACCTTTTCAAAATAAAATCCTTCCATATTACGGCTCTGACCAAACACTCAGACTGATCTGATTGGTCGAGACAGTTTGTAAACAAAACAAACAGCGTCAGAAAACTTCTTGTCAGGACTTTCAGAATAAAATCAGGAAGTAAAAACAGGAAGTAAAGATTTGTGTTTTGGGAGTTTAGTTACGATTTTTATGTGATGTCACGAAATGCATCATGGGAAATGTGGTTTGTTTTGGTTTTAGCTACATTTACATCACAAACACTCAGGATTTATGCTGAAGTTTCAGAAAATGTTGAAGTTACAGGAACATTTACAGTCTCCTCCAAAGGTATTGGAGCAGCGAGGCAACTTGTTTTTGTTGTTCACTGACGACATTTGAGTTTAAGATCAAAAGATGACAAGTTCATGTTCATGATGTCAGCTTTTATTTCCTGGTATTAACATCTAGATGTGTTCAACAACTTAGGATGTATCACCGTTTGTATTACACCACAGCATTTTTAGGTGAGCAAAAGTAAAGGAACAAATAATCTTAAAGTAAATAACATTTAATATTTGGCGGCTTAACCCTCACTTGCAATAACTGCCTCAAGCCTGCGACCTATCGACATCACCAAACACCAAACATGCTATCTCAGGCTTTTACCGCAGCTTGTTTCAGTTCTTGTTTGTTTCGGGGGGTTTCTACCTTCAGTGTCCTCTTCAGGATGTGAAATGCTCTGTTGGGTTCAGGTTAGGTGATTGACTTCCACTTTTTTCACTCCGGCCTTTTGATTCTTTCTGCTGATGAGTGGTGTATCTCGTTATTTTGGCCTCTATATTCCTGCCTTCACCCCTGCACTGTGGAGGTCACTGGTGATGTCACTTTTGTGTTTTGGGGTTTTTCTTCACAGCTCTCACAATATTTCTGTCATCAACTACTGTAGTTTTCCTTGGCCGACCTGTTCGACGTCTGCTGCTTGGTTCACCAGTAGTTTCTTTCTTTTTCAGGACATTGATTTTCCTTCTTTTCTCAGCTTTAAAATGTCTTGCTTTTCTCCCATAGACAGCTCTCTGGTCTTCATGTTGGTTTATCTTCTTTAACAAGAAATGCAGTTTACAGGTTTAAATCCAGTCATGCATGTTTGAACCATCGACCTTAAAGGCAACAAGAAACACTTGTCAATGGGTTGGTTCAAACAAAGGATGGTATGTCCTGAGTCGTTTACCACTAGGGCTTTAATTGTGCTGGGGTGGGTGTTGGTGTTGCGTCTGTCGTCGAGTCTTCGAGTCGTCGGCTCTGACGCCGTTTTGCATCATGTGTACTCAAAACGGATGCAGCAACCTAACGCTGACAGGTTAGCTTACCGTCTTTACCGTGATCTCTGCAGCTGTCAGCCGTCTATAGTCCCGACAATCCCGACACTTTTTATTTTTATTCATATATTGATCTGACCAACCCATAAAACCTGTAGATCAACGACCCGATTGACGCTGGACTGGACCAATCAGCTCAAGAGTTTGTTTCCTAACCACCGGCCCCTGACACATGCTGGTCTGTGGTACATTCGTATTGAAATTATCTAAAATTGACTCGCTAAAAAAATCGACCAATCAGATTTTTGTTTGAACCAGAACATATCGACCAATAAATCAACCAGTCAACTGGAGCATTACAGCCCTATTTAACACATCTAGATGTAAATGCCAGGAAATAACAGCTGACGTCCTGAACTCTTGTCATCTTTTGATCTTAAACTCAAATGTTGTCAGTGAACAACAAAAACAAGTTGCCTCGCTGCTCCAGTACTTTTGGAGGAGACTGTAAATGAAGCTTCAGGTTTTAACCAAATGCTGACATCAGATACATTTATCTTGTCAGGAAAAAACAAGGTGAACGATCAACTTCCCGTCTGTCTCAGCAGGTTTCACTATCACATCCAGTTCAGTTTCATCTGAGCTCAACAATTTCTTCAGTTTGACAGAAAAGAGACTGATGTTTTAATAAAGTTGAATGACCCTTTCCAGCTGCCGTAGGATAAACCTGCAGATAAATTATCACCATCCTCACTCAGATATTATCAAAAGTGATTTTGGCTTAAATCCTAAAACCACCAGCAGCACCTCCTCCACCTCCCTCCGCTGGTGCTGCTGCGATTCACCACCCACACCTCTTCATCACCCTCCCCAAACTCACTAACTTCATTTAATCAAAAGGAATTATTTCTCAAAGAGATTAACACACAACCATTTTATCTCTGTGTCTTTACAGGAGCTCGTGTCGATCTCTTCCCGTCAGTATTAGCGTTCCCGTCACGTCACGTGCAGCAGCCACAGAGAGAGAGAGTGTGGGCGGATCAACGAACGTGACATCAAAAACTTTTAAGCAAACTGGGAGACGAAGACGCTTTTATCAATGAACACACACACACACACACACACACACACACTCCCACCATAGTGCAGAGTGATTACCAGTCTATCAGAGAGTCAGAGTATGACAGTGAATAAGCTACGGCCGTTTACTTATCGATCCGCAGATGGAGAGACTGAATGCATCACAATCACACATTACACACACTCGCTGCAACTTTAATAGACATTTTCCAGCAACATCCGAGGCTGTGATGTGATGGAAAAAAAAAAAAAAAAAAAAAACGTCTCGACATCAAACTAATATGTGTAGAGATGGATGAGTGTGGCTATGTGCTGGGGGAGCGGGTGGGAGTAATCGCTGGTGTGGGGGTCTGATTTCCACAAGGCTCCCATAAATAGTCAATGTGCATCGATTGGAAATGGCTTCAGATGAAAACCGCGGCTAAATGAGCGTGGTACCATTATATTAGTGAAATGACAAACAGCAAAACAGATATCATGGAGCATGAAAGCATTTCTGATTGATTGTTTCGGCCTTACAGGACGCTCAGTGTGTGTGTGTGTGTGTGTGTGTGTGTGTGTGTGTTGAACCAGGTTTCTTATCGGTTGTGTGTTTAAGAGTCGTCGTGGACTCGATGCGGAGCAGCAAACACCGTCCCGTCGATGCCACTGGGACTCTCATTAACGTCGTTAATCGTCATGGCGACACACACACCTGGGTCCTCAGGTGTTCAGGTCCGACACACCGACGTGGACTCAAACGGTCTTAAAAGCTACGGCTGCTATTTTAAGAAACCTGTTTCGTTGCCAAGATTGAGACGAGCCGATCGATATCACTCATATCTCTTCATTAAATATGAAGCTGCAGCTGGTTAGCTTAGCTCCGCTTCCCTATAACGACCGGAAACCTGGCTCCGATGTAGGAGAACTAAAACCTGCGCGTCAGCAACTTTACAGCAGTTTTACATCAGATGTGAACTGATCCTGAACTCACAGTCCTGAACATAACTCAACATAACAGTGAAACAGAAACTAGATCATTAAGCTCATGAAATATCCATGAAATTAAACTATAGTATAAAGTACATACTGACTTATATGTATGTACTTAGCTCAGCTAAGCTAGACTAAAATCCTCTACTGCTCCTAAAGTCCTGGATCAGGTCTCAGTGAGTCCAATCTAATCCTGGATCAGTTGTCAGTCTCTGTTAAACAGCTATTAGCTTTCAAACAGCTAGCATGCTAACTTCTAACCGCTAGGTGGTTAGCATCTGCTGACCTTTCAAAATAAAATCCTTCCATACAGCAGCTCTGACCAAACATTCACAACTTCCTGTCAGGGTTTTCAGAATAAAGGTCCAGATAAACCTGTCAGGAGAAATTTGTGATCTTCTCGTGGTCACGCTGCCACGTTTTAGTGATGTCATGAAATGCATCATGGGAAGTGTGGTTTGTTTTGGACATAAGTCTGTCAAATGTTAAATAAATGAACGAAGCAGCTTCAGAGCTGCAGGTAAGAAAACGTCAACTGCTTCTAGTTTTTAGCTAAAAAAAAGGTAAAACTAAGTGTCCTTGAGTGAGTGTGTGTGTGTGTGTGTGTGTGTGTGTGTGTGTGTGTGTTTACCTGGACTTCTCGTGCGTGGTAGGCGATGATGAGGCCCAGCAGGATGACGGTGGACAGACTGATCAGACACTTCAGGGCCAGAGAATACATGGAGCTCTGTGGAGACACGACGACAAGAAATACGACGTTAAAAACACAAAAACAACACACGTCAGGAGACAAACAGCGGAACAGAAGTGTAAAGATCCATGCCTGTAAATCAATACATCGGTTCAATGATTATTGATCCAAAGTGAAAACTTGAATCCATGTCATCATATTTCATCTGTGTTACTAGCCTAGCGCCAGGCAGGTCATGGTAACAAGTAGTCAAGAAAAAAAGATGATGAGGACGTTTAGAGCCAATCACGTCTCTCCTCTGTTTAACTGGTCCACGTCAGTATCAGGTCTGTGTCTGATCCTGTTCTAGATGAAGGCTGAGGGGTCACGACCTCCAGACGAAGCTGGTCCAGGACCAAACTTCAATGAAGGGGATGAGAAATTTCCGTGCATGCACCAGGAGAAGGATGCAGTTGACAAAAAAGTTAGTGATTTAATTAATAAACTAATCAAAACAGTTAACTCATTAATCTAACTCATCGCTAACCGCTAATCAATAAAGTTCATTAGTGTTAGCGTTAGCTAACAGTCGCTAACGTTTCCATTCATCTGATAACAGGATCTTTATTAATGTAACAAACATCTTGTCAGTTTTTAATCCGTCACCAACTTGATGGACATAAACGAGTCTGTAGACGCCATCTTTGTTTGTTTGTTGTCATTCGGTCGTCATGGAGACCTGTCTCATCATCTTGTGATGATGTGTGACGGTGAAATAGAGGAAAGTTTTCACCTCAACGAGGAGTAAAATGGAGGAAGGTGATTGGTTCTTAGTCTCTGAGTCGACAGACAAAACGTCAGGAAACAAGGACCAACGTGTCCAGGACCTGAAGCAGCAGCAGCAGGACGTTGACCCGTGTTAACGTGTCAGAAACCTGCTCACCAGCTCTGACCAGTTGTTTTACACTAAAACTAAAAGACTCTGAGTCACAGCTGATCAACAACACAACGTCTGATCTCAGGCTCCGAATCATATCGTTATACCTCTAGTTATAATGTCCAGATGCGTCTCCTCCACGGAGACAAAGAGTCACAATAAAAACTAACATTTATAAAACCAGACATTGAGCGGTTGACGCTGTGAGTGGTTGTATCTCAGCCGTCGATATCACTCCACAGCCGAGCTTTAAATCCTCAGCTCGTCTGCTTCCATGGGGTTTATAATCAATGCAGCGAGGAACTAGTGATCAATACGACTCATAGCACTTCAGTGGCTGCTTTAACCCCCTCACCTCGTTTCTCTCAGAGCTCAGCAACACATCATCATCATCATCATCATCATCACACACTCGAGTGCCGCCGCACACGTCTCATCTTCAGGAGGAAAAAAAACAAAAAACAAAACAGGAAAAACCGATGATGTTTTTATTTTTTGTTTTCATGACAACGATCCAGAACCAGAACTACATCAAGAGACAAGAGACAGATCCTTTGTGTTTCTGTCAGGAACATTCACGGTGAAACAAGCTGCAGGTTACCATAGCAACAACCATGATGCCTCACACAGCGACGGGTGAATCTGACGACTGATCGACGACAAACATGGAAACATTTCTGATATTTAACACGATGATGTTGGTTTTTATTAAGGAAGTAACTGAAGTGTTTTTATAGTTTTTAGACGCTGACAGCTGAGCGACATGACAAGACTGAGATCGTCTTTCTGACCTTTTAACTCAAACTGTTCAACAGGATTCGGGTGTCAATCATTAATATTTTAAGTGTCAATATTTAGTTTTAAAACTAAATCTCCAACAAACTGTCAAATACTGAGAATGAAATTAAAACTAAATGAAACAAAATGTCAAGAAACAAAAACATTCAGTTCGACTCTTTTTCGTTTGCTGAAACACAAACAAACGATTCATTTATCTGAATCAGCTCAAGGTCTTGGAATAAAAACACAAACAAACAAAACAAAAAAACGAAGGTCACAACGCTGTCGTCGTCACACTGAAGCTGCTCCCAGCAAAAAGCTTCACTGATGTTTGTCACTTTATCGTCTAATAAACAGAATAAACATCGAGTTTTATGTTGATCAACGTATAAAATCAGATCATCACAAGTATTAACACTAATTCAACCAATCATCGCCATGTTTCCAGTATCCGGGCAGAGTTCATGAAAGAAAGAGGAAAACTATTTCATATTGTTGCAGAGCAACAAGAGGAAGTCGTCTGTTGAGAAACACAGAGAACATGGTTTTATTTATTTAGTGTTTTATTTGTTATTATCTTACGTCTGAGACATAATAACATTTATCTTTAACTTTCCTGCATGTTGTTACATGTTTGTGAATCGATAAAAGAATCTGTTGTTTTCCCTCGTTTTTGTTAAAAACGTTGCAACTTTCACTGCGATTTCTTTTTTTTTAAGAAAAGCTGCTGCAAAATCAGATAAATCTGAGAAAATGTCTAAAATCCTGGAGGGACTGGTTATTAAATAGAATAAACGTGAGACGTTTCAGAGTTTTATTGTGTCTGTTGACGTTTGTTTCCTCTTTGTCACAAACTTTATTAAAACAGAGACTGTCGTTGGTTTGACGTGTCGCTAACGACAGAAACAAAAACCTGTTATTTTACTTCCTGTCTGTGTTTTTTTTTTTTATTTATTTTGTTTCCACTTCACTTCTCTGTATTTTGTCTTTCTTCTTCTAGTGATTCAACCGGACCGTGACGTGATGTCTCTGTGTCCCGCTCGCCGTCTGTTCGCTTCAGTTTTTTTTTTGTTTTATCTGAAACCGCGACCGCTGGGAATCCTGGCGCCTGATTGGCTGATGGGGTGTTAATTTCTACTGTTAATGATACAAGATGTTTCTGTTCTACATCGATGGATCAGGATTAAAGTCAGATAACGACTTCTTCTGTGTAGAAGAAGAGAAGAGAAGCAGGGAAACAGATAAACATCTGGAAGATATGAATCTCAGCTTCCTGTCTGGACTTTCAGAATAAAACCAGACACTGGGAACCTCCGGTTGAATCTGATCAACTCAACGTTTGTTGTGATAAAGGTTGAGGTTGTTTCTGACTGAACCTCCGGGTTTTAAAGTACTTTCTCTCCAGAAGTTAAAAAATAGATGAAGTGTGTTGGAAATAGCATCATATGAACATATGTTGGATAAAGTGGAGACTTTAAGCTTTTTTACTAAAACCACTGATGGATCGAGGTTTTATAGTTGAACTGTTCGTTTATTTTCACTTCATAAATATGTACTGAACAACAGGCAGATGCGAGAAAATGTTGAATCTGCTGATGTGGAACAACCTTCATCACCAGTTGTTATAAAACCAGACGTTGGGTAAGTCTTGTAAAACAGTGTTTTTAATAAACTCTGGGTTCACTTACTAAGTTATCAGTACTTCAGTTTATGTGTAGGGACCCTATTCATGCTACTGCTGAAGTGAAGTGATATTTTGAGCTTTATTAGTGGTTAAAAAATGACAATTTAGATACGTTTGGCTGACTGCCCCATTTACTTTCATTGTTAACTATTTGGTTGTGAAAACAAAAGACGGTCAAACTTCTTGTCTATTAAAAAGTAGAAGTAAAGAAGTAACTTCCCAAAAACTTCGGTATCGATTTTGAAATGTTAGTAACATGACAACAGTACTAGCTACTGATGCTAACGGCTACATTAGTTAACTAAGCTAACTTTGATACCATCTAATTTACCTGTTTCAACTAACTTTAGCAACTTAACTATGGTTACTCAGCTAACTTAGTTAACTTTGTTACCTTAGTAATTTAAGTATTTGAGCTAACTTAGTTCAAACTTAGTACATCTAAATTAGAACCTTATTTTACTACATCAGCTAACTATGCTAGTTAACTCATCTTATCTAGCTACCTTAGCTAACTCTGACACCTTAGATAGTTTAGCTAACTTGTACGGGTTAGTTAACTTAGCTAATTAAGTCACCTTAGCTGACTTTGTTAACTTAAAAATGTAAATTTAGTTATTTCAAGTAACGTAGATTAATCAGTGAATGATCCAAGTTTTTTCTAAAGTATTTTGGTGACAAATCAAAGGACGTCCCCATATTGCACAGATAATGACCTTTTTTGAGCTTCAGTAGACACACACACACACACACACACACACACACACAGTATGTAAATGGAGGTTTTCCCCATTTGTTCATTTATTGACACACATGTGAGAGTAAATACATGTCGCTTGCTGCCACATTACCCTCGCAGTGATAAGTTGCTCTCTACATGCGATGGTGTGTGTGTGTGTGTGTGTGCGTGTGTGTGTGTGTGTGTGTGTGTGTGTGCGTGTGTGTGTGTGTGTGTGTGTGTGCTGTAATGTGTTAGCCTTGGGGGCTCTCCCTGTCAGAGCTATGCCTTCTTGCAATCAGTCTCCAGGGAAACAGGAGACAGAGGAGCGATGTCACCTTACCTGGATAAACACACACACACACACACACACACAGTCAAGTACACACTGAAACACACCATTATGGCCCTACACACTCAATTAAATCCAGACAAAGGCGGATGTGAACACACACACGCTAACAGGTGCATCCACTCATATGATGGAGCTGAATCCATAGACACACACTCTATAGGTGTGAATACACACAGGAGACGATATGTCGCCAGAGTGTGTGTGTTTACATTTCCAGAGGATGATGCAAGATCTGACACACACACACACACACACACACACACACACACACACACACACACACACACACACACACACCGGAGCCTTACTTCGTTACTCTACAAGAAATGAGCATATTTGTACGCGTTAGCAGCAGCAGCAGCAGTAAAGGCCTCTGGGAGACGTGTCCCTCAGATGCCTGTGATCAGGAAGATGAAGGGAAAGTGGAGCGGAGCAACAGAGAGGTGAGGAAGAGGAGGAGGAAGAAGAGGAGGGTGGGCGTAGAAGTGCTGAGATGGTTCCTTCAGAAAATATGGAGGCAGTTGGTGAGTTTAAGTCCCTGATGATTCTTATGAAGCGTCTGAAAAAGCAGCAGCCGCTGTAAGTGAAAAAGGTCCAGAAAGGTCCTTCAGTAAATGTCTGGAAGAAATGTCATGGATGGGAGGGAGGAGGGGGAGGAGGGGGGAGGAGAGGGGAGGAGAGGGTGATGGTGTAATCCTGCTGAGACGGCAGTGACCTCCCTGATGAAGACGAGATGTAAGTGAGACTCAGCAGGAGGAAGGAAGGAAGAGTTCGACACACACCCAAATGTATAAGGCTGGAAAAACTAATCAATTCAATCAATTATTAAATTAGTGTCCAACTGTTTTATTAATGGATTAGTTGTGTCTACGTTGTTATGCACTGATTTACAGTGTCAACGTTTCTTAATGCAGAAGGAAGAGACAAACAATGCCGCTAGGTTAGATACGTTAGCTTACGTAGCATCTCGGCTAACTTAGTTTACTTAGTTCACTTTAGCTACTTTAGATAATTAAGCTACTTCAAATACCTTGGCTACTTTAACTTGGCTACTTTGGATTATTTAACCGCTTAAGCTAAAATGGCTACGTTACTTAGCTACTTTAGCCTCCTCAGCTAGGTGGAGGTCATTTAAAAGCTAAAAGATAATTTAGTAATTACAGCTAACTTGGAGCTAACTGAGCTAATTTAGTTTTTTTAACTAATTTAGCCACTTTGGCTAACTTACCTATATTATCTGAGATTATTAAGCTATGTTAGCTTATGTAGCTACCTCAGCTGACTTAAGATAGTTTAGCTACCACAGATAACTAATTTAGCCTCTTCAGCTAATAGTGGCAGTAAAACAAGAAGAGATGGTGGAGACAGCAGGTTGTTATAACAGCTAACGTTAGCTTAGCGCTAACAGAGAAACTTCAGAGAAGAGAAGGTTTTTCTGTTCGTTACTTTGGTTTTTAAATTCGTCAAAACGGACACAAACGTGGTGGAAACGGTCGTAGATCTGAGGATAATTATCTGAGATGAGGTCGTAGAGACGCTGGAGTTTAACGTGTTGAATCATTTGATGACGTCAGTCAGAGACTGTTTAAAGTTGAGTCCTTAAAACGTATGTTTGTGACTAAACTGTCTAAAGACCTGATACTAAATGACTGACTTTTCTTTAATGTTCAACAGTGTGACAGGTGAAGCTCCCAGCAGCTGTGTGTTTCCTCAGAATAGCTTGTGTCTGTGTGAGATGATGTATTGATCGGGAAGTGACAGGCCACATGTGAAGGTCCCGGCCGTCGGAGGCCGTCGGAGGGCGTCGGGGGGCGTCGGGGGGCGTCGGGGGCCTCGGTTATTCTCAGATAGACTTAATAATAGAAGCTCATAAAAGAGGAACAGTCTTTTGTCTTTCGTCTTTCTGCAGCTTGGAGGGGTCAAGGTCCAGAGGAGGTGAAACGTCGACCTTAACGGACACGACGGCTCAGAGAAGCTTTTATATGAGAATAATTTCACATTCATGAATTATTTTAACTGGAAACTGATCCTGTGAGTCCTGAACTCAACTAGACCTGATACAAACTGAGGATCTGAGCTGTAGTGAAGTGAGGTGAAGAGCTGACAGAGTGTGAACATGAATATACTTCTGCTTACTCACTGGGTCCACAGTCACGAACACACTGTCCTCCGCTGTTAACCTCCTCAACACACACACACACACACACACACACACACACACACACACACACACACACACACACACACACACACACACACACACACACACACACACACACACACACACACACACACACACACACACACACACACACACACACACACACACACACACACACACACACACACACACTGGACTCTAATATATATCTCTGAGGACATAAAACATTTGGTAAATCTGAACCAAAACCTGAAAATAAAAGGTCTGAACTCTCAAACTAGTAGCTGTTTAACCATCAGTTGATCCTCTGACATTGGTTATGAATTAAACTCTGAGAAACATTAACTATGTAGTGAATTAACCTCATACGACTCAGCTCTGATGATGATGGAGTATTTAAGTATTCAGTAGAACAGTGCAAATATAAAATCAGTAAAAGGTAAAAAATATAACATAGTTACAACAAGATAAAAGCCTGTCTGAACATTTATTTTAATTTAAAGTTTATATGGTTGTTTCTGAGGTTTTACTTGGTCCAACAACATCAAACTAGATCAACAGGATCATGTTAAATTACCTCAAAGTAGAAAAATCACATCAATCAGATGAGTTTAGAGAAAGTTCATGTTTTGTAACTTCAACCTAAAGAGTCATAACGACAGTGTGAGGGACGTAGAGTTGAGTGACAGTTTTAAACGACTGTAAGACTCAAAATAACACGTGATTTTACAGCACAACTCCACCTTCCACCTTGACAACACATCAACAAAGATTAACAACCGTTCACCCTGAAGGTGAACCAGCTCCACCCAGGGTGGAGGAAGAATCTGTACGACTCAACTGGTCTGATCTGAAACACGTTTAACAAATATTTTAATCTAAAGTTTCTATGATTGTGTCTGAGGTTTAACTATGAAGTCAGGTCGTCTACCTCTGGTCCACGGGTCCTACACTCGTTAACACATTGAACCAGAGTCAACGTAGAGATAAATGATGTTCTGGTCCAGGTTGAAACGTGTCCTGGTTTTAACATGTGATGTTAGTGAATGTTAAAGATAATGTTTGACATGGAGAGAGTCTGTTTAGTGACAGGCAGCAAACGTTACTGTAGGTTTAGTGTGAGACCAGGTAGCGACTACAACGCTGGTCTGGCTACATTTACGTCACCGTCAAACTGATGCTAACGTTAGTTTAACAGCAGCTACGCTAACCTAGGAAAATATCTGACCTGGTCAGTTTTATCACCTGCTCCTCGTTCTTTCTCTCAATTAGACCACAAACATGGTCTTGACTCACTGATAGTTTCATTTAAATTAACATACAGGACGTGTGTGATTCAGGGTAGAAGTCAAAGTGGATCGATCTAAGGATCCAGTGGGTCGACTAGAAGGAGAATGACTCCATATAACATCAAACAGGAACTGAAACAAAGTAGAATGATTTCTTTGTTGTGTGGAAAACGTCACCAATCATCATTAGAAGCAGCTACAAATTAAACTGTGAGATTCTGTGGAAACGATAACTTGTTCTGAATTAGTTTGATCACAGACTGAAGTTATTTTACAAATTAAACGGATGCTGCATCTTCCTCAGAGTTACATTAATTTATCTCAAAGCAGCAGCTATCAGCTGGACTCCACAGTGTCCATTAGCAAATGAGTCTCAACTTTGACAACACGTCAATAAAGATTAGCAACCATGATCCTGAAGGAGAATCAGCTCCACCCAGGGTGGAGACACAGGTGTTTAGACGCAATATTTATAAATATGGACTCACAGTCTGAATAATAAACTAAGAGTTAAGATATCAGGATTAATGTGACGTCCAATCCACTTCTTACTGACGAACATGTAGAAATATTTTTATATTTTAAGACTTTTGCTCATTAAAGTGACGTCCAGAGTAACATGAATCAGTCAAACTCCCCTCAACAGATATGTTGAGGGGAGTTTAACAAAACAAATCCAGGTTTTAAACCAGAGCTTAGTTATGACGCAGAAGTTTAGGGCAATAAAAGTTCAATGTGATAGTTTTTATGTTGCGAGTTGTCACATGATCAGATCGTTCGGTCACATGATTTCAGACGTGGACGAGTTCAAACTAAAACTAAAGTTTATTCACGTAACTATAGAAAGAAACTAAACACACACAGTGTTTAGTTTCATTCTTCTTCATCTCTATTTTTGGGAGCAACAAGGAGCAGCTGGACACACACACACACACACACACACACACACACACACACACACACACACACACACACACACACACACACACACACACACACACACACACACACACACACACACACACACACACACACACACACACACACACACACACACACACACACACACACTGAGGCAGTAAACGGTGACATTGAGTTAATGGCTGTTGTCAAAGACACAATGTGTTAACAGGGTGTTTATCTACACACACACACACAGTTTATACTTTCAATAATGAAAAATGATCTCTACATCATGTATTTCTTCTCAGAGATGTTCATCAATACACAGCAGCTCTAAAAGGACGCTACATGTGCCTCACACTGATTATCAATAATCAATAGTCAAAAGAAATCATTGAAGGTTTCACATTCAACCTCCCTTTCTTTGCTCAACGTCAATAGCTTCAATTATCGAAGTGAGAGTCTGACGGAGCTGATAGAAATATGAAAACTTTGTCCTCTTCCTCCTCTGTGGCTTCAGCCTCACTTTAAAAATGTACGACCCTAAGAACAGACGGAGAACTCCCTCTTCCTGTTCTTTAATATCCTAATGAACCTGAATTAATCAATAAAGTCAGAGCAGCAGCAGCAGCTTCAATCCACAGACGTCTGTCAATTCTTATCGACGGCAACCGGCTCCTGACGGACAAACTACGACGTATCGGTTGTAGCTTCACAACCTAAACCAGCCTTTTCATTATCACCTTTTCTCTCTTTTCTCTCTCTGCTTCTTCAACAGCCTTTAATTTCTCTCCGAGTCGTTTCTCTCTTCCGATCACACTCCTCCAGTTTGACGCCCACTGGAAGAGCAGAGCAGCAGAGGGAGGAAAGAGAGAGAGAGAGAATAAATGAAAGAAAAGAACGAATAAAAGATAAGAGGGAGAGGGAGACAGGAGTCGACGTCTCCTTCAGAGGAGGAATTTTCATGAATAAAAAAATAAAAAGATGAGATTCTTATGAAGGAAGTGAGGTTTCACAACGATAACAGAGAGAGAGAGAAACGATCATCTGGAGTCTACAAACAGAGAGTGACACACCCAGATCTGCTACCTGTGAATCTGTGCACACACACACACACACACACACACACACACACACACAGTCAACAAATACACACACACACCAGCGCTGACCCAGCGTCCGTCAGGTTTCACCTGATCAGCTCCAGAAAAGAAAAGAAAAGCGACGCTTGAATAGAAAGTGAAGAGAAATCGAGGGCAGAAGTACCTGAGGTGAACACACACACACACACACACACACACACACACACACACACACACACACACACACACACATACAGCCTAAATAAACACACACAATAGCAGCCAGGGGCCAATTCAGCTTATTACACTCCCCATTACACAGACAAATGAGATCCTGGCCTCCCACTGATAATCTGCCCCCCCCCCTCCATCCAGTGTCCTCTGCATCATTGCATTACATCATTACATCACCCAGAAGCAGCAACTGTCAGGTCTGGTCATCACATCATCATCATCATCATCAACTGATTCATCTGAATCATTTCATCAAAGTTTCAGTTTTTACTGGAAACGATCAAATAAAAAAAAAATAAAAAAAACGAGATGAAGCTGCGTTAAAAACAAACACAGACACTGATTTTCTGTTTGTTTATGTGTCAAACTACATTTCCCATCATGCATCTTGTCTGTGTGTTTTATCATCAGACGTTAACTTCCCGGTTACATCTCTTGTTTCTAACGTGTCAGGTGTGTTGGTCAGTTAATTAGTTAGTTGTTGTTAAATGTGTCAGGTATGTTTCCCCCGCCCCCCCAGGCCACGCCCCCTTCTCTCACCTTAGAGTACACGCCCCACGACAGCTCTGTCTCGATCACCATGACGACGATGCCAAACATCCCAAAGATGAGGGCGTAGTCGCTGAGCCTCTTCCTCTTCTCGAACAGCGCCCGTCGGTGTCCCAGCTTGTAGCCGATGTTTTGGTTCTTCCGTTTCGGAGCCTTGGACGTGCTTCCTCTGGCGCTGCCGCCGCCCGCCACTCTGACCCCGCCCCCTTGTCGGCTGCTCCGCCCCGTCTGCGCCCGCCTGCTCTCCACCAGAGCGTGGTTCTGGTGGTAGATGGACATCTGGTTGGACGTAGAGTCGGTGATGTCGTAGCCGCTCCCGCCGCTTCCACCGCGGGGGTACGGCGAGTCTTCTTTGGATGAGATCACGATCTCGGGGGGGCTCTGCATCAGTGGCTGATTGACAGACGACTGGGCCACCAGCGAGGTAGGAGGGGCTTCGCGTTTCTCATGGCCACCGGACGCCGTCGCCCCTGCAACAGCGGAAACGCCACCTTCTTTGGTTTCGCTGCTGCTGTCGGATTCGATGAGGTTCCTGCGCGATGCGCTGAGGCGACTCAGCGGCTTCATGACCCCCCCAGTGTACTTACACGAGCTCATGGCGATCTCTGTGAAGGGGTTGCTGTCGCGGCGGTGGACCAGGGGGCTGGCCTGGCGGTGTTTACACCCCCGCTCTCTGTCCCGGTCACGGTCACGCTCTCGGTCTCGGTCTCGGTCTCGCTCCATGGACGGAGAGTGGGAGGAGTAGAAGAGGGCGTTGTAGACGGGCGGGTTGTCTCCGCTCAGGCTGTGCTGCGAGCCCAGGCAGGACGACAGCGGCGTGCTGGTCGGGTGCAGGGCGTTGGGGATGGGCGGCGGCAGAGGCTGGGCGCCGCCGGACGTGGACAGGGGTAACTTAGGGAGTGACGTCTGCGGTAAGTTGGGTGTGGCGGCGGACGGCGATGGCGTGCTGCTGCCGTTCAGACGGTCCAGACTGGAGCCGCCCATGTGGTTGGAGTGGTTGGAGCCCGGCTGGTTGGAGGAGGAGGCGTTGGAGGCGGCGCCAGCGGCATTGGCGTTAGGGGTGGAGGGGTGGGACATGATGCTCAGAGGGAAGAGGAAGCGCTGGTCCTCGTCCTCGCTGCCTCCCAGCAGAGCGAGACTCAGAGAGGGAGGGGGCTCCATGATGGCGGCGGCGTCGCACCTGACTGTGGACGGAGAGAGAAACGGACAGTTAACATGACAGAAACATGAGGGAGGGGGGAGTCAGTGAGTGTGTAAGTGTGTGTGGATGGTTTGGGAGGGGGTAAGAGTGTGTGAGTGTGTTAGTGTGTGTCGGTGTGTGTTTGGTTTGAACTCCAGCAGCTGGAGACGAGCGACAGAGCGAAGGAAAGTGGTTGTAATTGGGGGAATCTGTTACAGTTTGAGACACATTTGACTCCCCCACCCCACCCCACCCCCTACGATCACCACTACCCCCCACCAACACCACCACCTTCTCTCCCTTGTTACCCAGCGTCCTCTGCTCCTCTCACATCCCACAGTGCTCCCAGCAATCTGTGCCATTAAATGTCATCTGTGTTAGTGTTGTTTGGAGGAAGAGGAGGAGGGAGGAGCTGGATCCAGGATCAGGATCAGGATGATAGAGGGGGGTTGTAGAGGGGGGGTTGGGGTTGGGGGGGGTGTAAACCATAAGTTAGCTGCGTTTGGTTTGATCCAAAACAATAACCTAGTTTCAGTGTGATATAACCAGACACCTTCACCCCCGCCCCCCTCCCTCCCTGTCTGTTCCTCTACCTACCTCCTACTTCTTCTCTCTCCGGTCAGTTTGTTGAATCACTGGCTGGATGAAAATAGACCACAGCACTTTTTCTTTTTCATGTTGTCACATCTCATCATCTGGGGTTTTTATTTTATTCCGTCTCCTCCACAGGTCTCTCCTCTCTCTCTCTCTCTCTCTCTCTCTCTCCTCCCGCTCTCTCTCGTGCGTCGCTGCCACAGATCCACAGATGTTGTCGCCTCCGTTTGTCTCCGTCTCAGTTTGTTTGTCTCCGTGTCAGCGCTAATCTGCGCGCGCTGCCCGTTCCCATCATTGTCACTGACAATCGACACGAGATGATGATGATGGTGATGATGATGATGAGGTGGAGGAGGATGATGATGAAGATGATGGTGATGAAGAGGAGGGATGATAATCCATGATGACTGGATTAAATCGGTCAACCTGTGGCTGCGCGTCAAAATTGTGCAGCGACAAAAAAAAGAAGGAAAAAAAAAAGCGCAAATGTGCGAAAAATGAGAAAGAGTCCGAGTGTCGGTGAAGTGTGAGATTTGAGGAGACTCCTCCGACTTCCAGTCCAGTCCACAGCTCACTGTCTCTTCCCCCCCACCACCTCTAGATCCGTCTCTCACTCTCTCTCACTCTCTCCTCCAACTTCTCCTCCTGGTTTCTCCGCCTCCGGACGCGCCGCGCGTTGCGATTGGACGCGTCGAGGAGGAGGAACCAGCGCTGGAGACAGGTGCCACCGAGCAAACGGCTCCGTTTATAGAGGAAGGGGGGGATGGGGGGGTGGGGGGGTGGAGCCGGTGGAAGTGGGGGTTGGGGGGGGTCACCTGTTACTCTGCAGGACGCTGAGTCCACAACTGAAACATCAAAACACCCGGAGAGTCGCAGTTTAAAGGAAACAAAGACGCGCAAACTGTGCGCAAACACCTGCGCGTCTTTATGGTTTAAACGCATCATTCTTGTCTTTCGTGTGTGTGTGTGTGTGTGTGTCGCCCACAGACAAATAAATAAAGTTGTGTTGAATATTATGTGAATAATTGATGCCAACGTTAAATTTTCTGATGGATCATTTACAGGACGTGGATAGAACCGCACGTTTTCGTCTCTGATTTCATCCCTCGTGGACTCTTCTTCCTCCTCCATCATCATCATCAGCTGTAGGTAGAGGATTTCCCGCTCTGTGCAGCGTAAATCCCGCGTAATTAGACCCGCGGCACCTGCGTCCTAATCGCTTTAACATGACGCGTCTCTGTGCGCCTTTAATCGGATGAGCGGCGCCGCTGTGTGGGAGCGGATTAGACCGTTTCCTAACAACAGGTCAGTGTAAAAGGCGGGATTATACAACCTGACACATCACCAGTCACTTACACTGTTAATGTGTGTGTGTGTGTGTGTGTGTGTGTGTGTGTGTGAGGGTCCTAACCTAATTATAATCTAATTAATCTGTCAACTTCAGGTTTATTTATATTTTTGTTCCTACTTTAAATTTCCACGTGAGTCTGAATGTGACAGCTCATTATTTCACCTCCTGTGTAAATAAACACAGTAATGTGTTGTTTGTGACCCCCTGGAGGGTGACAGGGGGTGATGAGGGGTGAGGGGATGGAGGTGGGGGGGGCAGTGACCATAAAGGCCTGAGGAGAGGTCAAAGGTCATGATTACATCATGATAATCACGTGTTATTTATGTTTCATGACATAAATAAATGTATTTAATTTTATATTTCAGTTTTAAATTATTAAATAGACGATGTATTTTTCTTATAAACTCTTCAAAATAAAAGCGGTAGATTAGGATTAAAGTTCAATTTAGTTTCTATTCTTATCTGATGTTTCGTTTAATCTGAGTTTTACTAAAAAAAAACTGATCGACATGTTTATTTTTATTTGTCTAAAGAACAAGAAGATGTTTCAATCTGCATCTGTAAAATTAATCTCTTATAAACACTGAAGGAATTTAATATTAAATAGACGTTTTATAATAACGTCTCTTATGAGTCTGCATCTGATTAACCTGCAGGTTTATACAGTAAAATATAGAAAATTTGATGAATTATTTAACTAAAAAAACTTGTTTCAGTTCATGTGAAGTGAAAATAAAAAAAAGATGATGATTAACTGATTAAGAAAGAAAATAATCATTATTCAACCGCTCTCTTCCTCCATGTTGTTATAGTTTTATTATATTTGGGTTTTTATGTTTTTTCATTATGTTTTTTTTTTATTAAACTATTTATATAAACAGTTATTATCATTATTTTTATGGACAGTTGGTACATTCCTCCCATTTGTGTGTTTTTTTCTTGTTTTTTTTTTTTTTTCATTTTATCCGCTGTAATAAAAAGTCTGAGGTAAATTACAAAAGAATAATAATCTGGGTTTAACGTTAGTGTTCGGAAACAACACACACACACACACACACACACACACACAGAGAGAGAGAGAGAAACACAATACGAGGAGGTGAATGATGGAACGAGGGAGAACAAGAGCCGCCGGAGGCTCCACATTACAACTGACAGAGATTAGAAATGGAGGCAGCCGTCGCTGTAGATCTTCACAGGTCTGAACAAACGGATGGAGGTGAGAGGAGGGAAGGAGGTGAGAGGAGGGAGGAGGTGAGAGGAGGGAGGGAGGGAGGTCCGGAGGGGTAGGGTGGGACGAGGGGGGGGGGGAGAGGAGGAGTGAGTGAAAAGGTCCGTGTTCAGTTCACCTCCTGTTCCTCCTCAAAGAAATACCAGAAATATGTGAACGAGAAAGTGAATAATAGGACACAAAGAGGAATAATACAGCGGGAGGCAGTTGCTATGACAACGGTGTAGTACACAGATGAGGCCTTTGCTCAGCATCACACACACACACACACATACACTAACACACTCACACACACAGTTTAAATCCACATAAAAGCCTGAATGCAGGAAATGATGCAGAGTAAATCACATCAGACTAAAAGTGACACAACAAACAGGAGGAGTTCACTATGACATCACTATTATTACTGATCAACATCTTTATTTATCTACAGAACAAACAGATGTTTGCATCTGTTTGTTAATCACTTCTCTAAACACTGAAAGACTTTAATATTAAACCTGTTAAAGACTTTAACGTCTAATAAATCAATAATTAAATCAAACACACTGATCAGGTTTATTGTGATGAGTCTGTACCTGATTAACCTGCAGGTTTGTTGAATAAAATATAGATAAAATATAGAAAATGTGGTGAATTTTCTCTAAAACTATTTATGTGTCTAACGATATTAACGTGCAGTTTTAGATCATCAAAGAGTGAAAATAAAAATAAAATCAGAATATTAGGATTAAAGTTCGACTTAGAAAAACTTAGAAAACAAAAACTTTTAATCCAATGTGACGACGATTCATCAGCTAAAAAACATCAAAGTTTAAAAGTTTGTCTCTGTTCCTGTCGGCCATCTTTATAGTGAGTTTTCTACGCTTTTATACGACGGTTCTGGTTTGATGTTGAATTTAAAAAAAAAACAAATCTGTAACATCTGTTTTATTTATTTATAATTTTTCCTCCAGTCCGTCAGTAAAAGCTGCAGTAACTCTCATTCTTCCATGAGTTAAAGTGAAGCTGCATCGGCAGTAAAAAGACGCTCGCTGACCTCTGGACACGTGTTCATGTATATTTTATAGCTGCTGATGCATCAGCATATTTAAGCTCTGAGTAAAAGTTGCAGTTTGCAGAAGTGAAGTCGGTGTTAACCACTTTACAAACCGCGAGACGATCGGGAGGTTTGTAACTGCAGCCGTCACAGTTGCAGATTTCCTCCTGAAAATGGATCAAGTGAAATATTAAAGTGGCTGAAAGTCCATTGTGAAGTGTAATGTTGCCCCCCCTCCCTGAGTGAACCACAGGGTCACAGCCAGAGGAAGAGGAAATGGAGCGTCACACACCTGTTGTCCTGCAGATTTATGATAAATGTCAGAGAAGTGATGAGTAAGTGCATCGCGCAGCTGCACGACTCGTCCTAATAGACCGCCGGGCCGGCCTCCACTCGATCAGACACACTTTAATCGTTGCTGTGCATCGGCTGCGATGTTTCCTAATGGCTCAGATTGCATTAGAAAGATGGAGGGGTTGGGTGGAGGGGATGGGTGGGTGGAGGCGCAGCAAGCTTGTCGGGGCGAACCCACAGTCGAGAAACAGCTTCAGTATGTAGATGGATGAAAACGCAGTAAACAGCACTCAGATCTGACCGCCTGAGAGATGGTAATCAAATACAGAGCTGCAGACTACAGGGGGTAAAGATATGCTGGGTGGGGCAGTAAGGGGGGGTAGAGGGGGGCAGGAGCGGTGGGGGTGGGTGGGGGGTGTAAAGAGTTGTGGGTAATGCATCCGCTTTCTATTTAGGATAAGTGGCAAGTGAACAGAGCTGAACATCTCACTTCAAACAACTGTGGCCTTTTAATGAAAGCACACACACACACACACACACGCACGCACGCACACACACACACACACACACACACACACACACACACACAACACAACACAACACAGTACAAAATAAGATCTGGGATTATTATTACACTGATCATCATCATCATCATCATCAGGTCTCAGAGGAGCAGCAGCTGACAGAGATCTGAGGAAACTACAGTCAGTGTGTGTGTGTGTGTGTGTGTTTGTCAGCTGTCTGAACAACATTACTCAGCAGACCAGTGACACACACACACACACACACACACACACAAACTTCTCCTGTCACTTTAACATTCAGACATGTTTTTCTTCCTCTGAAGCATCTTGGGAATTAGTTTTTCTTTTTTCTTTTAAGTCCAGCTTGATCAGCTGATGCAAACTAAACTTATAAATTGCAGTTGCAGGTTTTATATGCAAATTCTCAAATCTGTCACCTTAATTATAAATAAATAACATTATAACTAATAACTATAACTATAATATAAATCATTTCTTATACACACTGACTGTATGGAGGTTAATATAATATAATTTTTCTGTTTTTATTCTGTTAAAAATAAGAAATAGCAATAAAAACAACTCTGCTCCCGTGACATTCTGCGCATGCTCAGTCCGCCATTTTCATGACGTCATGACGTCGTACCAGACGCCAGATTAGGTGAAAAAGACGATGAAGCTAAAACAACACCGAGTGTATTTACTCATCACCAAACTATATCAGTTTGATAATCATCTAAACGTATTCGTGACAAATTAATACAAACAAACACGTCAAATCACCGCCATGTTGTGAATCCTTGTGAACCGGAGAAAGCTAACGAAGCTAGCTCCGGATGTAGCATTAGCTAACACGAGCTACCTAGCTTTTTTCGGCATCACAGCAAATACACAGTCTAACTTCATCACAGCAGAATCACGTCGTTATGCCTCAATATTAAACCCGAAGCAGATTAATTAATAGAAATCGTTTTCTTACCGTTTCGAGGTCATTTTTACGTGAGAGGAAGTTTGGTTGAATCTCTGATCCAACATGGCGGCTACGGTGGCCGGCTAGGAGAACTTTACTGCAACTCGCGAATATATCACTTCATACGGGGCCTTTTACTGCCATCTAGTGGTCGTTTGGTGCTACTGCAATAACACAGCAGCTCGATATGGACAGAAAATTAGTTTTTATTCAAGTTATGATGACAACATGTAATAATTTTTTTTTTTAAAAATGAGAATTTGACTGATAATTGATATACACTGATATATACGCTTTGTTATTTTTAGTGATGTTATTATGTTTTGTCCTTATTTTCTTCTGCAAAACAAAATAAACTGATTATTTCCTGGTTAATGAGCCCATCGTGTGTGTTGTTGTAGAGATAGTGCACACACGTGACCTTTGACCTTCCTATGTTGTACTACAGCCGTGTGCAGACACTTGTATCTGTGTGTGTTGCTGCTGTTTCTGTCTGAGTCTGAAGCAGCCACAACATCCACTGACATCAGAGGATTTACTGCTCCAGCAGCTCTAATACGGTCTGATGATAAACAGATTAAATGAGGTTAGTATTCTGTTGTGTATGAACAGCCCCCTCTAGTGGAAACCAGTTGGAGTTTGTGAAGCATTTTGAGAAGCTGTTTCATGTGTTTTTAGTTATATGTTGTGTTTTATGACAGATCAGACAGCAGAGACGAAGCTTCAGGGCTTGAATCCTCCCTGACCTCTGATTGGTCAGTTGGAGACAGACGTGTACCATATACTTGATCAGCTGCTGCCGTAGAGGAACCGCATGCCTGATCAAATTTAGTCCACCTGTAACATCCAGGTGTCACAGAGTCAAGGTCCTGAGGCCTTTAAACAGCAGGAATGTGTGTCAGCCTCTGATTGAAGAGGCAGCTGTGTTCGTACTAACGTTTCAACATGTTGAAGCAGCTCAGGAGCTAAGTACAGTTTCAGTGTGACAGTAAAGTTTATCCAGGGTCAGATGTCTCCACTAACGTTCAGACCAGAGACATTAAGTTAAATGTTAAATGTCAGAATGATTGAAGGAAAATAAACAGGAGTTGTACGTCCGCCCGTTTATTGTTGGTTAAAAAAAGGAACCGGTGAAGGTTGGTGCTCGATAACTTTAGAGTCTCGGTTTGTTCTTGTTCCTTTCATCTGAGTCTAGTTTCACAAGCGTCAGTAGTTTTATTTAGATTTTTATTTCTAAAGGAATTTAGACCGACTCAGAGATGTTCAAAAAAGATAAAAGAATCTGATCAACGTCGTGAGATCCAATGAAAATGCAGCCTCAGGTCACGTGATCTGCAGCAGTTTTAGAAGCTACATACACACTGATGTGAAGTGTATGAGAAGTAAACGTCTTCACATCAAGTTACATTGTTACATGGAGACGAGAAGAGGAGATTTTAATTTATTTATGTTTCATATATAACGTCAGATTGATGATTAAAAGAGTTTTCTGTCTGTCAGAGGGTCAGTTTTTCTGGATATTTACACCAAACTTCATCTAAAACCTCTGAGACGAGACGAGTCAGAGACCAACGAACTTCACAGTGAGTCATTAAAAATAAATAAAGTCAGTCTGGGTGAATATTGCAATATTCAGTTCTGCATTAATCAGGTGAATAAAAGCTGAATAAAACATCAGACTTCATATAAACCTGATTATTACAGTTCTGTGTGTTCATCACCGTCACAAAGACACCGTCCGTTACCCACAATGCCTCAGTGCTCCCTCCCGCCTCCCACAGTTTAATCAGTTCAATCTTCACGTTTTCTCTCTCGTCTGAGAGAAATCTGATCGGATCTTTTCAGTTCTTCGCTCCAGACTAATATTTCACTGTGTGTGGCCTCCACTCCTCCGTTAGCTCCACTCCTCCGTCAGCTCCTGTTCCTCCGTCAGCTCCACTCTTCAGCCATCGTGCTTTACTCCTTTACCTCCATCACTAGTCCTGACACCCCATCTACACCACCAACACCATCACCACCAACACCACCATCACACCACCAACACCATCACCCCCAACACCACCATCACCACCACCACCACCACCACCACCACCACCACCACCATCAACACCACCATCACCACCACCTTCATCCCAATGTTTGACTCAGTCAAACACTGAAACAAAAACAGTCACAGTTTATATGCAAATAAATGAGTTTGCCTCCATCAGTCTTTAACTCTAATGAAGTGAAGGGACATTACACACAGTTTGTGTTGAGGATTCATCAGCTCTGAGCGTTGGTGTTAAAACTGTTTACGAGTCTCTACACTGATTGGATGGTTATATTACTGCTCCTCCGTCACAACTGAGCGATGCTGAACCAAAGAAACAACCCAACGCTTCACTGATCCAGAATCAGAAAGAACAACATCAAAGACGTACGTCGCACTGATTTATTACTGCTCTGAAACGTCCAGCATCAATCCCAGAATGCACCAGGAACAGACACTTCCTGGTTTATTTGATCTTCGTTGACCTGCTGTTCAACATGTGTTTTGGAAACTTCAGACTTTTTACCTCACTACATTTCTTCTTCTACAAGCTCTACAAGACATTAAATGTTGTGGTAACAATGTAACAATGTGATGAAAGAAAATGGACTTTACCTTCAGTAACAATGTGACTGTATCAGAGAAACATTTGACCAGTGGATTTGGACTCTCCACCTCTTTATTTTATATAATTAAATCAAACATCTCTGGATAAACATGTGCAACTTGAGCTTTTTAGATGTGAAATGATTCAAACGGTTTTAAACTTTAATTAGTGACGTTAATCAACCTGAAGAACAAAGAACATGAAGCTTCAGTCACATGATGAGACGTGTGATTCCTCCTCAGCTCTGATGTGAGGACACGTTCCCACCTGCTGATGCTCCGGGGGATTACACCGACAACCAGAACCAGCATAATTAAAATAAAAAAAAAAAAAAAACACGTCAGACGTCGACTGAATCATCGCTGTTTGTTTTTTTATTTTTTTCAAACCTTCCAAACGTCATTGATTTTTTTTTCATTGGTAAAAAAAACAGCATACTCCATTAAAACATCAGGAAAAAAGAAAAAAAAAGATAGAAAACGACTGTAGATGATTTACAAAATATATACATTAAACCTATACACATACATACACACACAGACACACATGAATAGCTATATATGTGTGTGTGTGTGGGATTATTATAACTGAAGAGGCAGCGGAGTCCAACAGTCTGAGTTTTTAACGTCTCAGATCCACGTTTCTCCGACTTCAACAAACTGATTCTTGCAGCTTCACTTCAGGATTAAAACGGTTTAAAAGAAAAGGATTTTTTTTTTTTTCCTGCACAAAAACTGAACGAGTCTGTGGTGGATCAGGAGGTCCAGGACTCGGGCTGCTGGACTCCGCTGCTCGTCTGTCTGTGTGTCCATGTATCTGTATGTACCTGATGTATATATAATCACATCATCCATCTACATGAAACCAAATCAGGAACAAAGTCAGAACCCAGCTCAGCCGCCGGCCGCGTACCAGAGCCTGAAAAGATTTTCACATTTTCAGATTAAAAAAAAAACAAAAAAAAAAAAACAAACAAACAAAAAAACAAAAAAACCCCATAACAACACAGACGATGATGTAGATCCAGGACTCGTCCTTCTGGTCCAACCGTTAGACGGCGAAACAAATAAAACGAACACGAAGCGACGAGAAAAATGTGGAAACATTGGAGCGACGAACGGCCGAGGACGGACGGGAAGTAAAGACGTTACAGCTGGTTTCACTCAGTGAGGAGCAGAGGAAGGAAATGTTCGTATTTACAGTCACAGAGTCGACGAAGAGCAGTTAGAAAATAACATGAAATAAAACGAGAGCGTCTCTTCGTCTGTGAATCGTTTCAAACACGGAACAGAAAGAGAAACCAACGCTGCTGCAGATCAGAGTCACGTCACGTTTGGTTTGTTTCCTTTAAATCGATGACACAGAAACAGAGTCGACTCCGTCTGCAGCAGCGTTTCAGGTCCAAACTAAACCAACCGGCTCCTCCTCAATCTTTCATTCATCGTGTCTCCGACCGTCGTGGTCCAACGCTGCGTCGTCTGATTGTCCTTTTCTTTAACACACTGACTGACACACACACACACACACACACACACACACTCGTCACTTTTAATCTGAAATAAATCAATGGAAACAACATTAAAGCAAATAAATGTTTTACACCAGCGACACAGAATCAGCTGTTTAACAGAAACAAACACTAAACTGAGGAGTAAAAATGAGGAAATCGTTTTTGTGGAAACGCAGCAGGTTAAGATCGACGTCCAGGACGAACCTGGACCTGATGATCCTGGACCTGCTGAGTCTCAGCTGGATCCTTGAACCTTTGATAGTCACTGACATGAATCTGCTCAAACTCAAACTCAGACGTTAACGTAGTTCACGTTGTTTCATTTCAGATTAATGTGCTGCAGGAAAAACTGCATAAAAGTCCAGATCGTCGTGACCCGACCGACCTACACCTCCTGCTTGATCTCCATCGTTGCTCCGTTTCTGTTGGCTCCTCCGCCGCCGTAGACGTTCGCTCCGTTAAAGCCGCTCCCTCGTCGGCCTCGAAGCTTTTCTCCTCCAGCGGTTTCCCGATCCAGGCGCCGTAACCGTGGATGCTGAGCGCCTTGAAGAACTGCTGCTTGGCGCGTTGGAAGGACACGGCCGACATCTTGGCCTGAGCGTAGGACGGGAGAGAGAGCAGATCTGGACGACCGCAGCGCTGACACAGAGACCGGAACAGACAGAAGAGGTTGGACTTGGACACACGAGACACCGCCAGTTTGTTCCTGCAGAGACACAGACACACGTCAGTTTACATCACTGAGACGACAACGATCAATCATCAACCGTCTCAGCTGTGATTTCATTGTTCAGCTCTAGTTTTTACTAAACCCCAGTTGACTCCAGTGGACTCCACCAGTGATCTCCAGTGGTGGTGTCTGGTGGACTTGGTCCTCTGATGGTTGGTGAATCATCAGTTAATGATCATAATGTGTGAACAGCCCTAACGACTCCATCAGAGGCCGTCGGGACCTGGTCTGAGACCGGGACTGGATCTGTCATGTTAGAAAACTGGAGGAGTCTGAAGAGACTGACAAAGAGCGACAGCCAATCAGAGGAGGGATGTGAGATAAATGCTGCTGCCGTCTCACTGATTCACTCACAACCACGTTTAAAAGTCTGACGTTTTAACGCTTTTTCTTTCATTTTCACTTTCTACAAACTCTCCCGTCTGATCCAGATGTTACCCGGTACCGGGAGGTCTGCTGCTGATTTCAGCTCCACCGTGAAAACCAGCGTGTTGCCATGGTGATGTTTACACGCCGGTTTAGCGGTTTAGTCTGTGTCGGAGGCAGCGCCTTCACCGGTGCTCGTCAACAATAAACAACTGTAAATCACGGTGAGAAGCAGCGGCTACATCCTGTCTAGTTCACGTGACCAGACGTAGAGTTTGGTGACGTCACGGTGTGATCGGGAGTCAATCACTGACAAGTCTTGTAGTGTGAACACTACAGGTCTCAGACCAGTTGTTGAGACTCCACATCATGGGAACACAAGTCGCCAACGATCACGACAGAGACTGAGACTCACTGATCCATGGTGAAGTCGACTGGTGTCAACTAGAGTTTAATAAATCAAAAATAAAACTGCTGCTGGATACAGAATCATATTGCTGCCACAACAAGAAAAAAAAAGTGTCTCAGTATCATGTAATTATGTGAAAAGTTTCTTTTTCACGTTATAATGTGAAAACAAATTATCACGTTATTTTGTGATAAGATGTTTTCACGTTATAATGTGATAATTTCACATAAAACCACACATGAAAGTGTGGTTTTATGGTTTTATTTCAATTTAAGATTCACTCTCTTGTTTGCTCTCTTGCTCCTGAATCGTTCAGCTTCTCTTCACAGCGACGTTGAGTTTGATCAATAATTCATAGAAATAAAAAAAATCACCTCTGAGAGAAAAATCAATTTAAATCTGAAAACAAAGAAGGGACCTGAACGTGTTGAGGGTTAAAACAAAGTTAGTGTTGGTCAGTGAACAGCAGCTGTTCGCTTCATAAATAACAAGTTAATAAACCGTGTTTGTTTCTCACCCGTCGACTTTTCCTTTGGTCCCGTCCAGCACCTCCACACTGTGCTGGTCTGGGAAGCTCCAGTTCACACTGGACTCCTTGGTTTTACCCGTGTGACGTGTGGAGTCGTACACACTCACTCTGCCGACCTGCAGACGAGACGAGGAGAGAGAAGACGTTTGGTTTCATCAGACTGATTTAAGTCGTTGGTGTGAGTCAGTGTTTCCAAACACAGCGTGGACCATCAGCTGTGTAACGTGTGTTTTGCAGCTGCAGCGTCTGAGTTTGTGACGACGCCGCTGACGGACCGATGACGCTTTTACCCTCAGAGCAGCTTCACTGATGAATCCTGATCCAGTGTTTGACCGTTTTAGAGCTCACAGTTTATTTGACGACGTCATTCAGAGACTGTTTAAAGAGAATCCTTCATTTCTTCATAAATAGCAGATATTACCGTCACTTCCTGTTTATTCTGCATCAACCAACGTCCATTTCTTTACTGTCTTTTATCCTCGTCTGTATTTTAGATCAGTGGTTATTCGCCGTGAGGGCAGCTACTTCAGGTACAAGACGGTTCATGACAACAAAGAAGAGACGTTTTTAAAACCCAGCAGCAGAAGAGAATCAATAAATAGTTTCTATGAACAGAGTCTAAGAAGCGAACGAAGCGACACAGTTGAAGCCAGAAATGATCGCAGGGTTTCACATTTAATGATCAATGAGTGGCGCAGTGTCACCACACAAACAAAACTGTCCGCTACAAATTAATCAACACAAAACATTAAACGTTAAAACCAGTCGGTCGGTTCCTCTCTTTTGTGTAGACTGCGGCGTGTAATTAACTAACGTAACTAATAATAACGAGATGAATCGGTCACAGAGACGACGATCAAAGGCGCCGTCAGCGATCGGGGTCGGACCCTCGGTGGAGACACAGGATCAAGTGAGACAACGTCCCAGAAAGTATCTGATGGAAACAAGACAACGTCTGTTTCTGTTCAGACTCAAACTAAAGTCTCTAAAGACCCGAGACTGAATTAGTTTGACTTCTTTTTAATGTTCAGACATTGAAGTTTTTATGTTTCAAAAAACTTTTGTTTATTAAAGAAAATGTTGGAAATAAAATTTAGTCTCTTTTATCTGATTCCAGCACATTTATGAGTCCAACAGGTGAAATAACATCAAGTTTTTATTTGTTTTTCTTCATTTATACTCTATTTTAAAATGCTTTGGAGCTTCTGTGCCGACTCTAAAGTTCTACTATGAGCTAC
Organism: Polydactylus sextarius; assembly: GCA_016801845.1. Lineage (NCBI taxonomy): Eukaryota > Metazoa > Chordata > Actinopteri > Polynemidae > Polydactylus > Polydactylus sextarius. The sequence continues at coordinate 25,241,869 of CM028913.1, forward strand.
AAGGTTTTTTCAGACTTCCCAGGCCTGTCGGCCTCCTGCGGTCCTGACGTTGGTGTAGTTACCTCTGGGTGGTTCAGAGCGAAGGGTTGAGGAAGACTCTGTGCGAACTCTTCTCCGTCTCTGGCGAGTCGACAGCAGACGGCGCGGGTCAGGTGACCGTGGCTGTAGAGGTAACCTGAGCGAGACAGGACAGAGTGTAAAAAAAACAAACACAAAAAATAGAAACCTGAGATGAAGACGCAGCGTAAAACCGAGCGCGTTTGTACCGAGTGTGATGGACTTCAGGTAGATGGGATGTAGGAAGTGTGTGAGCAGCGCCCCCTGTAGACCCAACACGTTCCAACGCAGGATCTTGTCGCTGCAGCTCATGGTGCGGAGCCGCTCGCCGTGCTGGATGCCGTCCCAGGTGGGAACGATGGCGCTCGACTCCACGGGGATGGTTCCTTCACCTGGACACAGACGCGTCACAGAGAGGAGGTCGTTTATTCCTTCACAGTTCACGTCAAACGTTTGTGAAAACACACGTGACGCTCGTCTCTCACCGTTCTCTACTTTAGTTCGCAGCTTCCCCTGTTTCCCGTTCTCAAACAGAGGCTGGTGACCCTCCACCTCGTCGCCGGCTTCGCTGCACGACTTATCGAACAGGGCGCCGTCTCCGCACGGCGCCGTGCTGCAGAGACAGAGACGAACAGAGACATGAGACACGAAGCTGCAACACGAAACACGTGCGTCCGTGACGACGACAGAGGACGAGTTTCCACCTGATGTAGAGGTGAAAGGTGATGTCAGATTTGATCCGCAGCTTGCCGTCCTCCGCCGGCTCAAATATACTGTCGTCTGCTCCGTCATAGTGTCTGAGCAGCTCACTGTACAGAAACCTGAGGACGAACAGACGGACAATCAGGTTTATAAATAATGATCCGTCTCACCGGGGGAGGAGGAGTATTTTTAGATGCGGGAGAGAAACGATGATAAAAAGAGAACAAAGATCTATTTCTACCGAACGAATCCTCGTCTGGAGATGATTTCTGCGTGACAATCGTTAACCGTCTCCCCTTTAAGACTCAGCTCCTCCCCTTTAACGCAGCGGTTTCCTGACAGAGACACAAAGAGACACGTTCAATGTCAAACAGCTCGACGTCGCAGCTCCTCCTGCTTCTGCAGTGACCTAGTTCCTGTTCTCACAGGTTATAAAAGATAAAACCGTCGTGTTTGTACCAGTTCCCAGGCTGACGACGGTGCCCAGACCTTCCCCTCGTCTCATCACGATGGTCGCCAGGATCTTACGTCCCAGGAGGCTGTGCTGGATGCGTGTGGTCAAAGCATTGAAGCGTTGGTGACTCAACATGGCGATCTGGTCGTGTAATGTGCTGCCGCTCACCGGGAGCTGAAGACAGACACACAGACAGAAAGATAATTAATAAAAACAACTTCACTCATCTGTTCTGAAGCTGCAAACATGTAAATTAAAACAGTTTGTGGATCCTCAGAGCCGCACAGATGAGTTTAAACTTTAGAATCAGAAACTTTCAGAATCTGGTGAAACATGAAAACATGAAGTGAACCTCAGCTGGGATCAGTTCTCCGGTACGAGCCGCCCTCTCAGCTTCGCCGATCAGAACCCGTAACGCTGCGTCAGCTGCTTCCTGTTTCCCCTGTTTCTTGTTGGAGGCGCTGACGGGAGGAAACCAGCGACCGCCGAGCTTCGCCTGGTATGTGAATCTGACGGGAGACAAGAATCAACAGAGTTTCACATCATGTTAAGACCCGAGGATCAAAATAAAACCTAAAACATCTCTAAACCCCAGTTGACACCAGTGGACTCCACCATCATCTCCAGTGGTGGTGTCTGGTGGACTTGGTCCTCTGATGGTTGGTGAATCATCAGTTAATGATCATAATGTGTGAACAGCCCTAACGACTCCATCAGAGGCCGTCGGGACCTGGTCTGAGACCGGGACTGGATCTGTCATGTTAGAAAACTGGAGGAGTCTGAAGAGACTGACAAAGAGCGACAGCCAATCAGAGGAGGGATGTGAGATAAATGCTGCTGCCGTCTCACTGATTCACTCACAACCACGTTTAAAAGTCTGACGTTTTAACGCTTTTTCTTTCATTTTCACTTTCTACAAACTCCCCGCCTGATCCAGATGTTACCCGGTACCGGGAGGTCTGCTGCTGATTTCAGCTCCACCGTGAAAACCAGCGTGTTGCCATGGTGATGTTTACACGCCGGTTTAGCGGTTTAGTCTGTGTCGGAGGCAGCGTCTTCACCGGTGCTCGTCAACAATAAACGGCTGTAAATCACGGTGAGAAGCAGCGGCTACATCCTGTCTAGTTCACGTGACCAGACGTAGAGTTTGGTGACGTCACGGTGTGATCGGGAGTCAATCACTGACAAGTCTTGTAGTGTGAACACTACAGGTCTCAGACCAGTTGTTGAGACTCCACATCATGGGAACACAAGTCGCCAACGATCACGACAGAGACTGAGACTCACTGATCCATGGTGAAGTCGACTGGTGTCAACTTGTCTTAACGTTAACTCCAAACTTCATTAAAACTCTGTAACTTTAAATTATCACAGTTTTGTTTTGTAAACTTCTTCTTCTTCAGTCTCTTCCTGTCATAACTGGATATTAATCAGCGCTGTATTTGTGTATTAGTTTGTCAATAAAGTGGAGGATCATGTTTATGATTAAAGTGTTAAACGTGTTTGTTCGTACTTCGGTTCGTGTGGGGGTCCCGACTGTCCCACCAGTCTGATCTCAGCGGCGAAGCCTCGAGCTCTAGCGTACTCCAGCAGCCCCGACACGGCGTTGTTGTTCAGGTGGTTGATGAGGTCACCGACTCCGGCTTCGTGTGCAGCTCGCAGCTCGTCGGCGGTCAGAGCGGGAAGAGAAGGACACGCCCCCCCGGAGCCTCCGACGTCGCTGTCAGTGGACGGACCGAGGGAAGCTGAGGCTGCAGAGAGAAGATGGTTTCTATTAAAGTCACTTCTGTCATTTTACTGTGAGTTTTTTTATTATAATTATTATTTTAACTTCTTACCTTGTTGAGCTGCAGTTTCCCATCAGCCATCAGTTCTTTGACGGCCTCTTCAGCCGCCAGCTGGCGAGCCGCCTTCTTGTTTGGAGCTGAGGCTTCAGCGAACAAGTTGTCTCCGACCTTCACCCTGTACATGAAGCTGAGGGACAAAAGATTTAATCAAACCAATCATCATCATCATCATCATCATCACCAGAATTTAACTGATATTATCTTTAACTTGCTCCTTCAACTTTACTGCAACAAAATGTCTAAAAATGCAGCAACTTTTTAGAAAAGCTGCTGTGAAATACGACAGATCTGAAAAAGGCCTGAAATCCTGGAGGAACTGGATTCCTCCAACATATCCCATGATTCATTGCAGCAGCAGGTGACGTTGATGACGTGGAGTTAAAGGTAAAGGTCACATGACCTCAGTTGGAAGAAGAGGAGCAGGTTTTACTTAAAATATTTTATCTGCTGGATGTAAATGTGAGATGAAATGAGGAGGATGTTTTGTAAATAAACTGAAGATGTAAACGACATCAACAGGAAATAGTTTGAAGACGACATCGACTGTTGGATTCAAACAACATGAGACCGTCATCGACTGTTTCCTAAAGAAGCAACTGAATGAAAACACACAGTTTTGTGTCTGTGTGCCTGAAGCGTTTGGTTATAAACTGATGATGATGTGTATCAGCTGACTGCAGCTCTGAGAACAAACATCTGATCAGATGATGAGACGATGTGAGAACTCACCGGGGGTCGTGTGGCGGCCCCGCCTGCCCCGTGATGATGAACTCGATGGGGTTCCCGCTGCGCTGACTGTACTCCATCAGCACCGACACCGGGTTCTTACCACCGGGTAGAGAACGAGACAACGGAGGACGAGGTCCCTCCATCGGCCCCGCCCCCTCCGCGCCACCGGACCCGAACGCTCCGCCCACGCTCTCCGCTCCGCCCTGAAGAGACGACACGAGACAAACGATGCTTCATTTCCTCCAAATCATCATGAGACCGTCAGATCGTCGTGTGACTGTTGTGATGTTTCTGACTCACGCTGGTGTCTGGTATCAGATCCATCACTTGGTCTGAACTCGCAGCGTTTCCGTCGTCGACTCCGGAGCTCGTTCCTTTCTGCATCTCGCCGATGAGGATACGCAGCGTCGCCGCTGCCGCGTCCTTCTTCGCCACTTTCTTACTGGAAGCTTCTGCGACGGGAAACAACCTCCCGTTGAGCATCACCTGCATCCGGAAGCTGTCGGACGGAGAGAAAACACACGCAGATGAGACGACGCAACGGAAACAGAAACATAATAAAACAACGAACAGGTTGACGGCGTCGTGAACTGACCGCGGGTCGTGCGACGGTCCTGACTGGTCGAGGAGCAGGAACTCGCAGTTCTGACCCAGATACTGAGCGTACTCCATGAGGCCGCTGACCGGGTTCTTCAGCCTCACCTCCTGCAGTTTGGCCCACAGGTTCTGAGGAGGCGGAGCCGCCAGCGACACGGCGACGGTCCCCACCGCGTTAGCGTTGCTGTTAGCGTTAGTGTTAGTGTTAGGTGTGTTAGCTCTCTCTACCGCCAGACGCTCGGCGTCCGTCTCTCTGCGGATGGCGTTGAGGAATTCTGGGATGTCATCAGTGACCCACTGACGCTCGTTGGTCTCTTTGTTTCCACAGGAAGTGAAAGACGGAGGCTGCTGAGACGCATGAGACTGAAACAGAGAAGAAACAGTTAACGACTCGTTTATTAATCAAACCCTCCAGGACTTAACGACGTCGCATCATCATCATCATCATGTTTCCAGTCAAACATGTGTTTTCAGAAGCAGATAAATCAACAATTACACCACAAACATGGTCTTGACTCACTGATAGTTTCATTTAAATTAACAAACAGGACGTGTGTGATTCAGGGTTCTGGTTCAGGACCCAGTTGGTCAACCAGAAGGGACATGACTTAGGCTCCTTATGGAGAAACACTGACCACTAAGATGTAGTTTCCTTCCTTTATTTTTGACCATTTCCTGAATAAAAATTCCACTTTACGTAGTTTTATACTTTGTTGTTGATTTTAACTGTTGTGTTCAGGAGAAAAGTTGAGTTTTAGTAAAATGCACGAATGCACAGATGTTTCAAGATCAAAAGAACCAAACAGCTAAAATCACAGCAACAGTTGCAGTGAAATCAGTTAATTAGACCTGGTCCTGGAGGGACTGATTAAATAATCTGGATGAAAAGACTGAAACTTTGATCAGAGTTTCACCTACTGTGTCACTGTGAGTCTCAGGCGTCCATCCCTCCGGCAGCTGCACCGGCTCCAGACCTGGTATGTGTGAGAGTGGAGGTGACGGCAGGAAGACGGACCCTCCTCCTCCCTTCTCCTCCACCTCCATGGCGCCTCCCTCAGCCTTGGAGCTCTGAGCGGCTCTCAGGCTCCTCTCCATCCTCTCTCGGAGGCGGGTGGAGAGTTCCCAGGTGGGCGGGTTCACCTCGCCATTCTTCACCACCTCGCCTTGTTTCTCCAACGCGTATAGAGTTGGATTTACCTTGTTGGCGCTTCGAAGCCCCAGGTTCTTGGCGATGATGAGAGCATTCGCCTCCCTGTACTCCAGGAGGTACCGCAGGATGCGCTCCTTCTGCTCCGCCATCATCGGAAGCTGCAGTTCCTGATCGGAGGGGCTGTCGGCGGCGGGGTGATGATGACGATGACGCGTCTCCTGGTTCTGACCTGGCGTCGACGACTGGGATCCTTCAGAGTCGGACAACTCTAAAGACGAGTAAGAGGAGCTGGACTCGGCGTCGGAGTCGCCGTCGTCTCGTTGTCGTGTGCTTTCTGTTTTTATTTTTATCTCGGTCTGAGCCGCGGACGTCTGCGTTCGCTGTGAGACGACGCTCAGACGTGACGACGTCGAACTTCGTGCGTCAGAGTCGTGATCTTCTCTGCATCTCACAGCTTCTCTGTAAACCGTCCACTCAGGAGGGACCACACCGTGTTTGGACGCTTTCTGCACTCGCTCCAGAGAATAAAGCGCCTTGTTCACGATCTTTTTGGGCAGACGTAGTTTTTTAGCCAACAGCTTAGCAGAGATGCTCTCACACGGACTCAGAGCAGACAGAGACCTGAGGACCTGGTCCTGGATGTCGGCGGTGAGAGTGATGTTTCCTTTACCGAAGCCTGAAGCTGCCGAGTGTCTGTCGACGTGGTGAAGAGACAAATTGCTGAAGTTATCGAATACAGACTCAATACGGTGGTGCCATTGTCTGCTGAAGTTCTGGTTCTGGTTTTGGTTGAAGTGTCGGGGGCCTCGAGAGCCTCGTGGCGGTCCTGTACTGCACCCGCCCCTGCCCCGGGGGCTGCTGCTGGGGTTGGGGTATCTGTTGTACCCTGACGGGGGCTGATACGAGGAAGCGGGGGATCTGATCGGGATCGGTCCTCCTCCTCCTCGAGGACCGGTTCTGAAATGCGGCGCCTCAGAGCTGAATCCTCTCAGAAACTCTACCTGACTGTACTGAAATGAGTTTAAACCAGGACCAGGACCAGGACTGTGTTGAGGACCTGTGGGTTTATTCTGGCTCGGTAGAGGAGGGGTGGAGGGAACCAGAGGCGGAGCTGGGGGCTGTGAGGACGCTGCGGGGGGGGCGGGGCCGCTGTAGTAACCTGAATACGAGCCGTGCTGAGGACCAGGCCTTATGTAGCTCTCCTTGGCCTGGAGGTGGGGGGGCGGTCTGTGGTAGCGCTCTTTGGAAGGCCCTCCTCTACCTCTGCTCATAGCGCAGGGGGTGGGCGCGAAGGGGGCGGAGCCGCTGGCTGAGCAGCTTCGATACGAGTCCACGTCCACGTCCTCAGGCACAAAATACAGACCCTGATGGGGAGTCAGGGTCCGTCTCTGAAACCACGTCACACCTGAAACACACACAGGACACAGTCAGGAGATTATTAGACTCCTTATCATCTGAAAATAGACCGAGAACGTCTGTAACACCAGATTTTTTCCTTTAACCTGCAGGAATAAACACGACAGACACGAGGGACACAGTCTCCAACCTGCTCGTGTCCTTGAATCTACAAGAAACAGGTTCAACAGCGTCGAACACAGACACAGGACGATGAAGCCTCAGAGTTTTACAGAATAAAATAAAGATTATGAGCAGAAGATGAGCCGTGAGTGAGTGAATCTGCAAGGAGACTGCAGGGTGACACACTGTCTCCCACCAAGTCACTGAAACTTAATCCCAGGGCAAAAGGAAGGTGATTAATAATTCAGACCTTCTTGTGACTATTCTGTTTTATTTCTGGCCTCTTACAAATTATTGCTGGATGTGGATCCATAACAGGAGAACAGGAGAAGGGGACGAGGGAGCGAGTGAGACACCGATGCAGACAAAAAAGGACATGACCAAGGACACGGGAGCGTTAAAGACGAGCTCGTCCCCGTGGACGGAGACGGACACTGCATCAGGTTTCCTCTTCACAGAGGTTAAACGTCTCCGATGCTACAACGCACATTGATTCAGCCTCCAGTGTCATAACTGACAACACTCAATAATGTCCACCACAACGAAGAGACACCCGATACCGAGCCGGGTTTCAGCCCCTGTGGCGAACTGAGCTTCACTGATCTGTCACATTAGAGCTCGACACGATGCCGTCACAGTAACAGTAACAGAGGCTGACATGGAGCCCCGGGGGCCGACACACACACACACACACACACACACACACACACACACACAGGAGCTGGAGCTGCTCATCTCGACTCTAATTCAAAGCAACAGTTGACGGCCAAAACAACAACTCAGTGTTTCTCAGACTCAACTCATCAAAGCACCTGAGTCGTCAGATGTCTGAGTCACTGGATTAGTGAAGTGAAACCTGCCGCACGCACTCACAAGTGGATTAAAACACAGAAACAACATATATTTTAAACCATTAGAGGCTTCAGAGATGGATCAGGATCAGAGTCTCACCTACAGGAGTTTAAAAATCAGAGAAGCAGCGGTGGTGAAGGAGGAAGAGACGATGAACAAAACCGCTTCTGCTTGGAGATGATCAGACGACGAGAAAAATAAAATATGACCAAGTTAAAGATGAAAATTATTATAAAATAAAGTTTAAAGAAGGTAAAAGTTTCAGCTGTTTTCTAGCGAACACGGTCTTCACGGTCCAGGCTCAGGCTCAGGCTCAGATCCAAGTCTAGGTTCAGGTCTAGAGTGAGACCAGCAGAGATGTTGCACGTTTTTAAAGGCTCAGTGAAATAGATCATGAGGTTGCAAAGTGTTTCAACATCTTAGAAAATCTATAAAAGGTTAGGAAAAGGAAAGAGACACACTCATTCATTCACACACACACTCACTCACAGTCACTCAGTTTTAAGTTTCAGTTTCCTTTCTAAGGAAAACAAAGATAAGTTTCTATTTTGAGTCATGTGACCGGAGGGGGAAGCACAAAGCGCAACAGTAGGACCAGGTTGATCCTGATCAGGTCTGGGATCAAGGATCAGGACTCACACATGCACGTACATGCACGCGGACAGGGGTGTTAATCAGAGTAGGGAGGGAGTGTGTTTAAGCATGAAAGAAAAAAAACGATCAATGCGCAGCTGCGACAAGCACATGTACGGACATGTACCCACGTGTGTGTGTATGTGAGAGTGTGTGTGAGAGTGTGTGTGAGATCAGGTTGTCACATTAAAACTAAACCCGTTGGAGGTGAGATGACAGTAATGTAATAATGTAACACATCCTCTCGGTTACAAACATCAGTGATCCAGTGACAAGATTGTGACACGTGAGATTTACACACTAAGAGGCTGCAACATCACTTAAATAAACCTTCATCTGTTTTATATCAATGTTATTACCTTCATAATAATAGTTAATTAAAAATAAGCCCGTTTCATTTGGTTTAAATGTGTCAACACAGCAGGACAATGTGGTCATGTAGCATTAGCATCACATGTTAGCTTAAATAAAAACTGTTTTGTTTCTCTGGACACAACTGGACACAAATAAACAAGTTATTATACAAACTCACGACAAAGACGACAACAAGCCGCCTCCACGTGACAGCTAATTGTTTAGTTTATCTTGTTATTAAATGTTTATTACAGTTAAAACAGATAAAATCTCTGTTTAGTAGAAATATTTCAGGTCAGTTTTTCCACCTAGAAACTCCCGCGGTTGGTTTAATAAAAAATAAACGTTAAAAACCTTAAAATGTCAAAAGAAACTAAAAGGTTTAAAAGTCTAATTTTCACTTTAACTCGGACACTGGAGCTGATTAAAGGACAAAGTGAGTTGACCCGAACCCGCCGAGCATCGTCTCTCCTCCGGCTAACATTAGCCAGCTAAGCTAACTAGCTCCGCACTGTGCCACTGCAGCATTTCAACCAGTCGCCCGCAGCTGTGTCTCCTCACCGGCTGCTGACCGACAAACACCGCCGCTGCTGTCGCTACTCGGCCCGGACAAACCGACACCACACGCCCCGGTCTAAACGTTCCCTGTCACAGGGTTTAAGAGCGTTACCTTCGGCCGCGGTGCCTCGGCTCCTGCGGGCTCCTGTTGCAGAGAAGTGTTTTTAATGCGGTGATGGAAAAAACAATCAGAGAGCTGGTGCGAGCGTTAGTGACGTAGGACGTCAACTACACGTCGCGGGTGAGTGACGTAGTGACGTAGCCGCGTCAGGCAAGATTCGAATACTTTGATTTGAAGCGGCGTCCTTCACCGGTTCAGATTGATTCATTTTAATTATTTACTTTATCATTAATAAGATTTTACTCTTTTACTGTGTAAAAATATAAAATATACAAAATAATATATAAAAAATATATATACTATTATTTTATTTTACAACAATAACAGTAACAATACATTATTATAATTATATTTCATACATTAAATATTATTATTATTTATATTTGTTTACTGAATTCTTTATAATATTATTGCAATTAATTTTATTTTGTGAAACTGAAATAATAAAAATAATAATAATAATGTTATTATTATTTTAAAACGTGTTATTTACATATTTATGTATTTACATATTTGTCATTATATTTGCATGTTTTTATTTTTACTTTTTTACACACAAATAAATTGACCATAATTATGAGCTCACACACCAAGGTCATAATTATGCACAAATGATGTATATTATATACAAGATATACAGTATATGTAATAAATGTTATATAAAACAATCAAAACATTATGTAACATTATATGTTTTCATAATATGTTTTGCTGTCACAGTGTTACTCTATAATATAAAAATAACTGCTACTACCTTTTAATACTTTTTTCTTCTTCTGCTGCAGATCTGAATTATTTCTCCATCGAGTTCAACAACAGAATAAATCTGTTTATTTTAACAAGGTGGTGTCAGATTCACCTCTTTGGTTTGACCATCGTCATTAAACACACAGTTTGTATTTGCAGCATCAGGTTCGTTTTATTTACAGGTTTTAACAAACGTTATTAACTATGATCTGATGAAGCTGCTCAGACCATCACAACAGACGTGACAATAACAGTGTTTCTAATGTTTCAGCTCCGCTCTCGGCTCCTCTGAGATTTAAAGATGTGACTTTTATTCAGGTGAAGACTTTGAGACTTCAGAGTCTCTGGTTGTCAAACTGTTTTATGACAGAAGTTTTTATTAGTTTTAATTGTTGGTTCAGAACAATAAAAATGTTTGAGGTGAGTCACAACAACAACAAAAAAACCCAAAAAAACCCCACTGCAGAAGAAAAACGATCAGGAAACGATCAGGAAACGACCAGGAAACGATCAGGAAACGATCAGGAAACGATCAGGAAACGATCAGGAAACGACCAGGAAACGATCAGGAAACGATCAGGAAACGACCAGGAAACGACCAGGAAACGATCAGGAAACGACCATTGCTGAAAATAACAACAAATAACAACAACAACAATAACAATACAATAATAATAATAAGTTAATTACGAAAATGAAAAACAGAAAGAAAATCAGCAAGATAATAAAAAATTAATAACAATAAAATAATAAAAAAAATTAATGAAATTACAATTACAATTCTAACAATTCTAATTCTAATTACAACAACATAAATTTAAAATAACATTTAAATAAAAATAGAATAAAATATAATGTTACATCATCAACATCATCAACACTAACAGTAATGATAATAACAATACTAATGATAATAATATTTATTATTATTATACTAATCAAAATTTTAATACAGACAGAATATCAGAAAAATAATAAAAATTAAATAATTACAACTTAAATCAAAATAAAAAGTAAAAGTATAAATACATTGAAATTAAATTAAAATTAAAGTATTATGTTACATCATCAACACTAACAGTAATAATAATAATGATAATAATAATAATGATAATAATAATAATAATAATAATAATAATAATAATAATGTTAATAATAATGTGATGTGATCAGGATCCTGCAGGTGTCGCTGTTGCTCTTTATTTTGTCAACGAGCTGATTTCAGATTCAGTCAGTTGAACAGTGTAACAGCAGATTTCAGGTGAAGACTGAGCAGAGACTCACTAACTCAGTGTTTGTCGTGATGATGTGAGGTGAACAACAACAACAACAACAACAACAACAGCAGCAGCAGCAGCAGCAGCAGCAGCAGCAGCAGCAGCAGGTCGGTGAAGTGATGATGCTGATGACACATAAGAAGCTGCAGGACACAGTCACTTCCTCTTCACTGCATTTCTCTCTCTCTCTCTCTCTAGGATCAACAGTCTCCACTTGTTCTCCTCCTCCTCCTCCTCCTCCTCCTCATCTGCTCCTGTGTTTCTCCCTCTCACTCCTCTGTCCGATCAGATGAATGCAGCATGTGTTCGACTGTGGCTCTGGGGCTGTTGACACTGACGACTCTGCTCCGCGGTGAGTGACTGACTGATGCTGCTCCACTAAAATACTTGTTTTCTACATGTTGTTGGTGTGTGTATTCTGTGTGTGTGTGTGTGTGTGTGTGTGTGTGTGTGTGTGTGTGTGTGTGTGAGCCAGACTAAGGAAAATATCTGTTTTTATGATGAGCAAGCAACTGTATGAAATGTAATTATCTTTACAGCAGATCAGCTGAAATATGCTTTTTTATTATGATATAGAATTAAAGTAAAATGATCAATAGATAGATGGATAGACAGATGTGTGATCTTTCACATCATTCATGTGAATGTGGAGTCATATTGATATTAATCCTGTTAGTCACAGATGTATAGATTGAACACAGACTGATTTCACTCCAGGTCCAGTTAGTGAATATGGATCGAACGTCTCTCAGCAGGAGCATTAATCTCACTCCGTTCGCTGTGGGAGGTCGAGAAACTGCAGCTTCTGCTCGACAACCGCTGTGCAGCTGAGCGTGTGGTGGTTTTAGAGTCTTTTCTTCTACCCACTACTGATCAATGCAATACCCCCACCACTATCTACCCCCCTACAACAACCCCCGTCCACATCCACATCCACATCACAGAGAGTTAATCAGAGTGTGAGCAGAGAAAGTTCATCGCTCTGAGTGCTTGTGTGTGTCTGTCTGCGGGTGTTTCAGTGTTTAATGGCCTCACTATTTCCTGCCCCGAATGAAAGTGACATTTTAACAGCAGCTCAAAGACTCCGACTGTCTGCTGGTGATCAATCACGACTCATTGATCAGGAGCAGAATCAGAGAATCAGAGAATCAGAACAACAGAGCGGCTGCTTCTCCTCGTCTCTGTCTCTTTTTCTCTCACATCTCCTCTAAACTGTTTCTCAGTAATTGCTCTATTTTTCTGCTCTGTCTCTGTCCTCTCCCCCCTCTGCCTCCCCCTCCTCCTCCTCTCTCCCCCGTCAGTATCAGTGCAGGGTCCTCACCAGCGTTTCCTGCTCCGGGAGCTGTTGAGAGACTACAACCCCATGGAGCGACCGGTCGCCAACGACTCTCAGGCGCTCACCGTCCAGTTCTCCTTCACTCTGGTTCAGGTCATGGACGTGGTGCGAACAACACACGACAAACACATGACAACTACATGTTAAAATCATGTTTACATCATAATATCTCGTGTGCATGAGCAGAGTTATTAAAACATCCCTCCTGGCGCAGTTTCACTGAGCCGGGATGATTCAATTCTGAGTTTCTCATTAAAAACAGGTTGTAATTGTTGCATTTTAACTCAGAGCAGGACCGTTGACTTTTATTTTGAAGGGTTGAGGCTGTCTTTTAGGGGACAAACTGTCCTGATGTAATAAAATCACCTGTTCTCTTTCCGCTGCTTCGTGTTAACATGAAGGATGAAAAGAACCAGATCCTCACCACCAACGCGTGGCTGCAGATGGTGAGTGTGATGACAAACATTAATAATTTGATATTGATCTGAGTTTTTGACGCCTACACCTCCTGCACCAACCCATCCTCATCCCCTGCAGGAACAGTTGCATCGTCCCAGACGTTGCTCTGAGATAAAGGATAAACTGAAAACCAAAAACCTGCAAACTCATGTTTCAGTGTCAGAGTCACGTGAACGAACGTCCTTGTCATCCTGAGGCATCTGGTCGCTCTCGGGGTTTAAGACGACTCACGTCTGTTTTAAACAAACATCTGCTTCCTTAGAGCTGATTTCAAAATAAAGCTGTTGTTTCTGAAACAAACGTGACGAGGAAGCGTCCACTTTTTCTGCTTTTACATCTGAAGACTCAAGACTTTTGTTCTGAAACTGAAACATGTTGATATTCTAGTGTTTTAACTGTTGTTACATTGTGTCTTGATGTTTCGTGTAAAATCATGTGAATATTAATAACAATAATAAATGAAAGACAGAAAATAGAGACTGGAGCATCTGGATGACTGTGTTGTGTGTTATCTCTGTGTGTGTGTGTGTGTGTGTGTGTGTGTGTGTTATGTTTTAACCTGTAGACTCGTCGTTGTGTCTCTCAGCAGTGGTACGATCACTACCTGCAGTGGAACCAGTCTCAGTATCCAGGAGTTAAAAACCTACGATTCACATCTGACCAGGTCTGGACCCCTGATATCCTGCTGTACAACAGGTAACACACACACACACACACACACACACACACACACACACACACACACACACACACACACACACACACACACACACACTCTGGAGCTCTGACTCATTGTCTCTGTCCTTCAGTGCTCATGATAAATTTGACGCCACGTTTAAGACAAATGTGTTGGTGAACTCCAGCGGCTTCTGTGAATATCTGCCTCCAGGTGAGTGTATATTCATCAACACACACACACACACACACACACACACACACACACACACACACACACACACACACACACAACTGACTGAAACAGCTGTCAGTGACGTCACTTTTATAAAATTGTTTCATTGAATCTGTCTGGTGGATCCTGGATGATCCCAGATCCTTAAACCTGATCCAGGACCAGAGTTTTCACTGATCCTGTTGGGACATAGATTTGTGTCTAATCTACTGTTTTTATTTTCAGGAATCTTCATCAGTACGTGTAACGTGGATGTCCGATGGTTTCCGTTCGACATCCAGCGCTGTGAGCTGAAGTTCGGCTCGTGGACGTTTGACGGTTGGTTGTTGGACATCCAGATGAAGGAGGCCGACGTGTCGGGGTACATGCGTAACGGAGAGTGGGACCTGGTGGGTGAGTTAGAAACTGACCTGAACCAGGATCAGGTTTGAATGTGTGAGATTAGATGATTCATGATTCTGCAGAAACAGACTCAGATCTTCACTCATCTGTCATAAAATCAGTTCATATTTTCATGCCTTCTGTCTCCGTCCACTAGAGGTCCCCGGTGACCGTCATGAGGTTTTCTACGACTGCTGCGCGGAGCCGTACCCTGACGTCACCTTCGTAGTGACGCTGAGGAGGAGGACTTTGTTCTACGCTCTGAACCTCCTCATCCCCTGCGTCCTGCTCTCCTCCATGACGCTGGTCGTCTTCCTGCTTCCTGCCAACTCTGGAGAGAAGATCAGCCTGGGTGAGGAGGAGGGTGAGAGGGTGAGGAGGAGATGAGGAGGAGGTGAGGAGGAGGTGAGGAGGTGTTTAACCGTCTGTGTCTCTGCAGGCATCACGGTGCTGCTGTCTCTCACCGTCTTCATGTTGATGGTGGCAGAGATCATGCCGGCGACATCAGACTCTGTTCCTCTCATCGGTTGGTGATTCTTCTTCTTCTCTCTGTGGTTTTTACTTTAACTTCATCCTCTTCATCCTCCTCTGTCTCTGTCTCAGGTCAGTACTTTGCCAGTACCATGGTGATCGTAGGGATGTCGGTCGTAGCCACTGTCATCGTCCTGCAGTTTCATCACCACGACCCCAACAGTGGACAGATGCCGCGATGGGTGAGTCACAGAGACGACAGACATTTATACTTTTATTTACTACTACTATTTACTAAAGAAGAGAATGAAATCAAACGATGTGACTCAGACTCAGATCTTCTCTGGAAGATCAACTGAACTGAGCAAAACATAACAAAATGTAACAGAATGTAACAAAATGTAACAAAATGTAACAAAACGTAACAAAATGTAACAAAACGTAGCAGAACCTTTTCAGGTTGAACTCGCTGCGCCTGGTGGGGTTTGCATATTAAACTTGAACGTCTACAGACTTCAAGTGTTTTTAAAACCAATCATCGTCAGTGATAATAAAAAATGAGATTGAACAACTTCAGTTGTTGGGATTAACTGGGATTAACTGGATTATCTGTGCCTGTGTCCGTCAGGTGAACCTGGTCCTGCTCCAGTGGGTCCCTTGGTTCCTGAGGATGAAGCGTCCTGGTGAGGGGGCGGAGCCTCCTCTGTCCAACAGCCAGGTGGATTCACAGAGTAAAACTCTGTCGTCTCCTACCACCACCACCACCACCACCACCATCCACACCCCTCTGCCCTCCATCCTGCCACACAGCCTCAACTCCCTCCAGGCCAGCCTCGCCCAGCTGCACCACCAGCGACCCGGCTCCCAGCCCGTAATCCTGCCTCATCCCAGCCCCAATCCACAGTCGCAGCCCAACGGACATCTGCCCTACATGAACTTCCAGACCTTCCAGACCACAGCAGAGCTGGAGCCGGTCCAGAGGAGCAGGACCACCAGTCATGGGAGGAGGAGCAGTGGACCGGGTGGAGGAGAAGGAGAAAGGGCAGGAGCAGCAGCAGCAGGAGGAGGAGGTGGAGCAGGAGGAGGAGGAGACACCCCCGTCCATCACCACCTGCCTCCTGCCCGGTTTGGGAACCAACCACAGGAACCGTCAGTGTCTCCAGACCCAGAGCAGACCACGTTGTCTGGACCTTGTGTTGTGGAGGTCGGAGGTGGAGCAGGGAGGGCATCCACCCTCCAGACCCACAGCGGCAGCGTGATGCGGGCCGTGGCCGTGGACGGACAGCTGCAGGCGCTGCTGGTCGAGGTCCAGTTCTTGGTGGAGCGGGTCAGAGAGCAGGAGCGGCAGCTGAGTCTGGCAGAGCAGTGGCAGTTCGCTGCCGCCGTTATCGACCGACTGTGTCTGGTCGGATTCAGCGTCTTCAACATCATCTGCACCATCGCCATCCTCATGGCTGCACCCAACTTTGGAGAAGCTCTGTCCAAAGACTTCCTCTGAGACACGGAGGAGGTGGAGGTTTGTTGGAAGCACAACTGCTGCATCAGCAGAGAAACCAGACTGGACTGAGGCACATGGCGGTTCACACAGACCGTCAGGTGTCTGGATGATCGGACGATGGTTTGTAGATGAAACAAGAGTTTTGTAAACGAGGAAGTGAAGTCACAGCGTTTAACGTTGAACGTGACGTTAAACCTGTTTGAGCTGCATGTGCAACGACTCCAACAGGATCCGTCTTCAAAAACATCAAACACGTTTCTGTTATCACTTGTTTATTTTCCACAGGACGTTGAAGTTTCACTTTAAATTGTCGACATCAGTTTTTCTTGTGACATGAAGCAGAAAACAGCTGCTGTCGTTACCTGTCAGAGCAGAGATGTGCGATGTGAAGTGGTTTTTATTCCTTCATGCTTCAGTCTGAGCAGCCGAGAGCTTCAGACTGAAACTACAACTCCACAACACAACAAGTTTTTATCTCACACAGAAAAACAGAAAGGAGCTGAATGTAAACTGTGACCAACATGTTGCAGCAGCGTCGACACATTGAGAAATAAACTCATTTTGTTTTTCTACTCATTTATCAGATGTTTATTAGAGTTTTCTGTCGTCTTCATCTGTGATCGAAGTTTAAGATGCAGGACGAGGGAAGGACAACGAACTGGAGCGAGGAGAGGGAAGATGGAGGTAATGAGGCAGCTATAAAGAGGGCAGAAAGAAGAGAGGGGAGAGAAGGAGGGGGAGGAGGCTCTGCAGAGGGACGGAGAGGAAGAGGAGGAAGAGGAAGGTGGTTGAGAAAAACAGAAGAGGGAGGAAAATGTGCTGAGGAGGCAGATAGAGACCAATAAAGTGTTTAACTGATTGGTCATTAATGAGAGAGGGAGGGAGGGAGGAGAGGGGGAGGGAGGGGGGAGGAGTGAGTCCTCCCCCCTCTTCCTCACCCTCCTCCTCCTCCTCTTTGTTCTGTGGGACGCTGCTGCTCTTTAACTGATCTCAGACCAGCAGTCAGAGGCAGAAAGTGTCCACATCAGTTTTTATCTGATGGCTCAGCTCTGAGATCATGGCTCAGCTCCACTTTAATGTGCCTTTAAACTTTTTCATCTTTAGGTCAGTTACACACAGAGAGTGTGTGAGTGTGTGTGTGTGTGAGTGTGTGTGTGAGTGTGTGTGTGAGTGTGTAGAGGTGCAGCACAGCACAGATAATAAATCTGAGACTCGTCCACCAGTTCATACAAAGTGTAGGGAGGAAGAGGACGACATCGCCGCCACCACTGCAGCAGAGAGTGTGTGTCTGCAACACACACACACACACACACACACACACACACAGTAGTAAAGGCCCTGCTGCAGTGACCGTTCACGCTGACGTCAGGTCTGAGTTGAGGAAACCAGCCGATATAAAAACACCACGACTTCATATCTATGCAGCATTTATCTGAGTTTATGTTCATTTCTGATCTGTCAGTTTTTCAAACACTGAAACAAAGAAGGTGCATCAATGACATGTGTTTCCCATAATGCACCTGGCTGTAGGTGCATTATGCATGAAGGATCCTCTTGGTGGAAAAAAAACTGACACAGGAAGAGATAATGATGATGATAAAGTTTGATATAAAATCTGTTTATAACGTAAAGATGCTTCAGGTTTGTTGTGAAACTGAAAGACTCAGATTATATCGTTCAGATTAACACACACACACACACACACACACACAGTCGATAAGGATTAATTAGTGTGTGCAGACTCTCAGGACGCAGGTCGATATAAAGTAGTCGCTGCAATGCCTCATGGGTAATTGTCTCCCAGATCTCGTTAAGAGACGATGGACAGAAGATTTGACTCCGAGACCAAAACACTGAAACTCTGCATCAATAAATCAGTTTATTTAAAAGAATATGTTACAATTTATTACAGTCGGCGACGTAACCAAACACTTTGTCTTTAATTTTACATTTCAACACGTCAGAGGATCCTGCAGCTTTTCAGTCAAGACTCCACATCAACATCAACATCAGGTCTGAGTCAGTCAGAGAGAAGCAGACGGGAGCCACCAGAGGGCGCTGCAGGTCATTAATCAGCTGCTGCTGAAGTAAAACACTGTTGGTTTTTAAAGTTTTAACAGAAACATCAGATCAAACAGTTTGACTGAAACTCATCTTTGTTTTGACCTTTAATTTAATTATTTGACCTAAATTAATCTTATCACGAAGCAGTTTGTTGATTTATTTATGAGATTTATGATCATGATTTTAAGATCAAGTCGTAAAAGTTAAATCTGCTGAAGAAGAAAGAAACTGCAGCAGGTTTCAGACGAGATGAACGAGTCGGCGTCGCATCGTCGTGTTGGAAAGAAAAAAGGAGCTGAGCTCGTTCAGAGGTTACGTCCTCACACTGCAGTCATGAACGTGCACGCTCATGAGGAGCACGTGCACGCTCGGACTACGTGCACGCTCAGAGATCCTCGTACCCGGCAGATATATAACAACGCTGCAGGGAAAAAAGGAAAAAAGGCCGTTTGAGTTACAGGCTTGTTATAAATCCTGAGGGAGCTCGGAAACAAAGTGATCACTGCACTGACGGAGCAGGAGGAGGAGGAGGAGGAGGAGGAGGAGGAGGAGGAAGAGGAGGAGCAGGAGGAGGAGGAGGAGGAGCAGGAGGAGGAGGACCTCTACTGGTTACAGCTACAAGGACCTCACAACATCTGCATTAACAGAAGATTCAACTTGACGTTTAATGAGATACAGAATCGTTGATGAGTGTAAACTACATGAGAACATGTTTGATAAAGTGCAGCTTCAGTTTGAGTTTAATAAAGATTCACATCTGTCTCCTCTTCCACTGACGACCCTGTTCATCACTTTCTCTTCGTAAACTAAGGATTTTTGGTCAAACACATCCTCCTCTTCCTCCTCCTCCTCCTCCTCCTCCTCCTCCTCCCTGTTCACACAGCTGCTGCAGAGCAGAGCAGAGCGCCCCCCTGTGGTCAGTGTCTTCTTTGTATCGATGTTCGAGCTCTGATCTTGATCTTCTTCCTCTTCAAGTCCCAGAAAAAAAACAGTTGCATGAACCTGCAGACGCCTTGTTTGTCTGCGTGATGATGATGATGATGATGATGAGCAACAGTTCCTGTTTTGTATACGTGTGTGTGTGTGTGTGTGTGTGTATCTTTAAATGCTTCTGATTATTTGATTTGTTCGTCTGCAGATGTTTGTCAGGTCGTTGTAGTCGTAGACGGAGTGTGAATGAAGTTATTAGCTGAGTTGCAGGATGTGAGGCGGCGACGGAGGCGGCGGCGTCGACGACAGCGTCAGTTAAGAGGTAACGATCTCTTGCCCTAGGTGCCTCCATCCAGGCTGTGCCTCAGCAGCTGGAAAATATTCTGCAACAGAAACAGGAATGAGGACGACAGAAGACGAGAGCGGTTCGGAGACACGGTGCGGTCGGGACAGAGGCAGGCAGAGCCTTACCTTCCCACACATACCATCTTTACTGCAGTTCTTGTTGTCCTTGTCTGTGGCCTCCTCCTCCACCTGACACAAACAGAAAGGACGAAAGTGAAGGACACTTCAGATAAACGGGGACGCACCAAGTGGGTCGACGCTGATGTTTAAAACTGTTACGTGTCTAATAAACTCAGTAACTAAGGTTTCAGTCGGTGTCGGTGACGACAGGAGAAAAAAAACAGAATAAAACTTTGGAGCAACACAGTAAGAGTTCGTTTGTGTCCCTAATAATTAGAGCAGTTAGTCAAAGAGAAACAGTTCTCACCTCCTTCCTCCACTTCAGCTCACAGAAGACTCTCTCGAAACACTCGTGCATGTAGTTAAACTGAAGAGATGAAAAATATGACGTTAGACTCAAAACAACAGAACAGATTCAACATTTCAGGATGTTTCTGTTTCTTCAAATATTAGCTTAGCTTAGCTTAGCTTATCTTAGCTTAGCTTAATTTAGCACACAAACTGGGGATGAAGACAAACAGCTGTCCTGTCGCTGTCAGGTTCACGTTACATAACGTAACATTTCATGTTTCTGCAGAAAGAACAAGTTTCTGTCTGAAAACAGTTTGGTGATCAGGAGGAAACTGGAGGTGAGGAGACGTTCAGATCAATCTTGTTCTTGTTTGTGATGATTTGTTTTGTGTAAATCAATCTTTAGTCTGTTAAAAGATGCCACATCTATCAATCTTCTTCCTCTTCTTCTCATTAATTCTTGTATTTCAACAGGTTCTGGTCGATTCAACAGTAATTATTTTTATTTTCAAACACTTTTAAACTTGAACACAACATTTGTCTTTTTAATGAAGCTTGTTTCTTGACTTTGTCCTGTTTCTTCATCATCAAGGAACTTGATGATGAAGAAGAAAAGTTTCCCTTTGGTCTCTTAAAAAGTTCTTTTATAAATCTAACTTCTTCTTCTTCTTCTATTATTATTATTCATTCCCATGTTTTGGTTAAAAACGAGCCGGTCCTGGTCGATGTGTGTAGGCTGATGTTGGTGTAACACTCACATAAGGAGTAAATATCTTCACCCAACGCGGTTTCTTTTCTCCTCGAGCGTATTCGAAGCAGAACGCCATCCCCTCCTCGTCAGTGTCCCATCGCTGCATCTCCGCCCAGTCGAAGGCGATGACTTGGTTCTGCAACAACATCGACCGTTTCAAACTCAAACAAACAATCAAACAAACCAAGTCAAACACGGTGAACAACGGCGTGTTTCTACCTCCAGCGTCCCGTCCTCGGTGCAGGCGTGCAGCTTGAAGTGATGGATGCTGATCGCCGTGATGACGTGACCTTTACGCCGCGAGTCGCAGGAGCAGTGAGGGAAGATGATCTCGTTGTAGCCTTCACACCCTCGCAGCAGGTTCAGGTACTGAAACAGGAAGTTAGAACATGAAGCTGCAGCTGATCAACGTTTAACTAGAAACATCTTCATCTGTGTCGAACCGTCGTCCTAAAACTAGACGCTCTGTCCAGGAGAGAACTTCCTGTTTACGTCTTTATGTTGCTCTGCTCCTGTTGTCTAACAGTTATCATCTGTTACAGCGAGATACACCAGCTAACTTAGATAGATCTGTCCAGATGAAAACCAGCTGTTACAGTGAGAGGTTCTGTCATTATGGAAAACTCTTTTGTAAACTATCAGACTTTCTTTCTGAGCTACGTGAAATTCTCCTTGGTTGGTGCGACACCACTTCCTGTCCAGACAGGAAACACATCTGTGTGAGTTACACTGGTTCACAGGAATACCTGCATCAGGTTTCTCACTATCAACATATTAATACAACAAATAAGACATGAAAGAAACCAAAAAAGAGAAAATCACCACAGTCTTGTGAGGAGTCAAAAAATAAAGTTTCACAGGTTTGATGAAATTTAGATCATGAGTTTGTACAATTCAGTGAACTGGTGACGTTGAGCTGCTGCTTCATCCTGCTGATGTTGGTTTTAATTCGCGAGTCACTTTTAAATGAAACTCAAACAATAAGTTTTAGGAGAGGAGGTAGAACAAAGCTCCTCCCCCATCTGAGTCACCTGAGACAAACAAGGAAACAGTCAGCTGTTCGTCGTCAGAGCAGAAACACACAGACTGAAACACAGACGATCAGATTCACCTTCAGATCAAACTAACAACTTCCTCTGAGTGAGTCCAGCTACAGGAGAGAAAACAACACTGCTGCTTCAACCTGTCGACGCTCTGCACACTGAAGGTGAGTCTGACAAAGACCAGGACTCAAAGTGAAAGTAAACCTCAGTGAAGCTGGTAGACGGGGGAGGGGAGTCATGTCTGACTGTACTTTCTGTCTGATTTCAGCTTCACTCAGAGACTAAATGGCTTCTAGATCAGAGGAGGATCTCTGCTGTCCCGTCTGTCATGAGGTCTTTACAGATCCGGTTCTTCTGTCATGTAGCCACAGCTTCTGTAAAGACTGTCTGAAGAGCTGGTGGAGAGAGAAACCAACAGCAGAGTGTCCAGTCTGTAATAGAAGATCTTCAAGACCAGATCCACCCTGTAACCTGGTGTTGAAGAACCTGTGTGAGGCCTTTTTACAGGAGAGAGATCAGAGATGTTCAGAGGATCTCTGCAGTCTGCACTCTGAGAAACTCAGACTCTTCTGTCTGGATCATCAACAACCAGTTTGTCTCATCTGCAGAGATTCAGAAAAACACACCAACCACAGCTTCAGACCCATCGATGAAGCTGCTCAACAACACAAGAAGAAACTTGAGGAAACTCTGGAGCCTTTAAAGAAGAAGATGAAGAGTTTAGAACAAGATAAAGTGAAGTTTGATCAAACGGCAAAACACATTAAGGTCCAGGCCCGACGCACAGAGACGCAAATGAAGGAGCAGTTTAAGAAGCTGCACCAGCTTCTAGAGGAGGAAGAGGAGGCCAGGATGGCTGCACTGAGGGAGGAAGAGGAGCAGAAGAGTCAGAGGATGAAGGAGAAGATGGAGGCTCTGAGCAGAGAGATAGCAGCTCTGTCACACACAGTCAGAGCCACAGAGGACGAGCTGAGAGCTGAAGACGTCTCATTCCTGATCAACTACAAGGCTGCAGTGGACAGAGTCCAGCGGCGCCCCCTGCTGGAGGATCCACAGCTGCTCTCAGGAGCTCTGATAGACGAGGCCAAACACCTGGGAAACCTCACCTTCAACATCTGGACCAAGATGAAGGACCTGGTCTCCTACAGTCCTGTGGTTCTGGACCCAAACACTGCTGGTTCAAAACTCATCCTGTCTGAAGATCTGACCAGTGTGAGACGAGGAGAGAGACAACAGCTTCCTGGCAATCCAGAGAGGTTTGGTTTATATTTCTCTGTCCTGGGCTCTGAGGGTTTTAACTCAGGGACTCACAGCTGGGACGTCGAGGTTGGAGACAATAAACGTTGGATTCTGGGTGTGTTAGCAGAGTCTGTCCAGAGGAAAGGACTCATAGTGTCTGGATTATGGATAATATGGTTCTCTGAAGGAAAATACTTTGCTCAGTCACCATCAGCTCCAGTCACTGATCTCTCAGTTGAGAAGAAGATCCAGAGGATCAGAGTGAATCTGGACTGGGACAGAGGAAAGTTGTCGTTGTCTGATGTTGATACTAACACACACATACACACCTTCACACACACTTTCACTGACAAGATGTTTCCATATATTTACACTGTGGATGATGATCACCCACTGAAGCTGTTACCAGTGTTTGTGATCTCCACATTTGATCCATTCAGCCTCTTTAATTACTGATACTGAGCCGTGTTAACTTCAAAGGTTTCCTCTTGATCAAAGAAAATCATATTTTACTGGTTACTAATGTGTCTTTGTAGAAATCAGTCAGTGGTAAATAGTTTAAGTTAAATAGTTTCAGTAATGAGTTCTCAGTCTGTTGAAACAAAGGTGGTTTTGTCTTATACAACAAAGTCTGATTCTGAATTTTCACAATAAAGTTTGTTTTACGAGTCAAGTTCATTTAAAGTTTTGACACTGACGTACCAGGTTTGTTACGACACCACCAGGGGGCGCAAACCTTCACTTCAGACACGTTTCGGTTAGAGTCCGACTGATACTGGATTTCTGGGAGGAAATAAACTCTGATATAGAATTAGACAGTTTATAAAGGAGGAGATCACGCCCCCTGCTGGACAAACTAAATAATGGCCAACTCTGTCACAGCTCAGCTAACGTCACAAGTTTATGTTGGACTGTGAAGGATCCAACCGTTGTAGCTTCACGTCTCAGGGAAAGAAGCTGATTGGTTGAACTGAGACAGACGAGTCTCCACCTGGAGGAGACGAGTGATGGAGGACGAGGATGGAGATGCAGCTCGTGTGTGTGTGTGTGTGTGTGTGTGTGTGTGTCACTCACCATTGACGTCTTCTTCTGTTCTGCCAGTTTCTGCAGCTGATACGACTTCTGTTCAGCTTTGATGAAACCTTTCTTCACATCATCCACAGCCTGTGAAGACACAATCAGACAACAGGACAGTTTTAAAGAAACATTTTTATTAAAAATATAAAAACACCAGAGAAGAAGACAGAAGCCAGACGTCTGACGTCAGAGTCGTGCAGCGACCTGGTGGAAGAAGTAGCTGACGGCGAGCTGGTTGTCGTTGAGCAGAATCTCTTCTTCGGTGGTGAAGAGCCACTTACGCAGCGTGAGGCAGGTTCCTGGGACGGCGGACGTGTAGTTCTGGACGTACAGTTTGTGAGGGAACTCGTTGGGGGCAAGTTTACGCACTGAAGAAATAAAAACACAACAAAAAAAATCAAGGAGAGAATAAGAAACAATTCACGGACATGAAACTAAAACCTCCTGTTTTTACACATCAAACAGGAAGAAGTCTGAAGTAAAACGCAGCGATTCATCGACTTCTTTATTATCCGTGACGATTTGAGACAAACAAATCTTTAAAATAATCCAAAGAAACTGGTACAAAAGTGTTGTTTGTCTGAGAGAAACAAGTTTGACCTTTAACGAGTCTTGTTTTTCTTTGGGTTTTTTGTTTTTGTTTTTTAACGTCTGCGTCTCAGACGGCGTCTCCGTCTCACAACATCTTATGAAACAACAACCAGACGTCGATATCTTCATCTGTCACGAGCAGCAGCTGTTTCCTGTTACACAAATACAGAAACCTCAAGACACAATGTTCAACACAACATCACCACAACAACAGAAACAAGTGTCTGTTTATAAAACTGATTCTGAAGTTTCAATCTGCTCGTCAGCGGTTTGAATCCTGTTCTCAAAAGTTCAACCTCAGTCTTCAAATGTCAACTTCATTAGAAACTCAGGGCTGATGTCAGACCATCACACGCTGGTTTATCTCTAGAAAACAATCTGAAAAACACATTGTGGTCGTCTTATATTCAGGGTCCAGAGACCCGGGGTCTGAACCACCAGGTGGCGCCGGTGATAACTGTCCTCATTACTCGGTAGCTGTAATGCTAATGCTAATGCTAATGCTAATGCTCGACTGCATGTTAAACAACTGAGGGTCGCGACAACAAATAAGAAATAATGATAAAAAAGAAAGAAAAAAGAAAAAATGCACGTTTGCTGCTACAGGTAAAAAAAAAAAATCGATTCACATTTGAATCATGACTCAAGCTCTGCTGATCTAAACTCTACGGTGGCCGTCAAGGGCCAAACGCTCTGCAACGACTCAACGAGAAAACAGCTGCAGCTACACAAACGATGCAAAGCAAGAAAACATCTTCAAATATAAAGCGCTGCGTAACCAGTCACTACAACAGAAGTGCTCCAAACCTGCAGAGGGCGCAGTTACACAACAGTAATTACAGCAGATAAAACCTGATACATAAACGTCCGTGTCATTAAACTATGGCTACAAACGACTTGTATCCACAAACAAAACAAAGTTATTTCACAAGACTTAGTGGTAACTGAAGACCGACGGTGTCGGTGGATCGTATTGTGGTAGACGTCTAGCGTCTAGCGACGTCTCACTCTGTCATGTGTGAGTTGTGAATTTTACGTGCACAGTCTAAATTTCTGGAGAAACGCGACCGTTTAGTGTCGTAGTCTGGAGCCCTGATCCATAAACTACGGTGGCCTGGAGGTGCAAACCAAGATTACAAAATGTGAAACACTTTTACAAAGTGAGACAAATTTACATTTTAGAAAACATTTTTACGTCATAAAACAAAATTACATCACCATAATTACATCATCTTAACACATTTACAAGTCCTGAAACAAATTTACATTTCAGAAAACAAATTTACAAAGTCCATGAACTCTTGAACTGTTCCCTGTTTTCACTTCTGGTTCAACCCCAGAGTTGGTACATTTCCAGTTGATGGTTGATATTTGTAAATTTGTTTTGCCGTTTGTAAAAGTGTTTCACATTTTGTAATCTTGGTTTGCACCTCCAGGCCACCGTAATAAACAGGCCGCGTGCAGATTCATCATGTTTCTTTCTCTTCAGACACATCGACCTGTTCTTGAGGAAAATGATGAATCTGCTGATGTGGAACATCCTTCATCAGCAGTTGTTATAAAACAAGACGTTGGGTAAGTCTTGTAAAACAGTGTTTTTAATAAACTAAAACAAAAGATGGTCAAACTGGATATTACTTCAACCAACGTAACATATCTGTTGAGGGGAGTTTGACTCTATTCATGGTGAAACAGACTCTGGTTCATGTTGCTCCAGATTATCACTTTAACTTTAACTTCCTTCCTCCTGCAATTTTATTGCAACGAAACACTTAAAAACACCACAACCTTCATCAGAAGTTTCTTTTTTTTTTTTTTAGCTTTGAAATCAGGAAAATTAGACAACAAGTCAACAAACTGAAAAAAAACTGATGAACTCACCAAACGTGTGGTTGATGACTTCAAACAGAGCGAAGTAGCTGGATGTGACACTGTCCATCCCCAGCTTTGTCACCACAGCCTGAAGAGATGGAGGAGACGGCTCCGTTATGATAAAGAATGAAGTCACACAGGCCTGAGTGTGTGTGTGTGTGTGTGTTTTTACCTGGTAAACCTGGTCTGTGGTGGAGTTTTTACGAACTCTGACGGTCAGTGTGGTTTTATCAGGCATCGCTATTCTCAGCTCCACGTCTGACACACCGTTATAGTTCTGGACGAAGAAACAAACCGAGTCAGAGACACGACGACCACGAATCAGACGAATCAGTTCACAGTTTCTCAGTTTTACCTCGTCAGACTCGGACAGAAACTCCTGCATGATGTCGCTCTCTCCGATGACCCGAACTGAACAAACTGAACAGAAAACACACACAACAACATGTCAACACGATGGCCAACACACACAGAAACTGTTGTTTGATCAGAGATGACTCTTCTTCCGTCACCTTTCTCCAGATATTCCTCCAGGCCTCGACGTCGAGCGTCCAGCTGCTGCTCCGACAGAGAGAACGGCCACTTCCCCGGCAGTTTGGGGAACGTGAAGTTGGCGAACTCCCTCTTCAGGTTCTGGTGCAGGATCACGAACTCTCTGTAACGTTTGGAGCACAGCTGCCTGCCGGCCATGTACACGTTATAAACCTGCAGGGGAAGGAAAGAGACGCGTCACCGGAGCAGCGACAGGAAGTGACAGTCGGCTCTGGTCCGATCAGACGTCTGTTTTCCACCCACCACGAACTTCTCCTGGTTGAGCTCGGTGTGTTTGTAGCTGGGGATGGAGATGGGGACGGCCTGTTTGTCTGAGTAGTCGTAGCAGGACTGAGCCGAGCCGTCGTCTCCGGGGTCGAGGCAGTCGGCTTCCTGCGGCGGGACGGGCAGGACGGCGAGGACCAGCTCACGCTCGCCGGCTCGGATCAGGTCCACCACCTGTTTGTGGGTCGCGCCCTCCACGTTCACACCGTTACTGTCAGACGGAGACGCAGAGAGAGACGGAGCTTTACGGCACATTCAAGACTCTGACGTTTACACTAACGCTTCGTTACAGATCTACGTCATGTGTTTCTCTCCAGAGGCGAATCTGAGCAGTGAATTATGGGAAACTGTGAACAACAGATTATAAGAATTACACATGAATCCTCAGAGGAGCTGCAGAGCGAGTAAACGCCAGGATCAGACCTCTGGTTTATGGCGTCGATGTAAAAACACTGACGCCAACGTTATGGATCAGTTGGCAAAAAATGACATTATTCAGTAGTTTCCATTTTTGCGCTGATGAAAAGGTTTTAACATCGCTGATGAAGCTCATCAGATTAATGTTTCTGTTTGGCAAAAAAACACATTTATTCATAATCATATAAAGTGTCTGAGGTGACGTTTCATCGCTGCAACATCAGCAACAATTACAACAATCAGAGCCGAGTGTTTCTACTGATACGATTCAATATCCATTCATTCACACATATTTCTCTTTTTCTTGGATATTAAAGAGATTTTCACTAAACTAAAGCTGCAAATACAAAGATACAAAGATGAATGTTTCCATTTAAAGTGACAGTTCAGAGCAACATGAACCAGAGTCAAACTCCCCTCAACAGATATGTTACGTTGGTTGAAGTAATATCCAGTTTGACGTCTTTTGTTTTCACAACCAAATAGTTAACAATGAAAGTAAATGGGGCAGTCAGCCAAACGTATCTAAATTGTCATTTTTTAACCACTAATAAAGCTCAAAATATCACTTCACTTCAGCAGTAGCATGAATAGGGTCCCTACACATAAACTGAAGGACTGATAACTTAGTAAGTGAACCCAGAGTTTATTAAAAACACTGTTTTACAAGACTTACCCAACGTCTGGTTTTATAACAACTGGTGATGAAGGTTGTTCCACATCAGCAGATTCATCATTTTTCTCTCTTCACCAACACATCGTTCTGTTGTTCAGAAAAATGATGAATCTGCTGATGTGGAACAACCTTCATCACTAGTTGTTATAAAACCAGATGTTGGTTTAAAGCTCATTCATGTTCTACGCAGGATACACACACGGAGACGGACGGAGCATTTCTTCCGTCATTACGTGAGTAATTTGGTTCGTTTTCAGGATCTTATTGATCCGTAGCAGCAGCAGCAGAGACAGAGTAACACCACTGGAAACCGCTGGGGCAGTGTTGGACAAAATAGCTCAGTGTGACCAGCGAGAGGAACAAAGAAGAAAACAGAAATCTCCGTCCACATGCTGCGACGTATTTCATGTCCTCAGACCACCACCGTCTACAGCGCTGACTCTTTATCTCTTTCTTAGAAATGAAGCTGTGATCTGCTTCACCGTCGACATGTTTGTTGTTGTTTGAAACTTAGGACAGAGTTCAGAACTCAGCGCTGCCCTCTAGTGGATGTGTTGCTTACAACCATACCAACGTAAAACACAGGAGGAGTATAAAAGACCCTGACATTTGAAACATACGTATGTAAAGGAAGCATAAATGGGCATTAAGTCTTTTTTAATAAACTCTGGGACCAGATGTTGGGTAAGTCTTGTAAAACAGTGTTTTTAATAAACTCTGGGTTCACTTACTAAGTTATCAGTACTTCAGTTTATGTGTAGGGACCCTATTCATGCTACTGCTGAAGTGAAGTGATATTTTGAGCTTTATTAGTGGTTAAAAAATGACAATTTAGATACGTTTGGCTGACTGCCCCATTTACTTTCATTGTTAACTATTTGGTTGTGAAAACAAAAGATGGTCAAACTGGATATTACTTCAACCAACGTAACATATCTGTTGAGGAGAGTTTGACTCGTGTTCATGGTGAAATAGACTCTGGTTCATCTTGTTCTGGACCAGTGACAAGTGTTTCTCATAATCTAGTTTTTATTGAGTCAACAGAGCATCTCTACAGTTCATCTCTGTCCTCAGACTTTAGAGAGAAAAACATGTTTTCATTCATCGTCTCAAACGTGGACAGACTGTTTTTTAAATCGATATCTGATCTTTTAAATGAAGATTGATATGAATCAAAAAGTACTGGATCCTGATGAGGTAAAAACAAGATGATCAGGACGTTTTACCAGAACTGAAGTGTTATTTTTGCTCATGTAAAGAGTCTTTTGGTCCATAGAAAGGTGCTGAATAAAAATGATCATCATCATTATTATTATTATTATTATTGAAGAGATGGAGACACTGAACATTAAAGGTGAAAGAGAAACTGAATAATCTGAGAATCAGTGACAAACACATCATCATCATGTTTGACCTTTGACCATAATTGAGTCCCAGAGTGTTTGTGTCAAATTGTGCCGACGTTTGTTTTCATCTCAGATCAAAGAGGTGATGACGAGGACGCTGATGATGATGTAGTTACTGTTTCTGCCAGAAGGAGGAGACAACGGGTGAAGAGCAGCATAAAAAACAAACAAACAAAAAACCCCACAAGATTCATAAAAAGACAAGTCAACAGACAAAATGCAGGTGAAACAGTCAGGAAACAAGGACCAACCTGTCCAGAAGAAGCAGGACACTGACCCTCCACCAGTCAAACTACACCACTTTAATTTAACTGTTATTTATGTGCAACTCTGGATTGTCACTACTTTATCTGACTGTTTCTAGATCATCCAGAGTCTTTGAAATTAAAGAAACAAACACAAACGTCATGAAGCAGGAGAAAAAAAAAAAAGGTCGATAATTCTGCATCAAAGCAGCAGAGGTTTGTAGATGTGCAAAGAAATATTGATTGAGGAGAGAGTAGCAGCGTCTGAACGACACTGGAGCCAGGGTGTGTGTGTGTGTGTGTGTGTGTGTGTGTGTGTGTGTGTGTGTGTGTGTCACGTACAAGCCGAACCCTGACAGGAAGTCAGACTGAATGTGGTGAAGCTGAGAGGCTCTAGATTAAAAACAAACGAGGCACCGTCAGGACGAGGTGATGTAAACAAGCATCTGCGCAGGTTTTTCTTAGCATGTGTTGATCCACACGCCTGCACACACACACACACACACACACACACACACACACACACAGGAACAACAGGGTCAACATCAACACACTGCTGCTGCTGCTGCTGCTGCTGCTGCTGCTGCTGCTGCCAGGTTACTGCAGAGCTACCACCATTAACGAGGCAGCGAACAGGCCCACGGCCAATCAGACGGCTCGGATTCACAGAGAGAGGAGCCAATCAGGAGCAGAGAGAGAGTGTCCCTCCCTCTCTGCATCACACACACACACACACACACACACACACACACACACACACACACACACACACACACACACACACACACAGACTGAGACTGAGGCGCCAGCCGTGATGTATCCTGTGTGATGCTCTCCATAGCAACAGCCCAACATCAGCATCAGGACCACATGATGATGATGATGATGATGATGATGATGAGAGGTTGTGACCTCTCAGACCCCTGCAGTGTGTGAGTGTGTGTGAGTGTGTGTGTGTGTGTGTGTGTGTGTGTGTGTGTGTGTGTGTGTGTGTGATAGGAATCAGTAATGAAGCCTCTCTCACACACACAGAGGCTCCTTTCATCAGCACCGGTTATCCTCCGGTCCTCCGGTTCCCAGACCAGATTACATCAGATTATTACAGATTATTAATCCCGGAACCGGTCGAGGCCACTTACACCTCCAGGATCCGGTCCCCCTTAGAGATCCCGGCTCTGTCCGCGGCTCCTCCCGGTAACACGGCGCTGACGTGCTGTAACGGAGCGTACAGCTCCCCGTTAATGCTCCGCAGCTGGCCGCCCTCGCTGACCTGTCCCCGGACGTTGAAGCCGTAACCGGAGTCGGACTTGACGATCCGGACGAGCCTCGGGCCCGAAGTGACGGTGGCGGTCGGCGTCTGGCAGCAGCTGCCGGCGCCGCTGCCGCCGCCGGTGCCCGGTGTAACGTTACCAGAGCCGTTACGGGAGGAGGAAGGGTGCGGCAGCGGAGGGACCGGTGAACAGACTCCCTGTCCCTCGACGTCCGCCATGGTTTAGTTTCCGTCCGCTGCGTGTTTCATCCGCTCCGCCGCAGCTCGCATCAAAATATCGCTCCAACATTAGCTCCTGTAGCAGCGGCTAGTCGAGCCTCGGCTAACGCTCCGAACGACGCCGAGACGAGCCGAGTCGAGCCGAGACGAACCGAGTTTAGCCGAGTCCAGCCGAGACGAAAGGAGACGAGACGAGCCGAGTGGAGCCGAGACGAGACGAGCCGAACCGAGCCCAGTTGGGCCGAGCAGAGCCGAGGCGAGTCGAGACGAGCCGAGTCGAGCCGGAAGGAGCCGAGACGGCGCGATGATGCTCGAGGCTCCGACGGGACACGTTCCATGTAGCTCAGTCCAGACCTTCACTTACTGCAGATAGACGAGGAAACAGAGGATTAATTTAGTTTTATATTTATTTTATTTATTAGTACTTTTATATTTTATAATATGTATTTGTAATGTTTGTATGTATATTTTATTCTATTTTTTTTACTGCAGATAGATGAGGAAACAGAAATGATTATTTTTAATATTATATTTTTAAATATATATTGTTTATATTTTATAATATTTGTATGTAATTTTTTATCTTATTAATTTATTTTTACTGCAGATAGACAAGGAAATGGTAAAGATTATTTCAGTATCATAGCTTAAAATTTTTACTATTTATTTGTAGTTTTTTATTTTTCATAAGATTTTTAAATAATATTTTTCCCTTTTTCCTTTTGTGTTAAAAAACCGTCCACCAGGAGGCGCTATGATCAGATGAACGATGACGTTAACGATCATATTAATGTTGTTGACAATAACATGTCAGATCGTTTGTTTTATTAAAGTTTGAAATTGAACAAAGAAACTAATGTGACTCAGACTCAGTGGATCATTCAGGGATTAAAGGTCGTGAGTCGACACTTTTCCTGAAGTTACAGAGTCAAAATATGTTGTAACGTGAAGAAAGAAACATTGTATCTGCAGCTTGAACAGTCGATTAGTTTCTAAACAAGTTTCCAGAGAAGAGAAGATAAAACTTTATCTCAGTTGGTTCGACTTTATTGGAGAGAAACTGCAGATGTGAAGCTGTAAATTAGACACAAGGGGGCAGCACCAGAGAGACGACATCAACACAAACACACAGACACAAACAAGTCAAGTATCAGATCATTTATTGTCTCTGATCAGAAGTGAAGTTTTCAGCCTCGTTCCAGAGACACTGAAGCTGCCGTCGTGTGGTCGTCTCACTGGTCGTCCTGGCAGCGTCCTGTCTTCATCGAGTAGCCGCATTTGGCAATGAAAGCCACCAACTTCATGAACTCCTTGAAGTCGAGCTCTCCGTCACGGTTCTTGTCCGCCCTCCCCATCAACTTATCACAGTTAGCGCAGAGTTTAGCCTGAAGAGGAGGAGACCACAGAGGAGAAGCAGCTCAACGTCGAGTCCTCGTGTGTTTATGAAACAACAACAGTCGACCAAAGACTTCAACAGTTTAACTCAATAAAAGTTGTTTTCAGTCGTATTTTAAAAGTGTGGACTGGTGAGGAGGTCCTGATGTTTCATAGTCTACGAGCAGCTACTGCAAAGACCTGGTCTCTGCTGGTTTTATTAAATCTGGACCCAGGAGCAGTGAGGAGTGTTTGATCTGCAGAACTCAGAGATCTAGTGGGAGTGAATGAGACTAAAACATCACAAACAGACGATCACATCTAAAACACCCAGACAGTCGATGGAAAGAAGAGAAAATATTGTCTCGTTTGTGTGGACGAGGAGCTGGACCTGGACCTGGACCTGGACCTGGACCTGGACCTGGACCAGGACCTGGACCTGGACCTGGACCTGGACTTAGACCTGGACCAGGACCTGGACCTGGACCTGGACCTGTACTAGGACCTGGACCTGGACCTGGACCTGGACGAGGACCTGGGCCTGGAGCTAGACCTGGGCCTGGACCTGGACCTGACCAGGACCTGGACCTGGACATGAGTGCGTCAGTCTCTTACCTGGACCTCTGGGTTGGGACACTCCTTCTCTATCATCTTCTTGAACTCGTCTTTGCTCAACTTGCCGTCTCCGTCTGCGTACTCCAGGAACAGATCCATCAGTTCTTTGGTGGCCTTTTCTATACGAGCCATGGCTGCAGCTGCACAACATCGATGACGGTTGTTGTTACTTCACATCAGTCACACGTCATCAGTTGAAAACATCACAGCTGCTTAGTTTCCCTCCATCTAAAGCGTGTGCTGGTCCCTCCCACCGTCACTCACCTTAGAGTTGAGTCGGAGCAGGTGAAGATCACGTCTGGGCCGTAGGTCGACTGTTGTCGCAGCCGCAGACAAACTGCTTTTATAGGAGCAGACGCACAACCACTGACACACACATGGACACACACATGGAGACAAACACAGTGATTCATGATGTGGAAATCTGAACAAACCAGTTCATGTTGGGAACCACTGGGACAAAAGTCAAGAGAGGGTGGAGGGTTGGACCAGGTGGGTTAAAGTTGGTTAATATTAGTCTGTGTGCAGGTGTGTGTGTGTGTGTGTGTGTGTGTGTGTGTGTGTGTGTGTGTGTGTGTGTGTGTGTGTGTGTGTGTGTGTGTGTGTGTGTGTGTGTGTGTGTGTGTGAAGGTGTGTGTGCATATTTGCATTGATGCAGGTTCATGTTTTCATGTATTTTCATTGAGCAGCAGAACAATGAAAACAAAAGATGATGGAGCAGGATTTATTTCAACGGAAAATGTAGAGTAGAAGTCATGTGTGTGTGTGTGTGTGTCTGTACTGCACACACACACACACACACACACGCGCGCATTTTGAAGTTTCGACGACAAAAACTCATTTAATCTCGACACTTTTCTTATTTATTTTTATATTTATTTAAAATGTTCATCACTTTATTCAATGTTTATCTGTTATTCTGTTCATTTATTCATATTTTATATTGTTGTTTGTAATATTTACATTTATTCATCTGCTCATAAACCTGCTCTGTGAAATAATAAAACATTTCCTCTAAAACACATGAAACGGACGAAAGATTTACTCGTTTACTTGATGTTTTGTTTCATTTCAGTTTTTACATTTAAATTAAACACAAACACAAACATTTAAATGTAAATGTTAAACTGTTTTACACTCGACATGAAGCTGAGAAGAACAAATCAGTGAATAAACAAAGGAACCTGTCGTCTGTCTGAAACACTGCAGCTGTTTTTCCTGCATCATTGTGAAGGATTAGCATGTAGCTTAGCATAAAGCCTGGAGGCATGAGTTGAAAATGTTGATTTGTCACACTGATTCTTTAAAGCCTTCGTCTTCAAACAGGCTGTGACGTGTGTGTTCAGAGGGCGACTGGTATTTATAATTCAGACGTTTAACAAAGCAGCAGACGGAGAAGACGACAGTTACGACGGTACCGGAGCCAGAGCAGGTTGTTCAGGTTCATGAATAGTTGGAGTTGAACAACAACAGAAATTAAATTAAATCTTCTGTCTTTAGTTTGACACAATGACAGAAGTCAACACAGAAACAATGATGAGAAGGTTTCTTTTAAAATGTCTAATGTAACATATTTGGTTAAATCAACATATTCTGAACACTCTGGATTATTTACACGTTGTCTCAACCAGAGTCTATTTCACCAAGAATAGAGTCAAACTCCCCTCAACAGATATGTTACATTGGTTGAAGTAATATCCAGTTTGACCGTCTTTTGTTTTCACAACCAAATAGTTAACAATGAAAGTAAATGGGGCAGTCAGCCAAACGTATCTAAACTGTCATTTTTTAACCACTAATGAAGCTCAAAATATCACTTCACTTCAGCAGTAGCATGAATAGGGTCCCTACACATAAACTGAAGTACTGATGACTTAGTAAGTGAACCCAGAGTTTATTAAAAACACTGTTTTACAAGACTTACCCAACGTCTGGTTTTATAACAACTGGTGATGAAGGTTGTTCCACATCAGCAGATTCATCATTTTACTCAACAACAGACTGACGTGTCTGTGAAGAACGAAGAAAATAGATAGAGATAGAGAAACATCGTTAGCTTTAGCACTGATGAGCCTTCAGCTGCTAGTTAGCAATTAAGTTAGCAAAGATGCTAATGGGGACCAAGATAAAAGATTAGTGTTAAAGTGAGACTCAATTCAACACTCAGGTAGCTAATGTTAGTTAATGGTGACTAGTGTTAGGTTATGTTAGCTAATGTTTGCTAATGTTAGTTAATGTTAGTTAATGTTAGCTAATGTTAGCTGATGTTAGCTAATGTTTGCTAATGTTAGTTAATGTTAGCTAATGTTAGCTGATGTTAGCTAATGTTTGCTAATGTTAGTTAATGTTAGCATTGCTAGCTAACGTTAACTAACATTAGCTGTTACGGTTTTCAGATTTTGTCCCACACTGAGCGTCCTTGTCACCATCATTCATAATAAATCTCGTGGACTGTTTTGATGCTACGTTCATTGATGTTTACATTTTGTTGTAGAATAAAGAACTATAATTCAACCTCTGTAAGTCAGTTATGATCCTGTTTATTTGCGTTAATGACGGTTTTGGCCGAAGGTAAAAGGAAGGAACACGTTGTTTCCAGCAGGAAAGTTGAGCCTCACAACAACATGACGAGCGACTCTCTCCTTTCCTGCTGCTCTTTGTCCGTGTGCGCCTCTCCGGTTTCAGACGCTTTGTCAGTTCATCACTGCAGCTTCTGCTGCGTCTGTTGGTGATCGGACTGTTTACGGTTTATTATTCATCACACGATGAGCTTCACTGAGTCAATGCTCAGCTGCTGAACACGTCCAGTCTCAACTCACATCTCGTTTTCTCTCTGACCTCTGACTTCATGAAGGTCGAACCGAAGACACGTTTTGTTTTAAAACAGGGGAATTAACTATGGACGACCAGGGATCATCTATCTATCTATCTACCAATAGATTGACAGATCTATAGATATATAGATTTATGATGATGAAGATGGTGATGATGATGATGATGATGATGATGATGATGATGATGGTGATGATGATGATGATGATGATGATGATGATGGTGATGATGATGATGGTGATGATGATGATGAAGATGGTGATGGTGATGATGGTGATGATGGTGATGATGATGATGATGATGATGATGATGATGGTGATGATGATGATGATGATGATGATGATGGTGATGATGATGATGATGATGATGATGATGATGATGATGATGATGATGATGATGATGATGATGATGATGATGATGATGATGATGATGATGGTGATGATGATGATGAAGATGGTGATGGTGATGATGGTGATGATGGTGATGATGATGATGGTGATGATGATGATCAGACTCCGCCCAACATCCACCTGTATGTGTGTGGGTGATGTTACATTTCACACACTGACAGTTGGAGCTCACTTCCTGTCGGAGGGAGGAGCTGACATCACCTGAGACAGGAGAGATGAGGACACGCCCACTGACTGACATCACATGGTCTGATATGAGAGGATGATTTAACATGTGACACAGCTGATCTGTGTATAGATCTGTCTATAATTTATCTGTCTATTAATCTCTCTCTCTCTCTCTATATATATATATATATATATATATATATATATATATATATATATATATGGATCTATCTATCTATAGGTCTAGAGATCTATCTGTCTGATCCATCTACAGATGTAGAGATTCATTTGTCTATAAATCTATATATCTATAGATCTGTCAATCTATTGGTAGATAGATAGATAGATAGATAGATAGATAGATAGATAGATAGATAGATAGATAGATAGATAGATAGATAGATAGATAGATAGATAGATAGATAGTTTGATTGGTTGACAGTTTGATTGGTTGATTGATCCCTGGTCGTCCATATTTAATTCCCCTGTTTTAAAACAAAACGTGTCTTCGGTTCGACCTTCATGAAGTCAGAGGTCAGAGAGAAAACGAGATGTGAGTTGAGACTGGACGTGTTCAGCAGCTGAGCATTGACTCAGTGAAGCTCATCGTGTGATGAATAATAAACCGTAAACAGTCCGATCACCAACAGACGCAGCAGAAGCTGCAGTGATGAACTGACAAAGCGTCTGAAACCGGAGAGCGTCACCGGACAAAGAGCAGCAGGAAAGGAGAGAGTCGCTCGTCATGTTGTTGTGAGGCTCAACTTTCCTGCTGGAAACAACGTGTTCCTTCCTTTTACCTTCGGCCAAAACCGTCATTAACGCAAATAAACAGGATCATAACTGACTACAGAGGTTGAATTATAGTTCTTTATTCTACAACAAAATGTAAACATCAATGAACGTAGCATCAAAACAGTCCACGAGATTTATTATGAATGATGGTGACAAGGACGCTCAGTGTGGGACAAAATCTGAAAACCGTAACAGCTAATGTTAGTTAACGTTAGCTAGCAATGCTAAAATTAACTAACATTAGCAAACATTAGCTAACATCAGCTAACATTAGCTAACATTAACTAACATTAGCAAACATTAGCTAACATCAGCTAACATTAATTAACATTAACTAACATTAACTAACATTAGCAAACATTAG
Organism: Polydactylus sextarius; assembly: GCA_016801845.1. Classification (NCBI taxonomy): domain Eukaryota; kingdom Metazoa; phylum Chordata; class Actinopteri; family Polynemidae; genus Polydactylus; species Polydactylus sextarius. Next base: position 25,280,450 of record CM028913.1, read on the forward strand.
CAAACATTAGCTAACATAACCTAACACTAGTCACCATTAACTAACATTAGCTACCTGAGTGTTGAATTGAGTCTCACTTTAACACTAATCTTTTATCTTGGTCCCCATTAGCATCTTTGCTAACTTAATTGCTAACTAGCAGCTGAAGGCTCATCAGTGCTAAAGCTAACGATGTTTCTCTATCTCTATCTATTTTCTTCGTTCTTCACAGACACGTCAGTCTGTTGTTGAGTAAAATGATGAATCTGCTGATGTGGAACAACCTTCATCACCAGTTGTTATAAAACCAGACGTTGGGTAAGTCTTGTAAAACAGTGTTTTAATAAACTCTGGGTTCACTTACTAAGTTATCAGTACTTCAGTTTATGTGTAGGGACCCTATTCATGCTACTGCTGAAGTGAAGTGATATTTTGAGCTTTATTAGTGGTTAAAAAATGACAGTTTAGATACGTTTGGCTGACTGCCCCATTTACTTTCATTGTTAACTATTTGGTTGTGAAAACAAAAGACGGTCAAACTGGATATTACTTCAACCAACGTAACATATCTGTTGAGGGGAGTTTGACTCTATTCTTGGTGAAATAGACTCTGGTTGAGACAACGTGTAAATAATCCAGAGTGTTCAGAATATGTTGATTTAACCAAATATGTTACATTAGACATTTTAAAAGAAACCTTCTCATCATTGTTTCTGTGTTGACTTCTGTCATTGTGTCAAACTAAAGACAGAAGATTTAATTTAATTTCTGTTGTTGTTCAACTCCAACTATTCATGAACCTGAACAACCTGCTCTGGCTCCGGTACCGTCGTAACTGTCGTCTTCTCCGCCTGCTGCTTTGTTAAACGTCTGAATTATAAATACCAGTCGCCCTCTGAACACACACGTCACAGCCTGTTTGAAGACGAAGGCTTTAAAGAATCAGTGTGACAAATCAACATTTTCAACTCATGCCTCCAGGCTTTATGCTAAGCTACATGCTAATCCTTCACAATGATGCAGGAAAAACAGCTGCAGTGTTTCAGACAGACGACAGGTTCCTTTGTTTATTCACTGATTTGTTCTTCTCAGCTTCATGTCGAGTGTAAAACCTGGTTTAACATTTACATTTAAATGTTTGTGTTTGTGTTTAATTTAAATGTAAAAACTGAAATGAAACAAAACATCAAGTAAACGAGTAAATCTTTCGTCCGTTTCATGTGTTTTAGAGGAAATGTTTTACTATTTCACAGAGCAGGTTTATGAGCAGATGAATAAATGTAAATATTACAAACAACAATATAAAATATGAATAAATGAACAGAATAAAAGATAAACATTGAATAAAGTGATGAACATTTTAAATAAATATAAAAATAAATAAGAAAAGTGTCGAGATTAAATGAGTTTTTGTCGTCGAAACTTCAAAATGTGTGTGTGTGTGTGTGTGTGTGTGTGTGTGTGTGTGTGCAGTACAGACACACACACACACACACACACGACTTCTACTCTACATTTTCCGTTGAAATAAATCCTGCTCCATCATCTTTTGTTTTCATTGTTCTGCTGCTCAATGAAAATACATGAAAACATGAACCTGCATCAATGCAAATATGCACACACACCTTCACACACCGACACACACACACACACACACACACACACACACACACACACACACACACACACACACACCTGCACCTGCACACAGACTAATATTAACCAACTTTAACCCACCTGGTCCAACCCTCCACCCTCTCTTGACTTTTGTCCCAGTGGTTCCCAACATGAACTGGTTTGTTCAGATTTCCACATCATGAATCACTGTGTTTGTCTCCATGTGTGTGTCCATGTGTGTGTCAGTGGTTGTGCGTCTGCTCCTATAAAAGCAGTTTGTCTGCGGCTGCGACAACAGTCGACCTACGGCCCAGACGTGATCTTCACCTGCTCCGACTCAACTCTAAGGTGAGTGACGGTGGGAGGGACCAGCACACGCTTTAGATGGAGGGAAACTAAGCAGCTGTGATGTTTTCAACTGATGACGTGTGACTGATGTGAAGTAACAACAACCGTCATCGATGTTGTGCAGCTGCAGCCATGGCTCGTATAGAAAAGGCCACCAAAGAACTGATGGATCTGTTCCTGGAGTACGCAGACGGAGACGGCAAGTTGAGCAAAGACGAGTTCAAGAAGATGATAGAGAAGGAGTGTCCCAACCCGGAGGTCCAGGTAAGAGACTGACGCACTCATGTCCAGGCCCAGGTCCTGGTCCAGGTCCTGGTCCTGGTCCTGGTCCTGGTCCAGATCCAGGTCCAGTCAGGTCCAGGTCCAGGCCCAGGTCTAGCTCCAGGCCCAGGTCCTCGCCCAGGTCCAGGTCCTGGTCCAGGTCCAGGCCCAGGTCTAGCTCCAGGCCCAGGTCCTGGTCCAGGTCCAGGTCCAGGTCCAGGTCCTGGTCCTGGTCCAGGTCCAGGTCCAGGTCCTGGTCCAGGTCTAAGTCTTGGTCCAGGTCCTCGTCCACACAAACTAGACAATATTTTCTCTTCTTTCCATCGACTGTCTGGGTGTTTTAGATGTGATCGTCTGTTTGTGATGTTTTAGTCTCATTCACTCCCACTAGATCTCTGAGTTCTGCAGATCAAACACTCCTCACTGCTCCTGGGTCCAGATTTAATAAAACCAGCAGAGACCAGGTCTTTGCAGTAGCTGCTCGTAGACTATGAAACATCAGGACCTCCTCACCAGTCCACACTTTTAAAATACGACTGAAAACAACTTTTATTGAGTTAAACTGTTGAAGTCTTTGGTCGACTGTTGTTGTTTCATAAACACACGAGGACTCGACGTTGAGCTGCTTCTCCTCTGTGGTCTCCTCCTCTTCAGGCTAAACTCTGCGCTAACTGTGATAAGTTGATGGGGAGGGCGGACAAGAACCGTGACGGAGAGCTCGACTTCAAGGAGTTCATGAAGTTGGTGGCTTTCATTGCCAAATGCGGCTACTCGATGAAGACAGGGCGCTGCCAGGACGACCAGTGAGACGACCACACGACGGCAGCTTCAGTGTCTCTGGAACGAGGCTGAAAACTTCACTTCTGATCAGAGACAATAAATGATCTGATACTTGACTTGTTTGTGTCTGTGTCTTCATTCTTCTGTATCTGATCATTTCCTCTGTAAATCAGATGAAAAGATCAACTCAAGCGTCTTTTCTTTTCTCTAATAACTTCTGTTGTGGTTAAATGTCGACGTCCTGCTGCAGCTTTAAGAAGCAGGTGTGTCATAAACAACTTAACGAGGTTTAAAATGAATAAGAGACAGAACAATGAAGAGGAGGAACCTGTTTGAACTGGTTCTATGAAGTGAAGACGTTTTACTTCAACTACCAACTAGAAAAAAATCATCAATGACAAAATAAAAACATCAATTAAACATCTAAAGATAGAACAATAAAAATAAACCATTAAAATTAAACTAATCACATGAGATTAATAGTTTTAATAAACAATAACACGTAATGTTTAAGTCAAAAATAAAAAATAAAATGTTAAAAACAATATGAACTTTGAAGACGTTTAAATATTTTACTGGGTCAAATATTTTGCTCAATAAATAACTTTTATGTCACAATTAGAAGTTGCTGCCGATCATAACTGTCATTATCATGATACATACACATGTTCAGTATTAACATGTAGGACGACAATCATGACCCAATTTATCACACACACTAATTCATTGATTCATTCACTTACTAACTTGTCCACTTGTGCATTTAACTTTAACTGTTTATTAATTCAGTCTTTAGTGTGTTTGTGTTTGGTTGTTTTGTGTGAGAACAGACGGATCAATTGAATCAGAACTCAACCTTCAGATCGAGATAAAATCAATTCAATAACAGTCTAATTTATTAAATTTCATTCTAAATTTCCAAAGTAAAACAGTCTTCTTAGACGTCGGGATGAGGTGCTGCCCTGACTCTGATAGACTGTTAGTAATTATATTAATAGTAGTAGATTTACACTACACTTTTTATATTGTTTTCTTGAGATTTTCATATTTTTATAATGTTTTCTTCTTTAAAAAGAGCAGTGTTGCTGTAGAAGTTGTAGTGACAATAACGTTTTGTTTTTTTTTATTCTGAAATAAAATAAATAAACGTTTGAATATAAAGGACGTTTTATACAGTCGATGGTTGTTACACCTGCCACCGGGGGGCAGCGTGACGCCGCATCACTGTCTCCTCACAGTCAGAAAGGTGTGACCTGAAACCTGGATGGTTTTCATCCTGCGACATCAGGACCAGGACAGGAGCAGGACCAGGACCAGGACCAGGACCAGGACCAGGACCAGGACCAGGACCAGGACCAGGACCATTATCAGTCTATGTGTCAGTTGTCAGTGGTAATAAATGAGTGTGTGAGCAGCAGCAGCAGCAGCAGCAGCACCAGTCATCGTCTGCAGGTCGTCATCATTGAGCCAGTTCAACTGCAGCAACTGTTCATCTGTTTTCTAAGTTTCTCAGTTGAACAGCTGCATATTTCCAACGTCACTTAGCAACAAACAGAAACAGCAACACACAGGAACGTGAGAGAGGAAACAGTTTGTGGAAAAAAAAGAAAAAAAAAATGGAGCTGGATGTGAAACGACTGAGTCAGGATCAGAGAAGTTTAAATAAAACTCTCGTCAGGTTTTTACTTCCTGTGGAGGAAAGTAAAGAAGCAAGTGTGTGTGTGTGTGTGTGTGTGTGTGTGTGTGTGTGAGAGACGTCTGCTGACTGTTTGATGAGTCTGAGCTTGTTTGTCTCAGAAGCAGAAACTCAGCATTGATTCTTATAAAAACGTCATAAAACAGAAGAAATGTGATATTGTTTTTATTTCTCTTTAGGCAGCGAATATCACATTTAATATTTAAGGTGCAAATAGTTTTGATATGAGACATCGTCACACGTGACGTATGTTTAGAGCTGCAGACTGGTCCACTCGGTCCTCAGTCCTCCTGTTCTTTACCTTTCGCCTTCCTGCTTCCTTTCCCCGTCTTCTTCTGGTAGTAACACTTAGCGAGGTCGCACACGCAGCGACAGAACTCTTTGAAGTTGACCTCACCGTCGTGGTTCTTGTCCAACATCTCCATCGCCTCCTCGATGTCGTCAGCGTTGATTTTCTCCTGCAACACAGATTCAGTGGGTTAAAAGGATAAAGTGTGACCTCAGAGAGAGAGTCCTAACCTCTCGTCTTACCTTTAACTCAGGACTCTGGATTTCTTGCTGCAACACTTTCTTCAGCTCCTCCTTGTTGAGCTGATGTTTCCTGCCCTCGTCGTCGGCGTACTCCAGGAAGATGTCCACGATGTTTGTGATGACCTGGTCCAGACGAGCCATCGCTGCAGCTGCACACAAACGCCAGAGGAAACAGCTCCAACATGTGATCAGAGAGAAGAGACAGAAAACTCCTACAGGATGAAACTGTTTCTAACCACAGGATGTTAAAGAGTTAGAGTTTCCTGCTCTGCAGCTGCACAGGAGGAAAGTTCAATAAACGAAGCCATGAAACATCCATAATGTTTCCACCCTGCAGGAAACTTTCTGCTTCATCTTCTGAATGTTTCTGTTCTCTTCAGATCTAAATATCTGAATCTGTGCGTCTCTACTCACCTTGTTCACGTCGTCCAGATGAAGAATGATCTCGTCTGTTTCAGCAGCCAGATGAGACTGATGTCAGACCGAGGGGGAAGCCTCCTCTTAAAGGGTGAACACACACACACGCTTATACACACACACACATATATATATAGACACAGCGCAGTGATTCATGCCTGGGTAATTCTCCACACTCCACCCAGCCTCGTCTCACCAATCACGTCTCTAAGCCCCAAAATAATGTATTTATTGTTACTGAAGAAGATTGTTTAAAGAGAGAAGAGCTGCAGTTGTTGACACTTGACATGCACACGCATGTGTTTGTGTGTGTGTGTGTGTGTGTGTCACACTACATACATGTTGGTTTAGTCGTATTAGATGAATGAAGTTTGAGGCTGCTGATCCGTGGAGAAAATAACTCAGAGCAAACGGAAAATTACAGCGAGAGTTTGACTAACTCCAGCCAGAGTGTGTGTGTGTGTTTACACTACACTGCTGTTTCACATTAACGAGTCTAAATGTGGTTTAAAGACGTTTTTCAGATCAACCACATGATGAGTTTTTAACTTCTCAGTTCAGAAGCTGTAGTTTTAAACACATGAATTGACTTTTAAATGTGTGTTTTATTTATTCAAACAGTTGCAGTGATGTTGACACACACACACACACACACACACACACACACACACACACACACACACAGAGCGTGTGTGTGTGTGTGTGTGTAACGTGTCTGGACTGAACACGACTGTGACGCAGGTCGTTTTCATTCATCCTGATCCACTCTTATGTAACTCTGCCTTCATTTTCCACCATAACCCCCCACCCACCGACACACACACACACACACACACACACACACACACACACACACACACACACACACACACACACACACACACACACACACACACACACACACACACACACACACACACACACACCCTCCTGCCGAGCCCCGTCAACATTATAACCAGCTCCACTCAGACCATATTACTTTCACCTAATGAACACTATCAGATTCTCCTTGCAGGGGAGAGCAGAGGAAACGGAGACGAAGGATCAAGTGCTGTTAATCACAAAAACGTTCGTCCGTCCACACTCGGCTGGTTTGATGGTGTGAGTTACAGTCTTCCAGTCTGATGAGGAGGTGAAGGAGGTGAAGGAGGAGGTCTGTCCCTCTGCGTTGGTGTAAATCTGCACCTTCATTAATACAAGTTATTAATCAGATATAAACAGCTGCTGCAGAACAGAGCGATACGTCGTGACGTGTGTTTAAAAGTGGAGCAACAAGTTGTGGATGTAAAGAGGAGTTTTCTTTTCTTTACATAAGAGGAGGTCGAAGGAGGAGGAAGAGGAGGCTAAACTGAGACACTGGACAACAGGAGTTAACATGGTCACTTCCTGTTACTGTGAAGACGAGATGAACGAGGAGGAGGAGGAGGAGGAGGAGGAGGAGGAGGTGGTGAGAGGAAAGAAAAGTTCAGATTCAGTGAAAGTTTGAGATGCAGCTCAGACTGAGTCTGTTTTAATGTCTCATGAAGGAGGAGGAAGAAGAGGAAGAGGAGGAGGAACAGGAGGAAGAGGAGGAGCAGGAGGAGGAGGAGACCTGGGAAACTGAGGGCATCTGTCTGACCTCGACCCAGTGCCAAGTGGTTGGCGTGGAAACCTCAATGAGAGTCCAGGGAGAAAGTAAACACTGAGGAGGAGGAGGAGGAGGAGGAGGAGGAGGAGGAGGAGGAGGAGGAGGTGAGAGCAAATAACAAGTTCAGATTCAGTGAACCAAGTTTGAGACGCAGCTCAGACTGAGTCTGTGTTTTAACGTCTCGTCTGGTCTCAGTCATAGTCTCCTGATGAAGGAGGAAGAAGAGGAGGAGGAGGAGGAGGAGGAGGAGGAGGAGGAGGAGGAGGAGGAGGAGGAGGAGGAGGAGGAGGAGGAGGAGGAGGAGGGAGGAGGAGGAGGAGGAGGAGGAGGTAGAAGAGGAGGAAGAGGAGGAAGAGGAGGAGGAGGAGGAGGTAGAAGAGGAGGAAGAGGAGGAAGAAGAGGAGGAGGAGGAGGAGGTAGGAGGAGGAGAGGAGGAAGAGGAGGAGGAGGAGGAGGAGGAGGAGGAGGAGGAGGAGGAGGAGGAGGAGGAGGAGGAGGAGGAGGAGGGAGGAGGAGGAGGAGGAGGAGGAGGAGGAGGAGGAGGAGGAGGAGGAGGAGGAGGAGGAGGAGGAGGGAGGAGGAGGAGGAGGAGGAGGAGGAGGAGGAGGAGGAGGTGGAAGAGGAGGAGGAGGAGGAGGAGGAGGAGGAGGAGGAGGTAGAAGAGGAGGAAGAGGAGGAAGAGGAGGAGGAGGAGGAGGAGGAGGTAGAAGAGGAGGAAGAGGAGGAGGAGGAGGAGGAGGAGGAGGAGGAGGAGGAGGAGGAGGAAGAGGAGGAGGAGGAGGAGGAGGAGGAGGAGGGAGGAGGAGGAGGAGGAGGAGGAGGAGGAGGAGGAGGAGGAGGAGGAGGAGGAGGAGGAGGAGGTGAAGCTCAGTCAACCTCCTCCTGTCTGATGTGACAGTAACGACATCTAGTGGTGAATCAGAGACGATACAAAGTTCATCAGATTCATCTGAAGCTTCACAACATTTCTGACTCTTTTATTTGTGAAGAGTCAAATCACAACATTTACCTCAATGTCTCTTTATTTAGACGTCGTGTCTGTACTGTCCATGTTGATCATATGAACTTTATGTATTTTTTTATGACACCAGTCTCCTGCAGAAACACATTTAGTTTAACTATGTACTCGCTGTAAATCTCTACTCTCTCATGTTCAACTGTTGCTGTCAAATGTTTCAACATGTTGCTCTTCACCTTCTGTTTAAACTGGTTTGTTCTGAGCAGCGACCGTAGAGGAATCTGACTCTGTCTGAATAAACAACATGTTCGTCTGTCAGAAACTAACGAGCTGCATCCTGGAAAAACTATTCACATGATGTCATTGTTTCTGTGACGTCAGACGGTGAAAAGTTACAAAGACATGAACGATCACATGTCTGAACCACGACTCAGAAACAGTCTCGTTCTTTATCTTTTTGTTTCTTTGTGTCAAATTCAAACAGTTTGATTTCACTGATCCTCAACAATGAAACAATAAATCTCAACAAACACAAATGAATGAACCACAGACTGAATTGATCCTGTGTCCTGGTAACATCACTGATTTATCTTCATTCAACACTAGTTTTTCTTTAAATGATGCAGTTTGTTCACAAACCTGCAGCTCAGACCAACAGAAGTTTTCAGACAAACACAAACATGTCGAGTTTGTTGCCACATGTGAGATAAGAAACCGACGCCATCACGTCTCTAAAACAACCTGAACCAGTAAATGAGACAAACAGGAGGAGAAATCGTGTCAAAGGTCGTTTTACTTCTGAAAAATTAAAAAAACAAAAACAAAAAACAATCATCATCTTCATTTCTTTCCTTTCTTTTCATGCAGCGTGTAACATTTCTCACAGGCCATCGACAGACCGACCACCAGCGGGATGAACTCCTCAAAGTCCAGCTTATGATCTTTGTTCTGGTCCAGGTCTTTCATGATGTGGTCCACGACGTTCGGGTTCTTCTGGGTCTGAGGAAGAAAAAGATTTTTATTAAATCATCGTCTGTGAATCGGTAAAGACGACAGATCAGATCAGATGTGAAGATCTTTACCTTCAGAAACGTCGGCAGCTCGTTCTCCATCAGCTTCCTCAGTTCTTTCTTGCTTAACGTTTTCCCGTCGCTGTCGTCGCTGGCGTATCGGTGGAAGATCATGATCAGAGACTCCATACATTTCTCCAGGTCGGTCATGGTGCACGAGGTTCTGTTCTGCAGACGAAAGAAAGAAAAACGTGAAGTTTAACTTCATCTGCACGTTGAGAGTTGAAACAACCTGTCAACACATGAAGTGAGATGACGATGATGACGACGATGATGTCGTCTCCTGGGTGAGCAACACTGAAACACCAGAGACGTTGCAACAGTAGCCTCAGTAAAAGATGAGTCTCTGTGGAGCTGCCGGCCTCATTGTTAAGTCAGGATGTGGGTGTTGGTTTTTCTGGCACTCACTGTGAATTCTTTAGATATTAGACATCACTTTCTGGCCCCTGCATTGAAATCCTTATCTGAAGAGAGATGAAGGCTGTAGCTGTAACTGTGCCCCCTCCCTCCTCCTCCTTCTCTAAACACTTCACCTTTTATGGTTCAGTTTCCGAAAAAAAAAATGAAGCTAAAGAAGACGAGTGAAATAAGTCAAAGAGAAGAAAAACAAACAGGAGCCAGTTGGTGCTTGTCAGGAGCCGCCACCACCAACCCCCCGTTTAAACAAACATGACCATGTTTTACACTAAATCTACAGTAGAAAAATCAGGTTGTTTTTTTTTTTTTTTTTTTTAAACATTTAAGCTGCAAACTGAGATGATTTCAGTTCAGTTTATGTTAGAAAATGTCGCTTTTTCCTGAACGAAACAAGTTAAAATAAGAAGTGAACTCACCAGCTTCTAAAACGAGGAAACTGTGGCTCCAGATCCAGAGAGAAGAGAAGTGAAGTGAAGTGAAGTGAAGTGAGCGGGGGCTTGTTCAGTTTATACAAGGGAGGCAACGCCCCGTGTGATGGGAGGGAGGGAGGGAGGGAGGGAGGAGGGGGCACACAGAGAAAATACCATCCATACCTCAACTTTACCACAAAAGATACGACAGAAACGCGGCCATAAGTTTCATAATGCTTCATATTTTAAATATTTTCAGCAGACAGATGTGTCCACCTCCCACATCTGGATCCAAATCCACAGAAACTCAAAGATAAGACGAGATAACGGAGCCGCTTTTCAACGTTTTACCTCAGTTTTTATTAAGTTACAGCCCAGAAAGTTGTTTCTCCTCCAGCTTCAGTTTAAAGTTTGACTTTGGATTAAAAAGATTAAATTAAACATCCTTCTCAAATAAGAGCTTTTATTTGACTGAGGAAGTTTCACTTCTGAGGGAGAAACGCCCTTTTTCACATGACGGTCAGACTGAAGTGACCTGACAACAGATTCACACCAGAGTTTGAAACAACTGAAACTTTTTTTTTTTTTTACTACAACTTTAAGACCAAACGAGCAAAAATACAAATCTATAAACCAAAGTTTTTTACCGTAGAGGCGCGAGCGTCGCCCTCATCCTCCCTCTGACCTTCATGTTCACGCTCGAATCATTTTTTCCGAGAAAAGAACGAACAATGAAACATGTAAAGATAAATGTGTTTTAGGCTCTGGGTCGTTTCCTGCTCCAGTTACTTCCAGCATCAGCACCACACCCGCCTGAGCAAACACACACACCGAGCAGAGTCCAACAGGAAAACAAACACAAGACACCGAACGTCTTTTACACAGTTTAATTACAAAATGAATTAAACAAAAAACAGCTGCGAGAAGCAGTGAGGGTCAGTGCTGAAACAGAGGAATGTTTTAATCACCTGACACACCGAATAATCGTCACAGAACATCATCAAATCAAAGTCTGATTTTATAAAAACAACTGCGTCCGTCAGCACCTGCTTCGCTGCTCTCAGATCAGTTCTTCCTCTTGCCTTTGCTGGCGGTTTTAGCCGGTGTGACGGTGGGAACGGCGGCTTGGTAAAGAGCTGCAGACACTTTGTTGATGTAGTACAAGGCGAACAGGGAGAAGATGAGGCTGTGAGGAAAAGAAAAACAGAGAATATGTTCAGAGATTTTGTTGTGAAGCTGAAACAGGAAACAAAGACGCCGTCGTCGTTGTTGTTTCTTACCATGTGGTGACGCAGACGCGATGAACCAGACCGGAGGCGAACAGCGACAGAAACAGACAAACCAGGACTGAGAATCACAGAGGAGACGACAGGTGAGGACAGAGACCACAGGACGCTTCAGGACAGGTCCTCAGACTCCTCCACAAAGAGCCGAGTCAAGATCACACAGTTTGACCAATCAACAGTTAATTAAATGAGTCAAGTCTGGTGCTGCTGGTTGGAACCAAAACCTGCAGCCACACGGACCCCTGCTTGGTCCCTTTCAGCCTTTAACCCAAACTCAGATCAATAACTGAACATTTTGGTCCATATGTGAACACTCAGACCCAATGTGAACACATAGTGCTCCGGGTCCACTTCACCTTTGTTGTACAGTTTTAAGCAGGAGCAGTTTCTGATGTGATGTAGCCCAGGGCGGTGGCATGGACGCCCGACGGATTCAACAGCAGCTGGATGAAAAAACCCACCAGTAGCTGCTTCCAAATATATACACACAGTTCTGTGTAAACGTTAGATTCACCACACATGTTGTTTCAGCAGTGATGTACATACAGGATGTAATACAGGAAATGTGCACAAAGTATTTAAGACACATTAAATGTTCAAATGATTCTGGATTCAGACTCTGGTCTCCTCCAGATGTGTTGCCCCAGCAGAGCTTCAGTGACCAACAACCACAAGGAAGAAGCTGATAACAAAGTGACTGCTCCACATCAGATCACTGACGGACACGTCTGGTCTGACATCAGCTGGTGGCAGATCCAGATGTTACAGGAGTCTCAGGATCAGCTGAATCCAGAATCATTAGAACATTTTATTATTATATCTACATAAAGGAAGTGAGAGATAAATATGTCTGGTCTTTACAGCTGCTGAAACACAACATATACACATGGTTCTGACGGGCTAGGACCTCCTCTGGTTTAATGACCTGGGAGAAAACTACCCAGAATGCCAAGCAGTGACGGTCTGACCGCTCTAGAGAAGCTACAGTGTGAACAGAAAGAGAACTGAGGCTCCATCACAGCTGAAGTGGACCAGAAAGAGAACCAGGACCAGGTCTGTTTTCTGTCTGTCCACTTTTAGGAGACTGAGTTCTGTTCGGTTAAATGGGACCAAGTCTGTTAATAAACATCTTTGTGACACGATGAGTCAAAGCTCCACCTCAGCGTTGCATCACTTACTTTCTGGGAAAATCTTTGCTTGAAATCCTTTCCCAAAGATCAGGTTCTCCAGATTATTAAACGCCTGCAGGACGAGTTAAGACCAAACACGACAAACGTGACGCGACGGCGACACGAGACGTTCAGTAACACACTGAGGTCAAAGAGGATACGGTGAGGGAGCAGATGAAGAGCACGGAGCCCAGGAACCCCCCCAGGATGGTGAGCCACTCGGTGGATCCCAGCTGTTTACTGAACATCTGCATCCCGGCGAAGACCAGCACCGACAGCAGACTGGACAGGACCAGAGACGTCCCCGTTTTCACTGCTGCGACACAAACACACCGCTCACTTTATTAGGAACACACAATCCACTTCCTGTTTGTGTCACGTGACCTCATTTTTAACCCTTTAAAGCCTGACGCATCGAATGAACAACAGCCAGAAAATGTTTGATTGTTTATTTAAAAAAATGCAACATAATTTCACATTTTTTTAGTTTTTATTTATATTTGTTTCATTTCAATTATTTTATATTTTAATTGTAACCGAATTATTCCTATTTTATTATTTTAATATATCTTATTTGATAATTATAACAGTTGGAAAAATTATATATTCTTTTGTTTTTATTTATTAGTTTTTTTTTTTACTCTTTTTATTTATTGCAGTTGTTTTTATTTTATTTTTTTATTTTTTTATTTATTAAATTATCTATTTAATAAAATATAATATCTGTTTTTCATCAGTGATTAATTCTTATTAAATTAATTCATTAAATTAAAACATTGTCAATAACATTAATAAATTCGAGGATTTTCAGATTATTTTTTATATTAATTAATTTAATCACCAACATAAAATCATTTATATTCTCTCAGATAATTTTCATGTTAAATCTGAATAAATTAACCAGTCTCTGAAGCTTCATGTGATTAATTTAACTGTTTAAAAACAAATGAAAATATTAAATTTTTACAGCATCGTTTGGTTTTATCTCGGTTTTCATGATAAACTGACGCCTGATCAATAGAATCAACGGAACAGAATTAAACTGACGGTTAATTAATCGATAAAAAACAAGTCTTCATTCAATCAGTTTGTTATTGATCGTTGAATTAAATCAAACATCGGGTTTTTATTTGACTCAACTCAGGAACTTAAGGCCACGTCAGTGTTCAATCAAACATTAGCTGTTAGCTTCATGCTAACCGACCCAGCTAGCAGCAGTTAGCTGGCTCCATTTATCATGCATCACCTAACACACACAACAAAACATTAACAGACAGAATTATTATTTAATATAAATAATAAAGAGTAAATAAAACCCGCTGCTAGCAGCTAGCTTAGCATTCCTCTTAGCTTTAGCGTCACCTTAGCACCGGATGCTAACATCTTTAAAAATACCTGCACAAATATAAACTTATTAATAACTGGAGCGATAAAATAATGATGAATAGCAACATACCCATGATTTAAAGTCTAATCAGAGTCCGTGTGGTCGAACAGAAGTGAATTATCTTGTGTTTCGTTGAGTCAGTGAAGTGACTCGACTCCAGGAACCAAACACCTGCGACACGGACTGAATATGAGGAGGGACCAGGGGGCGTGGCCAGCGGCGGCAGCGTCACACACCGGAAGTACTGTGATTTTAAAAAAATACATATAAATGTAAATAATATAACTAGTTATTTATATATTTATTGAGTTATTAATAATATTATAAATTATAAGTAATATCAAGATGTGTGTAATATGTTATAAATGACAGAATTTAATGAGAACATTAGATAAAATTAAATTCAAATATTAAATGTATATTATAATTTGTAATAACAAAATTATTTAGAGTAAATAATAACTATATATATATATATATAGAGAGAGAGAGATAAAGTTATATTATTCTATTATTCTGTCTCAAACCACTACACATTATATATTTATATTCTATAAATTATTTTAAAAATGTAAAAAACAACAACAGAAAAACAATCACCAAGGATCTAATAATGTGATTATTTCTCATGACTTTGGGTCTTTACTTAATCATCTTTTCTGTAGTTTTTATGTCTTTGAACAGGTTAATGTCAGTTCAATAATTCTACTTTAAAACACCAACATTTATGGTATTTATCATGTTTATTTATTCACCAGTTTTACATTTGGTGTTTATTGTTTGTTAGAGACAAAAAAAACAACTACTGACAGTTTAAAAATAAATCTGTACAAAATTTATTTACTAAAATATCTTTCTGTGATTCTAAGAAAACAGAAACTACATCAACATTTGACTCAGTGATTCTCTCTGATATAAACATGGTGACACACAAACTTTCTGCATCTACTTTGTTCAAAAGATATAAAAACACTAGACGGTGTTTCCTCTGATCCTGGTTTGATGGTTGTTTATCTTCATGATTGTTCAGATCTTTTCATCGTCGTTGTTTCATAACGGTTTCTTCTTTAAACCAAACACGGCGATGAACAGCAGAATCTCCACTAAGGCTGGTAAAACACTGGAGGGAGAAATGAAAACAGTCATGAAACAGCCACAGAACGACCTGAACATCACATCACAACATATCAAAACCTCCAGACACCAACCTGCAGACGGCAAAAACAACCCAATACGTCCAACACTCCCACTTCTCAAACACAAAGAAAGACAAGGAGACAGACGCGCTGCAGTGGACGGCCACAGCTGGGTCAAATATCTGTCAGGGAAAAAAACACGTGTGGACGCGAACACTGACCTGCAGATGGCGAGGATCCACCAGTAGATGTCACACCCCCACTGCTCAAACAGAAAGAAAAGCAGAGCCACTGTGGCACTAGAATGGACTCCTGTGGCTAGTGAAGAGGTTGGAGTCATGGAACTGTAACTGGAGACTAGACTGTTTATTATCAACCACGTCTTTATCTGATTCTACCCTAAGATACGAGGATATTTAGAGCTGATTGTATTTATATATCAGAGCATATTTAGAGCTGATGTTGACAGCGACTCTGAGGGATTTAAATGTTGTTACAGGTCGTTGGTTCATCAGTGGTGGAGAGAACCAGTTTTATTGTTTCTGTTCACCTGAAACTACACATGTTCTATAAACATGAGGAGCTGATGCTTCCTGCTGGACAAACACAGCTGCTGATACAATTTATTAATTTATTAGTTTATAGTTCGAGGCTCCACGACGTTATATGAGGAAATATGATGACTGGTAAAGACTGAGTCTGACTGGCTGCTGTTATTGAGTAAACACTTGAGGTTTAGATCACGAGTTTAATCCTGACATGATGTTTGTTGATATAACGTCCGTCACGATACGATGTTGATCCTGAGATCGATACGAGATGATATTAAACATTTAACACAATCAGCTCATATCGATTCACAAAAGAAAAAAAAAACAACTAAAATATGATTTAACTATTTTTTTTTTTGCTCTAAAGTTTCTTCTTCTTTTTAATAAAATAAACATCCTATTGTTCACTAAAGTCACACATTTCAAGTGTTTTTTAGAAGTTAACTAAAAAAGCTTTGATGACCTTTTAAAATATGAACTTAAACAGGAAAGAAACAGATACTGACATTTAAAAAACATCACATCCTATAAAACTAAACTGAGAGAAGTTTAAGTTTCTATTTTATATGTGAAAGCAGAAGTGATGATATTTTAACAGTTAAAACTTAAAAACAACTAAAGTCACCATATAAACTAGATTTTTAAATAATAAATATAATAAATAAGACGATATGGATCCATGTTTTCACTTTGCATCGATTACATTGTATCATTAACGACTGAATCAATGTATCGATGCAGATTGATTGATCGTTACATCACCTTAAATCTGTAAGTTTCATGAATGTTACAGACAAACGTCTCATGTCATAATATCATAATGTCTCTGATGTTAAAAACAACAGTCCAGGAGGAAGATGTTGCTCTTGTCTCAGACTTGATCTTTGTATCTTCATCTAAAGTAAAACGGCGTATTTAGATTTATAAAGATAATAAAACGTTAACAGTGAAGGATACACAACAAACCCTGGCTGCAGTTGAACATGGAGACTCCTGATAGAAACCCAGACAGCTCCACCGCAAACAGACCCAGAGTGACCGCTAGCGCCACCACCAGTCTGAAACACACACACACTTACTGTTTATTTTGTCTATGCTGCTTCTGCACATGCACTTTCATATTGCATCTTATTATCATAGACTACCTCAGACCTCATTTCTGACTAATAATGTATGAATGTGTCCATTGCTTTGTCTCCGTGTATCTTGTGTTTATGGAAATAGTGTTGAAGCATGTGTCTGATATAAATGTGTGTTGAATGTTAAATGTTAAATTACACATCTGGAGTTTTGAGGAAACACAGTTTCGTGTGTAATGACTGTTTCATAATGTGACTGACAATAAAGTTCACTTTGACGGAGCAGCAACAGGCTATTGATCTGTCTACCTGTCAATCAACACATCTGTCAATCAACACATCTGTCAATCAACACATCTGTCTATTCACATAAACACCGGAGTGTGTGTGTGTGTGTGTTGAAGTTTTCTTACTTCCTGTCTTCATTGTCGTATTGAGCTTGTGTGTAATCCAAAGGTAAACAGGCCTTTACGTTGTTCTCCTGTTAAAAACACATTCATATAATAATAACAATAATTATTAAAGTTGTCTGTCTTTATCTATCAAACACGTTTAACTTCGTGTTTCTGGTTTTATCTTCATCTTGACTTTGTGACTGACCCTGGACCAGAAGATGGTGATGACGATGACGAGGTGAGAGATGATGGTGAGGAACCGAGCGGGAACCAGGCTGCTGATAGCCGACATGCTAACGCTGCTAACGCTGCTGACGCTGCTAACGCTGCTAACGCCGCTAACGCTGCTGACGCTGCTCGATAATCTGATAGAGTCGCTTTTAAAGTTCAACACAAACGGTTAAACAAGCTAAACGAGGCTAACATGAAGCTAACACTAATAAACATGACTCCTCCGTTGTCGCCGTCAGCACCAAGGACGGTTGCTACAACAACCAGAGAGTCGGTCCGGTCTGTTTGAGTGACCGGACACAACAAGTGACGCTTAAAGGTTCCGGACACGGACGATAATCGCGGGAGGACCGTTCTTCTTCCTGTTGCTGCTGGTTTTTTTTTTTTGTTTGTTTTTTGAGACACCGCCTCCTGTCGGCGACGAGTAAAACTGGGGCACAGAATAAAATAAAATAAAATGGAAAATAATAGAAAATAAACAAACAAATATAAACTAAATAACATTTAAATTAATAAAATAAAAAATCAAATGCTTCCAATAACAATTATTTATAATCAAAGAATAAAATAAGATGAAATAAAAAATAAATAAATATATACAAATAAAAATAGATAATAAATAATACAATTAAATACATTATATTAAAATTATAATTTGAAACATAAAAATAAAATAAAATAAATCAAATAAAACATAAAAATGATAGAATATAAATAAATGTGTAACAATTTAGAAAATAATAATAAATTAAATAAATTAAATAGATTAATAAATGTGTTATAATAGAAGTAAATACATTATTGTTGTTGTAAAAATAATATCCATAAATTAATTTAAAATCTTTTTTTTTTTTTTTTTTTGGCCAATGCGGCTGCTGTGATTGTGATACAGTGTGTACCCCCCTCCCCCCTCCCCTCTCCTCCCTCCATCCTCCCTCCATCCTCATCTACACCGACTCGTCGCTTTGAAACAACAGACGTTTATAATCAGCGTGTTGCGGAGACGCAGCGCACGTAGGAAACTGAAAACCAGACCCTGTATCCAGACCGACCCTCCTCCCGGATCCACCTCCACCTCCAGTCCCAGGTCCAGGTCCAGGTCCAGGTCCAGGCCTAGCTGCTGCTCCTGGATCCGGGTCCTCCTCAGACCAGCAGCATGGCTGAAGCGGAGCTCCACAGCTTCACCTCCATCATGGACGCGCTGGTTCGCATCAGTGTGAGTGTGCCGCTCGTTTTATTTCCCTTCAGGTGTGTTTTTATTCCAACAGCCTCATGTCACGGTCGATGTGTAGATTTCATCTCGTTTTTTATCTTCAGGAGATTTTTTATTTTGATCGTTTGATTCTCAGAGAAACTGAAGCAGATCGAGACAAAGCGAAGGACGTTTGAAGATAAATAACGACAGAAAATGTTTAATACAGGCCTCAGATAATCACGATGAAGATGAAGATGATGATGACGGTGGTGAGGATGAGGATGAGAGGGCAGGGATGATACATGTTGTCATAGAAACGGGATGCTGCGTTCAGCAGCTGCAACACTGGAACCTGAATCTGAGCACTGCTTTATTTTATTTTATAAAATATTTATTTAAGTCAGTTCATTTCATTATTTAATTTAATTGTTTTCTATTTAATTTGTTTATTTTTGTTTTCACTCTGTTTTTATTTAGTTTAATTAAAGCAGATGTTTTGTTTTATTTTATTTTTTAAATTAAATTAAAGTTATTTCTAAATTTGATTTGATTTAATATAAATCAATTAATTTAACATGATTATTTAATTAATTTTATTCGTTTTTTTTATCTTTTTATTATTTTATTATTTTTATTAAATATTATAAATATTTTATTATATATAATAAAATATACAATTATAAATTAATTTGCATTAAAGTAATTTTTAATTTAATTTCAATTGATTAATTACATTTTATTACATTGTCTTTAATGTCATTTAATTAAATTTTATTTCATTTTTTAAATCTTTTATTTTATTTAAAACCAGAAAAAGATTCTTCGACTTCTTTCCTCAATAACATGAATCATATTAAATTATTATTTGACTATTTTCTCCTGAGGTCATGTGACATGTTTCTCCTCTTCATCTTCGTTTCAGTCCAACATGAAGAGCATGGAGCAGGAGCTTCACTGTCCCGTGTGTGATGAGATGGTGAAGCAGCCCGTCCTGTTGCCGTGTCAACACAGCGTGTGTCTGTTGTGTGCCGCCGAGGTTCTGGTGCAGCGAGGTTACCCTCCGCCCGACCTGCCGCCGGAGCCCAACTCCCCCGCCTCCACCCCCAACACACGCTCCCCGAGGCAGGGACGCAGACCTGCACCCAGGACCCCAGACCGCCTGGAAAGGGTCCTCAGGACTGGTGTGTGTGAGAGTGTGTGAGTGTGTGTGAGTGTGTGATGACGACACGTCTGATTGTTGCAGATGAAGTCACTAAAACATCAGCTTCATCCTCAGATCTGCATCATCACGTGACTTAATAACTCAATTTAGAGCTTCTATATGTGTGTACGTGTGTGTGTGTTAGAGAGAGAGAGTGTGTGTGTGAGAGAGAGAGAGTGTGTGTTAGAGAGAGAGAGTGTGTGTGAGTGTGTGTGACCTTTATTCATCCTTCCATCCATTTACTGTAGAAACACCAGCGACAAACAAACAACATCTCTGTCTCTGACCTCGTCTCTTCTCGTCCTTCATCATCTCTGCTACACCTGTGTCCTCCCCTCCTCCCCCCCTCCTCCCCCCCAGTGTGTGGGACGTACCCGGGCCGTCGGCGGAGGGACGCCGCCCCTCCCCCCATTTTGTTCCCGTGTCCGTCGTGTCAGCAGGACGTGGAGCTGGGAGAGAAAGGTCTGGTCGACTGCCTCCGGAACCTGACGCTGGAACGAATCGTAGAGAGGTTTGTTCCACAGATAAACTTCATCATCATCGTCATCAGTTCATTAATTAAATTAAATTAAATTTAATCAGTCATTCTGGATAAAACATCTCTTTGACCG
The DNA here is from genome assembly GCA_016801845.1 of Polydactylus sextarius. Classification (NCBI taxonomy): domain Eukaryota; kingdom Metazoa; phylum Chordata; class Actinopteri; family Polynemidae; genus Polydactylus; species Polydactylus sextarius. The sequence goes on from CM028913.1 coordinate 25,300,802, forward strand.
ATGCAGCAGGAAATGAAGACACAGCGAGTGGAGCTTTAATATACGAGACAGAAAATCGTTGTCTGGATGAGTTTCACTGATGAATCTTTAGTCCTGATCCAGGATCAGGTCTGAGAGCAGACTGCAGCTAAAAAAACTGCAACGTGTGACGGTAACATCTGCTCTCAGACGATGGATGTTACAGAAGTTTATTTAAACAGAAGCAGAGTTTAGATTTAAACCCTGAAGTTTAATCATCTGATTCTCAGAGAAACTGTAGGATGAAGCTTAATTTAATTTAATTTAATTTAATTTAATTTAATTTAATTTAATTTAATTTAATTTAATTTAATTTATTTAATTTAATTTGATTTAATTTGATTTTTTAAATTTTATTTAAGGTGTTAATTATTATTATTAAAATGTATTAATTTTATTAATTTGAAATATTTTACTTTCTATTAATTTATTGTTCTATGGTTGCTATTTTATTTAATTTTGATTAATACCTTTTATAGTTCATTTTAATTGAAATTTAATTTGATTTAATTTTGTTTGATTTAATTGTATTCAATTTTATTTTCTTAAGTTATTAATTATTTTTTTTTAATTTTAATATGTATTTTAATTAACTCAATTTATTCTTAATCTATTTAATTTTAATTTAACTTACTTTAATTTTATTTTATTTTATTTAAGATAATTTTAATTTTATTTTACTTTATTTGTATTTAATTTTAATTAAATGTTAGTTTTATCTTGTTATATTTTATCTTATGTTATTTTGTTGTGTTATTTTATTTTATTTTATTTTATTTTATTTTATTTTATTTTATTTTATTTTATTTTATTTTATTTTATTTTATTTTATTTTATTTTATTTTATTTTATTTTATTTTGTGCCGTTGGATGTTGGATGAGTTCAGGGTGAATCAGTTCACAGCCTCAGATTAATCTTCTGGTCCTGAGTCAGTTTCAGCAGCAGCTGTTTCCTCCCGACGACGCTGCTCGTTTCTCTGCAGCTGCTGTTGATGTTGATGTATCGAGGTCACAGAGAAACCAGATCAGGACGAACCCCGATGAGCTGGCTCGTCCCTCAGCGTCTTCTGTCCTCTTCCTCCTGCAGGTACCGACACACGGTGAGTCTGGGCAGCGTCGCCATCATGTGTGGTTTCTGTAAACCGCCTCAGTCCCTCGAAGCCACTAAAGGCTGCGCCGACTGTAAATCCAACTTCTGTAACGAGTGTTTCAAGCTGTACCACCCGTGGGGAACGCCGCGCGCTCAACACGAGCACATCCTGCCCACCAACAGCTTCAGACCCAAGGTTTGTCTTCACTTCCCGTTGTGATGCTTCCCCTGCGTCGTCACGGCGTCGTCACGGCGTCGTCACGGCGTCGTCCTGACGTCTCCTCTGCTCCTCCAGGTCCTGATGTGTTCGGACCACGAGCAGGAGCGGCTGCAGTGGTACTGTCGCAGCTGCCAGCGGCTGCTGTGTCCCGTCTGTAAACTGAGACGAGTCCACCACGGACACAAGGTCCTGCCTATAGCGCAGGCCTACCAGGCCCTGAAGGTGAGAGTCAGAGTCGAGTCTGAACCACATCAGAGTCCTGATCCAGATCCAGACTCAATTATCGCCTCTGTTTCCTTCAGGACAAAGTCACCAAGGAGGTGAACTTCATCCTGTCGAACCAGGAGACGATCCAGAGTCAGATCAGTCAACTGGAGGCAGCGATCAAACACATGGAGGTGAAACAGCTGCTCAGTTCATCTCACAGGATTTTAATCTGAGTTTTATCAGAAAAAAACGATGAGAATCAACTTAAACACAGTTTACTGTTTCTCTTGGTCCTGAGCAGGGATTTTTTTATCTCACGTTTCCTTCGTCTTCTAAAAGAAACAAGTGAGTTCACTGACGTTTACCTGGAGAGTTTGTTAAACTGTATCTGCAGCTGGAGCAGAGGGTTCAGGTCGTGTGGCGTCGCCCTCTAGAGGTTTGGAGTCTCATGTGTCTCTGTTGTCTCTCTGCAGGCGAACAGCACCGTGGCTCTGCAGCAGCTCAACCTCTGCATGCAGGATCTGTGTGCGGCGGTGGCCGAGCGTCAGGGGGCGCTGGTCGTCGCTCTGGACGGGTCCCGCTGCCGCAGGGAGGACGCTCTGTCCGCGCAGGTGTCGGAGAGGCGTGGCCTGCTGGAGCACGCCGGCCTCATGGCGTACACACAGGAGCTGCTGAAGGAGACGGACGCGCCGTGTTTCGTTCAGGCCGCTAGAGTCACACACAGCAGGTTCCTGCATCACATCAGACGCTCAAACCTTCTTCTTCTTCTTTTATTCTCCTAATCACTTCCTGTCTGTGTCTCCTCCTGCAGGCTGGTGAAGGCCATAGAAAACCTCCAGTGCTTCACTCTCGCTGCTGATCCTTCGTTTAGACATTTTCATCTTGATGCATCTAAAGAGGTGAAGCTCCTCAGCAGCATGGAGTTCATCCGTGGTGAGACGCTTCGTTCCTGAAGTAAACTTCCTCCTTCTTTGTCTTGATCTCAGTCAGTTTAACTCTTCATCTTCTCGTCTCCTCAGCTCCTCTGGCTCCGGTCATCGACACTCAGAAGACGCTGGCGTACGACCAGTTGTTTCTGTGCTGGCGTCTCCCTCAGGACTCGGCGGCGGCGTGGCATTTCTCCGTCGAGTACCAGCGTCGAGCGGGAGGAGTCGGGGCGGCGTGGGGCGGCACCAGATCTGCCAACGCTGCGGTGGCGTGGCAGCGTCTGGACGAGGTGAGAGGAACCAGCGCCGTGATCGACCGGCTGCAGATGGACAGTGTCTACGTCCTCCGGGTCAGAGGATGCAACAAGGCCGGGTTTGGAGATTACAGCGAGGAGGTTTACCTGCACACGCCGCCGGCTCCCGGTGAGACACGACGACCTGAAACCACCTGAAACAAGCTGATATGTTTTAAATCAAACACACAAAGGAATGAAGCAGAAACTGACACCAGATTAACAAGATTTCATGAAACAAATCGACTTCTAGATGTTGAAGAAACAGTATTTTCTTTGGCTAAGACAACAAATGAGATAAAATAAGATAAAAATGTTTCATATAAACACAGAGACAGTTGATATTAACACCGACTAAAGACAGAGAAACAGAAAGAGAACAATAAACTCATTAACTGACTCTTCCTGATCCGTCTTTTCTCTCCGTCTTTGTTTTTTATTTCAGCTTCGTCACCAAACTTTCCTTTTGTCTTTCGTCGACTCTGCTTGTTGTTTCTCCTGATGATTTTTTCTGCTCATTCATCCTTTTATAAGGTTTACTTCCTGTTTCTCCTCCTCAGACTCTAACTCTTCCTCCTCCTCCTCCTCCTCAGTGTTGAGTTTCTCCCTGGACTCTCGTTGGGGTCTCCACGCCGACCGCCTGGCGTTGGGTCGAGGTCAGACGTACGCCCGCAGCGTCCCGGGTCTCTCCCTCCTTCAAGCTGCCGACCGTACGCTCACTTCCTGTCATCTGACCTCTGACCTGCTGGTGGCCGACCTGTCCGTCACTCAGGGTCGACACTACTGGGCGTGCTCAGTGGAGCCGGGCTCCTACCTGGTGAAGGTGAGAGGAGTCGTTGGTTTTGTTTTTTTTTCTTTATTAAAACTTGAATCAGCTTCACGTCAGTGTGACTCTGTGTTCGTCTTCTTCAGGTCGGTGTCGGACAGGAGGCGAAACTCCAGGAGTGGTTCCACCTCCCTCAGGACATGGCCAGTCCTCGGTACCTACACCTCCACCTCACTGACCTACACCTCAGTTACCTACAATTACTGCTCCTGCTGACAAGTTGAGACTGAACTGACACTTTACACACATTGATACCAGGATTAACTGATTGTAAATGGATGTGGATGAGGCAGTGAAACACTGATCTATTTATCACGCCATGTTGTAACCTTTAGTCTAGGCTTATATTTTCTCCACTGACAGGATCGTAAACTCTAGTCCACACTAGTCGACTTCACCATGGATCAGTGAGTTTCAGTCTCTGTTGTGATCGTTGGCGACTTGTGTTCCCATGATGTGGAGTCTCAACAACTGGTCTGAGACCTGTAGTGTTCACACTACAAGACTTGTCAGTGATTGACTCCCGATCACACCGTGACGTCACCAAACTCTACGTCTGGTCACGTGAACTAGACAGGATGTAGCCGCTGCTTCTCACCGTGATTTACAGCCGTTTATTGTTGACGAGCACCGGTGAAGACGCTGCCTCCGACACAGACTAAACCGCTAAACCGGGCGTGTAAACATCACCATGGCAACACGCTGGTTTTCACGGTGGAGCTGAAATCAGCAGCAGACCTCCCGGTACCGGGTAACATCTGGATCAGATGCGGGAGTTTGTAGAAAGTGAAAATGAAAGAAAAAGCGTTAAAACGTCAGACTTTTAAACGTGGTTGTGAGTGAATCAGTGAGACGGCAGCAGCATTTATCTCACATCCCTCCTCTGATTGGCTGTCGCTCTTTGTCAGTCTCTTCAGACTCCTCCAGTTTTCTAACATGACAGATCCAGTCCCGGTCTCAGACCAGGTCCCGACGGCCTCTGATGGAGTCGTTAGGGCTGTTCACACATTATGATCATTAACTGATGATTCACCAACCATCAGAGGACCAAGTCCACCAGACACCACCACTGGAGATCACTGGTGGAGTCAACTGGTGTCAACTAACTTTCCTGTTACATGATCAGTGTGGTTGTTTCTTCTTTTAAATGTGTTGTAATCATTTATGAACCAGACCTTCATCTATCAGCTTCAGTAACTGTGAATGTGAGGTTACAACATGGCGTCCATGAGTCATGTGATCCTTCAGTTTCCTGGTCCTCAGTGTGTCTCCTTCTCCTCCAGCTGTGACCCCGACAGTGGCCATGACAGTGGAGCGGAGGACGGCCAGGACTCTCCTCCTTTCTGCTTCCTCACCATGGGGATGGGAAAGATCCTGCTCCCTCAGGGTCACGGTCCGGGTCAGAGCCACGGCGACGGCCACGGCGGGGGGGTCCACTCCCACAGCAGCAGCAGCAGCAGCCATGGGAACCTGCCCCACCCTCACACCACCCCCCTGCCGCCGCGGCTCGGGGTGTGTCTGGACTGCGACAAAGGACGTGTCGCTTTCTACGACGCCCACTCGCTGCGGGTCTTGTGGGAGGGGCACGTGGACTGCTCCGCCCCCGTTTGTCCTGCCTTCTGTTTCATCGGTGGGGGGGCGCTGCAGCTCCAGGACCTGGTGGCCAATCGGAGCATCGAGGAGCCGCCGCCGAGGAGGGTGACCATCCAAACACGGGCCACAAACCTCAGTAAATAAAGTTTATATGCAACATTTATTACTGACCGACGTGACGACGTGTGACGATAAAATTATCTGACGTTGTTTTGCATTTGCACCTAAAAATATCAAATCAAATCAGATGAAAACAGATCAAACCTCTCCTCTGGCTTCTTTCATTTATGTTTTTTGGGTTTTTTTTCTTCTTGTGGCTGAATTTCTATGCAGATTTTAAAAAAGAAAAAGAACAACACGCCGTCCCTTTACTCGTCATGTGTCTCTGACAGATCAGACGTCAGAGACGTTGCATGCACCACGACGGCGACGTCCTCGTTTCCTCGTCACCAAAAAGACGGTTGAATATTCTGGTTAAAGTTCTGCAGAAACATGTGGAGTGTTTACACGCCGCCGCCTGTAGGTGGCGCCATCGTTCAGTGTTTAAACTGTGAGTCTCAGCTCATGTTTGTTGAATGTACAAGTCAAGTTATTTATCACTGAGATATTTTCAAATCAGTTGGCTCCGACTGTATTTTCATATCTGATGAGATGATTTTCTGCTCTATGAGTGTGTGTGTGTGTGTGTGTGTGTGTGTTCTGTCTTGATAAACATTGTGTGTGTGTGTGTGTGTGTGTGTGTGTGTCGACTCTGCACTTGAATGACTTTAGACTGTAGCATCTCAGAAACTACACATTTGCAGATTTGTTTCTGTGGCACAATAAATAAAACGACTGATGCCTGAAACCTGGACTCACTGTGTGACACACACACACACACACACAAAAAAAAACTATTACAAACGTTTCAAATGCAACAGTTGATTTAATTGTCACCTGTTATTAAGTTGTTAAGTCGTCACATTTCTGACAGATTGTAATCTCTCAGCAGTAATCCACCAGGATTAAACTAACAGCTGCAGTCTGATACACCAGGTTTAGAGTGTGTGTTTAGTGTGTGTGTTAGTGTGTGTTGTGTTGGTGTGTGCCGGTGTGTGTTGGTGCGTGTTGGTGTGTGTTAGTGTGTGTTGGTGTGTGTTGGTGTGTGTTGTGTGTGTGTGTGTGTTGGTGTGTGTTGTGTGTGTGTGTGTGTTGGTGTGTGTTGGTGTGTGTTGTGTGTGTGTGTGTTGGTGTGTGTTGGTGTGTCTGTGTGTGTGTTGGTGTATGTTGGTGTGTGTGTGTTGGTGTGTGTGTGTTGGTGTGTGTGTGTGTGTGTGTGTGTGTTGTCTGTGTGTGTGTTGGTGTATGTTGGTGTGTGTGTGTTGGTGTGTGTGTGTTGTGTGTGTGTTTGTGTGTTGGTGTGTGTGTGTGTGTTGGTGTGTGTTGTGTGTGTGTGTGTGTGTGTGTTGGTGTGTGTGTGTGTTGGTGTGTGTTGGTGTGTGTGTGTTGGTGTGTGTTGTGTGTGTGTTGGTGTGTGTTGGTGTGTGTTGTGTGTGTGTGTGTGTGTGTGTTGGTGTGTGGTGTGTGTGTGTGTGTGTGTGTGTTGGTGTGTGTTGGTGTGTGTGTTGGTGTGTGTTGGTGTGTGTTGGTGTGTTGGTGTGTGTTGGTGTGTGTGTTGTGTGTGTTGGTGTGTGTGTGTGTGTGTTGGTGTGTGTTGGTGTGTGTTGGTGTGTGTGTTGTGTGTGTGTGTGTGTGTTGGTGTGTGTTGGTGTGTGTTGGTGTGTGTGTGTTGGTGTGTGTTGGTGTGTGTTGGTGTGTGTGTGTGTGTTGGTGCTTGTGCCGACCTGTGTCTTCCTGTGTCTCTTCTCTCTTGTGTGTTGACTCGGTCTGAGCTGCTTCAACAGGTAAAGTGGATCTTTTGTTGCTGGGAGATTAAATATAATAACAATAATAATGATATTGTGTGACACACCTCAACACACCTGATACAACCTGAGGACGCCTGTGGTTTGATCACAGAACCGATCACACTCTTTTCTTTAATAAGCTGTAATCACACGCCATGAATGTGGATGTTACACAAAAGATGAAGATTTCATTTCAGTTCCTGCATCGACTGAAAACATTGCAATCAAAGATCTGGCCGCTGTCGTTAGGGGGCGACGTTGAGCTGAATTCAACATTTTAATTTTTATTTATTTGCAGCCTCGTGTGTCGATGAACCCGTGACACCTCGAGGCCTCGTGTTGACGCGACATTTGGAGGAAGAGCTGCAGTGAAGAGTGTTTCCACGTCTCGTTGCATCATTTCTAGGTTTAGTTTACACGTGTTTACCTCAACATGTCAACGTAGCTGTGAACTCACCTCAACTCACCTGAGTTAACGTGTCACATGCAGCGGTGGAGGCGTCCGGCTTCAGAAAGTCAAAGTCCTGCCTCATTCCTGCTCCAACCATTCACATGGACCATCTGATTCTAATTAGCACAACTCTTCAGGTTGATCAGCTAATTAGTGAAATCACCTGTGTTGCACCAAAACATGGACAAAGGACTTTTACTTTCTGAAGCCGGACACTTCCACCTCCAGATGTGATGACGTGATCGACTTTCTGATGAAAATAAAATGGAATTTTACTGGTTTTCTTCCTCCTTCGTGTGTTAGTGTGTGTTATTTATGGTGTGTTACTGTGTTATAGTGTGTGTTAGTGTTTCGCTGTTGGTCAATGTGTATTAGTATGTGTTATAGTGTGTCAGTGTGTATCAGTGTGTGTTAGTGTGTGTTAGTGTGTGTCAGTGTGTGTCAGTGTGTGTCAGTGTGTGTCAGTGTGTGTTAGTGTGTGTCAGTGTGTGTCAGTGTGTGTTAGTGTGTGTTAGTGTGTGTCAGTGTGTTGTGTGTCAGTGTGTGTCAGTGTGTGTTAGTGTGTGTGTGTGTGTCAGTGTGTGTCAGTGTGTGTCAGTGTGTGTCAGTGTGTGTTAGTGTGTGTGTGTGTCAGTGTGTGTTAGTGTGTGTCAGTGTGTGTCAGTGTGTGTTAGTGTGTGTTTGTGTTAGTGTGTCAGTGTGTGTCAGTGTGTGTTAGTGTGTGTCAGTGTGTGTCAGTGTGTGTCAGTGTGTGTTGTGTGTCAGTGTGTGTTAGTGTGTGTCAGTGTCAGTGTGTGTGTGTGTGTTGGTGTGTTAGTGTGTGTGTGTGTGTGTGTGTGTTAGTGTGTGTCAGTGTGTGTCAGTGTGTGTGTGTTAGTGTGTGTGTGTCAGTGTGTGTTAGTGTGTGTTAGTGTGTGTCAGTGTGTGTTAGTGTGTGTCAGTGTGTGTTAGTGTGTGTTAGTGTGTGTCAGTGTGTGTGTGTTAGTGTGTGTCAGTGTGTGTTAGTGTGTGTTGTGTGTGTGTGTGTCAGTGTGTGTCAGTGTGTGTGTGTCAGTGTGTGTCAGTGTGTGTCAGTGTGTGTCAGTGTGTGTTAGTGTGTCTCTACCTGAGTTGAGTCAAACCTCACGTTGACTGAACATCTGGTGAAAGTTGTTTTCACGTTGACTTTGATTGAAGCGAGTTGATAAAACTGCTGAAGAAGAAGTTGCAGGTGAAGCCTCCGACTTTACTGAAAAATGTGCAAACGGAGCAGGAAGCTGCACAAGTGTTCGCTAATGCAAGCACACACACACACACACACACACACACACACACACACACACACACACACACACACACACACACACACACACACACACACACACACACACACACACACACACACACACACACACACACACACACTGTAGGTCCCAGGAACAGCTGTGTCTCTGTTCTATCCTCAGCACCTCTGCACATCACACTCAACACACACACAATCACACACACACACACACACACACACACACACACACACACACACAAACACAAACACACCACAATATCACAGAGGAACTCCAGCTGTGGTCGACACTTTTTTTCCAAAAAAAACAAGTTTTGGAGAAAAAAAAAAGTCTGTGATACAAAAACAAGGTGGATCCAACTGTAACACACACACACACACACACACACACACACACACACACACACACACACACACACACACACACACACACACACACACACACACACACACACACACACACACACACACACACACACACACACACACACACACACACACACCGTCTTTGTGGCTGTTTAAAAAAACTCCCACAAATCCCCACAAATTTCTACAAACAAAAACACACAGAAATCTTCCACCTGCATGACTGTGTGTGTTTCTGGACGAATGCCAGAGTGTGTGTGTGTGTGTGTGTGTGTGTGTGTGTGTGTGTGTGTGTGTGAGCGTGCTCAGACAGGACCAAAGCTCTGCAGGATCTCTGAGTATTTACGTGGAAGCGTGTCTCTTTTTACTCTGTAAAAACATTAGTCGTTGTTTTAAATCTGTAAATCCTCTCACACTCCTGTTTGTCTTCAATTCTTCTTCACTGTTTCCTGTTAAATTATCAGGAATATAAACATGATGATTTTCAGTTGAAAGAGAAACAGAAGTGACAGAAAGAGAAACACAAACAGTCTCACAGTTATTAAAAAAAAAAAAACCAGGAGGAAACCTGAGAAGAGTGACATATATGAGAGGTGAAAAGTGTGTATATCTTGGCTGACAGTGTTTTGGTCCAGGAGCTGTGTCCTCTGACAGTTTAATGACTGGTTGTCCACACGTCAACTCACTGCTGCTGCAGGGAGGTGGAAACAGGAGGAAGGAGGACTGGGACAGGACATACTGAACCAAACTCAAACCCTCAGGACTCCAGAGGCTCCGACTGCAGCAGAGTTGAGGTCTTTGAGTCGTCAAAGAGCTGAGGAGTCACATTTTTCCTCCTTTGACTCGTTGAGTTTATTCGTAGGAAGAGGAAGGTGGTCCATGTCGGACCTCCTCAGCTGTGCAGCCTCAGGAAAAAACAAACCAAAAAAAAAACAAAAACTGCTGATTAGAAAATGAAAACAAAGCAGGAGAAGTTGTAAAAGTGTAAAAATGCTCGGTGCACATGTTCCTCTGTAAATACCTGCAGCAGCAACTGCTCCGACGGCTGAAAGTGGAGATAAATGAGAGAAGAGGTGGTGGGTTGATGATTTACTGTTAACGTCCAGAATAAAGTTGATATTTTAAGAATCAACTCTCTGACACATAAGCTTTTATTTCATGTATTCTCTACTTTGATGTTCCACAGTAACAATATAAATAAATAATCTTTATTCTAATCTTAACTATTATTTGGATCCAAATAAAATAAAAAAGACGAAGCAAAACGATGCAATGTTGGACGACGACGTCTTTCAGCTCCATTAAAAAGAAAAAAGATGATAAATATATAATAAATAGTAGAAGATCTGTGTTACTAGCCAGTCTCTTCATTACACACACACACATATATATATATATATATATATATATATATAATGTTAAACTAATTAAATCAAATCAAATCAAATGTTAGTATGATGTCATCGTCTTGAGAGAAAAAGAAGAAAACTGACAGGAAAATTTAAAATAAGTAGAGTTTTACTTAGTCTGAACGTTAATAACAACGATGGGAAACTTTAAACTTCTTACACGTGTGCATGTGCAGTACGCGCGCACGCACACACACACACACACACACACACACACACATACAAGTAACTATCTGGGAAAATGTGGAAGTTTCTGCATTTGTCATGTTGTTGATTGTGTGATCAATCTGTACAACAAGACAAAGACAAAATAAATGAGGTGATAGTGTGTGAGAGTGTGTGTGTGTGTGTGTGTGTGTGTGTTCATGGGAACTAACAGATAAATGAGTGTGTGTGGGTGAAGGGTCGTCAGGAAAACTGAGAGAAGCACATTCCTGCTCTCTGCTTCAAAACAGCAGCTGGGACAGGTGTGTGTTTTTACTGATGGCACAGCATGTGTGTGTGTATGTGTGTGTGTTCAAAGCATGCAGACTCAGCACACACACACACACACACACACACACACACACACACACACTGTGTGTAATTACACAGCAAACAAACCAAAACAGATTAAATCAGATCAGAAGTCGCTCATAAAGACAAAAATAGACACGAACATACACATGGTTTGTCTGGGAGAGTGTGTGTGTGTGTGTGTGTGTGTGTGTGTGTGTGTGTGTGTGTGTGAGAGAGAGAGAGAGAGAGACAGAGGTCACACACTGTACGATAGTCAGCATGTGTGTGTGTGTTGGTAAGGAGACAGTCTCAGCTTCAGGAAACAGAGGGATCCTGTTTGTGACTTGTTCTCATTGTTCAGCTGATTATCACCCCCCACCTCCCCCTTCCCTCCCCTCTCTCACCCTCTCTCACTCACACACACACACACACACACTCCTATAGAAAACACAGGCCTGATGTTAGGACCACAGACCACAGACGTGCACTGATTTCCTGCGCCGCACTCGACTCGTTGTCTCTTTACAATAAAGCTGAAGTTGATAATGAAGGGAGTGTCCAGTCAATCTGTCTCCACGTAACTAACACAGACACACACAGACACACACAGACACACACAGACACACACACACACACACACGCACACACACACGTCTTCATTTCATCAGAAACACCTCACACATCCTGATCTCCTCCGCTCATCATTTAGTCATCGTTCAGACTGATAAACCACCAACCTTCATCCTCGTCTCTGACTAATTCTTCTTCCTAAAACTCAACGTTTTTATCTTCGACTGAAAACTAAACTAAACTAAACCTCATGACTCATCTGACCCAGTTAAAGTGATTTAAAATGAAACATTGTTATTGAACTTTTAGTCAAATGTAACAAAACTAATCCAGTCGACTCGTCGTTCTTCTCCAAAGTTTCACTGTTGTCACAGTTTTATCTTCACAGGTGGGAACAGATTTCTTCTCTCAATGTCCAAATATAAAGTTAAAATATCTGTGTATCTACCGACATCGTTCAGAAACGATTCACTTCACCTGACGAAGCTAACGACAGTAGGTTTTCATTCAGGTATGAACAGGAACACGTCGGCTCCAGTGGAATAAGACGTCAGATAAACGTCACATCTTAAACATCAAGATAAACATACATGACACAAACATAATCATCATGATTAATAAAAACATCTGCTTCTGTCCGAACATATTGGTTCATGTTTAAACATCTTGACATGTTTTATATAAATATTTCGTTGTTTTTTGTGAAAAGCTACGAGTGTTTCCAGATCTGAGCCGTCTCTTAGTTGAGCTCCAACCTTCATGTTGAGACAGTTTCTTCACGTGTCTCTTTTGCAAAAGTTTCGCAAAACTTGGTTTTTCCTGAGCTGAGAAGAAGACGATGATGTGCATTGAATTAAAGAAAGAAAATATCCAAAAACACACGGAGGCGTGTGAAGTGTAATTATGTTGTGTTTCTTTGGGTCTGAGGCAGATTAATGACATTTCACTTCATGTCAACGAGGAAAACTGATGAGAGAAGAAAGAATTAGGACTCAACCTTTAACATGAGAACAAGGGGAAGTGGATGAAACTGATGACGTCAGGATGTTGATCCTATCGTCATCTTTACTACATTTACATCAACTCACTGGTTTGGTATCAATCAGTAAATCAGTCAGTTTCTTGTGTTTGTTTGACACAAGAAGTCGAACTTGAATTTCTCCTCCGACTTCTTTCCTTCTCCGTCGCAGTTTTAGTTTTAGTTTCCTTCCTGGATCTTACTGAAACATTTTCTCTTTGATCTTTTTCTTTCAACAGCGTCTTGTTTATCTTCAGCTCCACTCTTCTCCCGTACGACGCTGGAGAACCAGCACAATGCTGTGTTGTTACTGACACAGAGAGTGTGTGTGTGTGTGTGTGTGTGTGTGTGTGTGTGTGTGTGTGCGCTCTTTGAGCTCAGGAAGAGAAGCCACGTACAGCGTTACACACACTTACACACACTTACACACACTCTGGGGATGAGAATCTCTGGCGTGGTGTTTCCCACCGCTGCTGCCTCTGTTTTAACACACTCATACAAACAACAAGCTCATTGGTGCTGCAGCTTCATCAAACAGGCTTTTGTCTCTTACACACACACACACACACACACACACACACACACACACACACACACACACACACACACACACACACACACACACACACACACACACACACACACACACACACACACACACACACACACACAAACACACACTCTCTCTCACTCAATCTTCCTCCTTCAAAGCAAATAAACATCAGTGATTAAGATAAAAATTTATTCACCTTTAAAAACCTTCACATCTTCGTCCCTTTCACTCATTTTGCATATAAATGTTCTTATTGTTACATATATAGTCGCCATGACGACCAACCTCCAGAAAAAAAAACAAGAACATTTTTCTTGTAAACACATCACCGACTCTTTATAAAAACTGACCGTTATCATAGAATATTTATAATATAATAGAATATTTGATCAAAAAGACTAAAATAAAATATTTATATAGAAAACTCACATCGTTCTGAAGGAAGTGACATCATCACAGGTAAAATAGCAGCTAACGTTAACGTTACATCTTTGGCTCAAGACTCACGTCGCTGGACTGTGATTGGACGACGAGTCGGTGGCGTCCGACGCCGGACACGACTCGTTTAAAGGCACTTTGAAGACAAAACGTGGAGGATGATGGTGAGATTCTTCTGCTGCTTCGCCCTCGTCGTCGCAGCTCAAACCTGTCATCCTGTAACTGATCCACAGACGTTTCCTCCTCACGTCGTCAGATCTGCAGCGGTTTATAAGACGGTGACCCTTGACCTCCGGGGGCAAACCTCCAGAACAGATAGAACCTGATGAGGCTGGTGAAGATCCCCGGTGTGTTAGGAACCTGCACAGGAAAGCAACAGAAAAACAGACGAGAAAAGAGGATCAGAGTTTCTGTTGAACGATGGTTGACCCGCGAGTCGAACCCAGGACCTTCTTGTGAGGTAACAGCTCTAACCCCTGTAAATATAAACATATTCAACTTAAATAAAATAAATAAAAATCTCCTGCTGTGGAGAAAACCTGCTCTGACGGAGCAGACTTGAAGTCAAGACGGTTCATGACTCAATTCAATTCAATTCAATTTATTTTATTTATATAGCGCCAGGTCATAAAAACATTTATCTCAAGTCACTTTACATAGAGAAACCAACATTTCCACAATGAGCAGCTCTTGGTGACAATGGAGAGAAAAAACTCCCTTTTAACAGGAAGAAACCTCCATCAGAACCAGACTCAGAGTGGACGGTCTGATCTGCCTCGACCGGCTGGAGAGAAATGAAAACAGGGAAAAGAGAAGAGACAGAGGAAAGAGGGAGGAGGACGGGGGAGGAAGAAAGTCTCAGTCTCTGAAAGTCTCAGAAAGACTCAGTCGACAAAGAAGAGACGTTTTTAAAACCAGCGACAGAAGAGAATCAATACATAGTTTCTATAAACAGAATCAAAGAAGCGAACGAAGCGACACATTGAAACCGTCACAAAGTGATCGCACGGTTTCAATGAATCAACACTGGTCACTACAACCATGAAACACAACGTTAAAAACACTCAGACGGTTCTGATCTCTCTCCCTCGGGTTTTTGTTTGTTTCATACACTTGTTGGAGGTGATGACTCTGATAGAATCGGTAAATCAGAACCAGTTCTCCGTTGGAACCGGCTCTCGATTCCCACCCTCAGTTTTGATTCTTTGATCCTTGTTCTGTGATGTGACATAGACACAATAAAATGTGGTTTTGCTCCTATTTGACATCTTTTATCTTTTCAGTCTGAACCAGCCTCGTTATGAAATTCAAGCACTTGACTCTGATTGGCTCCAACACACTTCAACATGACCAGGTGAAAACTCTTTTTGATTCTCTGTCGCCTTTAAATCAGGACACTTTAAACACTGAATGTGGTGGTATCTTACCACGATGTAGTTGTCACGGAGCTGGAGGCCGTAAAGCACCCAGGAGGTGGAGGTGAAGAAGGTGGCGACGGTCAGAGGAAACGACAAACACTGAACGTTACCGCTACGCACGATGGCCACCTGAGGAAGAACCGTCAATGGACAAACACAACATCAACTACCAGGTTTTAAATCAAAAAAATCCAGAGTCACAGTCGCTCTAGGTCTGTTAACAGATGATGATGAGTTGATACTTTGTGTTGGTAGAAACATCACATCAGTCACATGATGTTTTGTAATTTGAACCTAAAGAGTCATAACGACAGTGTGAGGGACGTAGAGTTGACTGGAGACAAATGTCTGTGTTTTAAACCAGTGTCAGACTCAAACTAACATGTGACTTGTGGTAGTGAGGAGACGGTTCCTACAGACAAACCAACGTGTCTGAACTTTGTAAATGAACAAACTGATTCTATAGAAGATTGTTGATGAAGTTACTTTGTTACACTAGAGTTAGACAACAATTATCATAATAACTGGTGATGAAGGTTGTTCCACATCAGCAGATTCATCATGTTTCTTGATCTTCACAGACACATCAACCTGTTGTTCAGGAAAGTGATGAATCTGCTGATGTGGAACAACCTTCATCACCAGTTGTTATAAAACCAGACGTTGGGTAAGTCTTGTAAAACAGTGTTTTTAATAAACTCTGGGTTCACTTACTAAGTTATCAGTACTTCAGTTTATGTGTATGGACCCTATTCATGCTACTGCTGAAGTGAAGTGATATTTTGAGCTTTATTAGTGGTTAAAAAATGACAATTTAGATACGTTTGGCTGACTGCCCCATTTACTTTCATTGTTAACTATTTGGTTGTGAAAACAAAAGGTCAAATGGTAAAATAAAACTAAAAATGAGTTGATCAGAAAAGACATAAACACCTCAGAGTAAAAGAAACTGTAGATTAATATGTTATTACTATTTTAAATGTTGCTTCAAACCTTGAACGTCCCTTTAAATGTAACATGTGGAATTCGATGCCGTGTTTACTGAGACTTTACTCTGTGTTGTTTTATGTAAAACTGAGAGCGACAATAACAGGAAGTCACAGATGATGGGAAGAAAGGCAGGAAACTGAGCGAGGGTGACTGGAGGAGGAGGACAGGAGGGTGAACGAGGACGGAGGACGGGGCTGAAGGATGAAATGAAGACACAAACGGAAAGACAGAGAACGAACGGAGGATTTATTCCTTCACTGGGGAATCGCTGCACGTGTGGAGTTGGCATGAAGAAGACGAGAAGAGGAAGACGAAGAGGAAACGTATCTGCAGGTGTTTATAGTAAAAGACACTGTGACACATCAGGAAACACATCTGATCTACAAATATTAATGTTGTTTTGTTCATATCTAAAAGACGGTTGTGT
The DNA here is from genome assembly GCA_016801845.1 of Polydactylus sextarius. Taxonomy (NCBI): domain Eukaryota; kingdom Metazoa; phylum Chordata; class Actinopteri; family Polynemidae; genus Polydactylus; species Polydactylus sextarius. Next base: position 25,317,281 of record CM028913.1, read on the forward strand.
TTGTTTTGGCTGCAGGTCGTTATTCAGCTGGTTTTACTTCAACAGTTGAGTCACTCACTAATGTCAATGTTTCCTCTGTCACAAGAGTCTTTGTTTAACAAATAAACACAAACTGAAAGAAAGAAAAAATAAGCCAGACAGGAAGGGGTCAGGTGTCTCATTTCACAACGACAGACGACAAAGTTCAGCTACAGTCAGCATCATTATCTCCATCTTGGCTCCGTAGCAGGAGGAGGAGGAGCCGCTGATGTGTTCTCAAACTGGTCATAAATGGCGTCAAATCACGTCCTTGAAGATTATGACAGTGTCACAAGACAAAACATGATATGAAGGATCTGAGAAACAGGCACATGATACTGTTTTACATCAACAGAAGTTTGTAAAAGTTGAGAGACGAGTCGAGTTGAGCTAGAACGGTGGAAAAGCTCTACTAGTTGACGTCAGTACAGGAGAGTATTTACATGGAAATGTACAAATTCTCATCAGTTTGTGTCAATATAGATGAGTATTGAAGTGGCAATTGAAAGGCTGGATACAACACAATGGTTTTCCACAATCAAAGTGGAAAATACAAGAAACCGAGTAGAGACGAGCTACGTGGCTCTACTCAGTCTCTAGTGTTTTCTACTTGGTGCTAGTTCCTGGTTCCAGCTACTGTTTTAGTTCCTACTCTGTGGAGGAACCAATGGAGCTGAGTCGATACTAAAACGTGACGTGAACAGACGCCGGCCACTGATTGGTCAGAGGGAGTGTCTTCACAAGCTGCCACCAGACGCCAGTTGAGTTGAGAGAGCGTCAACAAAATAATCAAGCTCCATTTTTAAACAGGACAAGAGTGACAGCCATCGTCGTAGCTACCTGGTCGTAAGCTAACCCAGCAACAAGTACAGCATCTCCTCCATGTCCATTAATGTTTACTGATGTTTTAGTGTCGTGACGTCGCAGCAGTTTGACTCCACTCACCACATTCACGTGGAGGAGGAACCAAACTGTGATGGAAAACAACATGTCTGCTACCAGACTGAGTAGAGTCCAGTAGAGTCCAGTAGAGTCCAGTAGAGTCCAGTAGAGTCCAGTAGAGACCAGTAGAGTCCAGTAGAGTAGAGACACAACCATGTGGTGGAGACTTTTCCTCCAGACGGTGTCGACAGTTAAACGTCAGGTAACAAAGTAACTTCATCAACAATCTTCTATAGAATCAGTCTGTTCATTTACAAAGTTCAGACACGTTGGTTTGTCTGTAGGAACCGTCTCCTCACTACCACAAGTCACATGTTAGTTTGAGTCTGACACTGGTTTAAAACACAGACATTTGTCTCCAGTCAACTCTACGTCCCTCACACTGTCGTTATGACTCTTTAGGTTCAAATTACACAACATGAACTTTCTAAACTCGTCTGATGTGATGTTTCTACCAACACAAAGTATCAACTCATGTTTGTCACACTGGATTTATGATGTTTCACACACCTGCAGCAGTGTGTTGACCTCTGTGTGTGTGTGTGTGTGTGTGTGTACCAGGTCAGTGAGTGGTGACAGGTACATGCTGACAGTGACGACGCTGCAGGTGAATCCCAGCTGACTGAGTCGTTCGTCTCCGTCTGGGAGAAACGTTGTGAAATAAAACCAACCACAGACGAGAACGGCGGCGGCCGCCATCGTCTCTGACATCACCATCCTCTGAAACACACACACACACACGCTGTTAAACACATGTACAGACCCGTATGTGACCTCTGACCTCTGACCCGTGACCTCTGACCTTCTGCTTGGTGTAGTGCAGGTACGTGAGGATGTAGATGACCTGTAGAAACGCTCCGATCACGTTGACCAGGACGATGGTTTGGTCCCGCTTCAGCATCCCATAATACAACCAGCCCAGGTTGCTATGGAGACAGGAGGAGCATAAGCATCACTGACACACACACACACACACACACACACACACACACAGTTACACACTTACTTACTTAAGACACGTGGTGAGAAAAGGCAGGAACTGGATGTTGTCAGCACTTTTAGATTCTCTCATCTTCCTCAGGTCTGAGCTGGAAACAAACAAGTAAACAAACATGTAAATAAACACGTCCAGTCAGAGTGACCGTGACCACCACCACCACCACCATCACCACCACCACCACCACCACCACCACCACCACCACCACCAGCAGCAGCAGCAGAGCAGCAGGAGCAGCCATGTTTCTATGTTTCCATGTTTCTATGTTTCTGTTTCCACGTTTCCATGTTTTGCAGTAAATTAAAACCCAAACTTTGTGTGAGACTCACAGTCCTGTGGAGAACATCCCGATCGTGAAGACGATGCAGGCCCATGACAGCAGCTGCAGCAGCTCCATGGACGTGAAACTTTCTTCTTTATGAAGTTAAAACGGTTTTATTCTCGGTTTTTCTGATTATTCATAAATAACAGACCGACTGGAGCCGCTGGCGTCTCTTCTTTCTCTATTTCCGTATTTGCAACCAACGCACTGGCGGTTTCTGCTCTCTGATTGGCTGAGACGTGGAACGGGGCGGGGCGTTCTACGGAGCACGTCGTGGTGATACGTCATCACGTTGAAACGCTGGAGGAAATGAGTTTAATTCAAACTGTATTTATTTCATTTTAATTTATAATTTTATTCTGTTATATTTTATTTTGAAACATTTAAATTATTTTAATAATTTTATCATTTTAATTTTAAAATTTTACTTTATTTAATTTTATTATTTAATTTTATTTAATTCCAGTAAATAAATATTTTTATTTCATCATTTTAGTTTAATATAATGTATTTTATATGTAATATATTATTTTATTTTACCTCATTTCAGTCTGCTTAGTTTTAATTTGTTCAAATTTTATTATTTTAATTTATCTTGTGTTTTAATTCATTATTTTTATTTTTATTTTTTATTTTTGATGTGTTATTACATTTAATTTGATTAATTCTGATTGATTGGATCCATTTTATTTGGATATATTTAATTTTATATTTAACTTTTTTATTTAATTTTTATTAATTTTACTGCTTTTTGTTTTAATTAATTATTTCATTTATTTAATTAATTGTCTTTAATTTAATTCATTTAATTTTTTATATTTTATATATATATATATATATATATTATTTTAATGACATTTCTTTAGATGTTTTGATTAACAGATTTTTTTAAGTTTTCACATTTTCACCTTTGACCTCGGATTAAAACTTCATCGCAGCATTAAAGTATAATATTACTGACGTGTTCATCAGACAGGTTCAGTTTAACATCAGATCGTTTTTATATTTAACTGTTTTTCCAGTGAAGATTCAGTTTTATCTCATCTCTTCATCAGATTCATTTCAGCTCATGTGAATCATTTTTCATGGACAAACGTCCACAAAGTTCTACAGAACAAGTTTCTCATGATGATTTTTTATTTTTTCTTCCATTTCCTTCAAGTCTTTAACAAACAAAAAACCTCTTTGTTTCATCTTTATCATCTCACACTGAAACTCTGATGATGAATGTTTAAGTTTCCTGCTACAACACACACACGTAAAGGTCATTTCACGCCGTCGTATGACATCATCACGTGTGTGATGACACATAGTTGAGTTGAACCTGATGACGATTCTGTTTCATGTTGTGGTTTTTTAAAACGTTTACGTCTTCTGCTTCTTTTACAGGAGACGGAGACTTTTGACAGTTGTCAGTGATCTCTGAGCCTCGTATGTTTCATTCCAACACGACAGCGAACAGACGGATGTTCAACGCTCCTGCAAACAGGAGCAGTAAAAGAAGAAGAGAGTGAGGAGGCGAGAGTGACACCTTCACACCCAGTCGTCAGGTTTCTGCCTCGACTATCCCGCGCTCCGTCTCTCCTTCATCACCCCCTCTCTCTCTCAGCTCGCTGTGTTTGGTTTCCAGGTTGTGAAATCGAAGCCGAGTCATCGGAGGATGAAAGAACGAACGAGAGAAAATCCAGCAGGTTGGCAAAGACCTGGATGACGATGATGGTGATGAAGAGGAGGAGATGTGGAGGCGGCGGCTGCACAACGGTTGAATCATCCTTCACAGAAACAAACCGGACGCTTTTATTTTATAACAGCACAAGTTTTTTATTTCATTTGTTTCACTAAAGATTTTTCAGCTTTTGAACAGTTTCTTATAGTTTTCTCTATGTACAAATTTACATATAAACATTTTTAAAGTAAGTTTCATTAAAAAAAAAACAAAAACAAAACAACAAAAGCAGTTTCAGTTTGAGGTTTGGTGGAGATGAGTCGATGTACCATAAAACTAAAACGTCATTAAGAAGAAGAAGCTCAGCTCCTCGACACTTTATTGTGATTTACATTTATTTTTGATCATTTGGCTTCTTTTATTTGTTCAATTATATAAAACAAAAACACTGGTTTAATGGTTTAATGTTCATGCAACATTTAAAATAAAAAAGAGAACTTGTTTGTAATTTTTTTGATCTCACAGGAGCTGAGTGCTACATGACAACAATCCTACAAAGAGTTGAATATTTCCAGTAAACGATCAATAACGTTTCTATATGAAGATGATGCAGCTGCAGCTGTAGCAGCAGGATGAAGATGATGAAGATGATGATCAGTTTCTTCCAGTTTTTTCTTCTTTAATGGTCAAAAAAAAAATCTGAGATCTTCTGTCGTTGTCGTCGTGAAGACAGAAGAAAAAAAAAAGTCTCTGAGGTTTTTTCTTCTTTGGAACGATCCACATTCCTCATCCACACACACTAACACACACACACTAACACACACACTAACACACTCCATGCTTGTATAAAAACATCTGTATAAAAAAAAAAGAGTTCGTGTTCCCAGCGTCCGGCACCGGTTCAGTTCAGTTCAGTTCGGTTCGGTTCGGTCGGTCTCCGTCTCAGTGCAGCGTCAGAGACAGTAAAACGGGGACGACGGTGAAGAAAAGCGACAGGGAGACGAGCTGCGACGCTGAGCTGCCGATGCTCCTCTGAACGTTGGGCTCCATCACTGCCGGGTCATCTGAGGAGAAACAAGACGACGACGGTCAGATCCAGTTTCATCTTAAACACTTTGACTCTACAGGGAAGGTTTTTTCATCTGTCTGCTGTTTGAGAGAAACGCTCACCTGCCGGGAGACGGTTGGACGGGTTGTGGACTCCTCCTGCTGATGCAAACTTCCCCTTTCCGCTCTCAAAGCTCTTCCCTGTTTCTTCTGCTTTGGATTTGTCCTGGTGAGTTTTTCCAGATCCTTTATGTCCGACGACGTCGACCCGGAGCCTCAGACAGTCCTTACCGTGGTGGTGCATCGGTTTGGCTGCAGATGATCAAGAAAGAAAGAAGAGTTTAACACCAGAAACCTGAGGATCAGGACGAGACGACGACAGAGAACCAGTCGTGTTTAATACTCACAGATATAATAGTAGCTCTCTCCCTGTCTGAACTCCTTCCCCAGGGTGAACGGCGTGAAACGCTGAAACTTCTCAGAGAATTTCTCCGGAGCGTGAGGAGCGAACGGCCTCGAACACTCCCACCGCAGCTGGTCGAAGGAGTGAGGTTTACACACCTCGTAGTCCTCCCGCTCCACCATGTACAGGATGTAGCGCTCGGGGGCGTGCGATGGCACCTCGCTGTGGGCGTAGTGGGGGCAGATGATGTCCAGATAGTCGTTGATCCGCACTTCCACCGTGTACTCGTCCCACAGGAAGCTGCAGACACACAGGAAGAGAGAGGAGGCTGCTGAGAAACGATTTTATTTCACTGAAACAGCGGCTCACGTGTTCATCACACACACGCCCTGGATCACAGAACATACGTGATGAGAGTAATGATGAGGCCGGATCACGGCAGGTTAACGCGTGAAGACACGTTGACGTGTCAGACGACTTGTACAAACTCGTCACCGGGACAGAATTAGAAAGAAACCGCGCAGGTCGAACTCGTTCACTTTACACGAATACACACACACACACCAGAACACACACACACAGAACACACACACACACACACACACACACACACACTCTGTGTTTTCCATTTCGCCTTCAGCAGACTCACTTCTCACCTGTTTTACAGGTACACACATGATTTCCTCACACACACCTCTCATCTGTTTTTCTCACTTTTCACTGACTCGGTTGAAACTTCTGTCTTCACCTAGATGTGTGTGTGTGTGTGCATGTGTGTGTTCACACCACTAATTTGTGTCTATCTGCATTTCTGTGTCTCGATGTCTCTCTAATTTCATCAAAGACACAGATACAGAAGGAGGAGGCAGCCAGACTGTCGCTTCCTTTCTTCTCTTCTACCCTTCATTTAGTTTTATGACTCTTCTTCTTCTTCTTCTTCAGTCTTCCTGTCTCCTCTCTAACCTTGTTTCAATCACACACACACACACACACACACACTCATGTTGGAGGACTAAGAGTCATTGTTGCAGCAGCAGCTCAGAGTTTGACCTCTGACCTTTGTTTCTTCTTAGTTTCGTGTTTCTGATCCGTGTTTTAGTGTAAAGTCAACGTACTGCAGGTGAAGCCGTGTTGTTGTTGTTGTTGTTGTCGTGTTGTTGTCGTGTTGTTGTCGTGTTGTTGTTGTGTGATGCAGCTACATGTGATGTGATGCCGTCATGTTGTTTTTTTTTTTTTTTTCCCTCGACTCAGATTTTGCCCTGAGGGTTGATCTGAAAACTCTGCTGTGTTTAAACTGAGTGTGTGTGTGTGTGTGTGTGTGCAGAGTGAAAGTGACAACACACACACACCAGCTCCTGTGTGTTTACATGTGTGTGTTGTAAGCATCAAAGCCTGTCGTGGCTCCTGTTGTTGTGGCTCCTGTTAGGACCCCCCCCCTCCTCCAACCCCAAGTTACAGACACACTGGCTCCAAATGAAGGGCCTCTAACCCCCACCTTCCTGTCCTGCCTCTGTGTGTGTGTGTGTGTGTGTGTGTGCTACCTGTCAAAACATGCTTTGTTAGCAGCCTGATCACCTCCCTCCTCTTAGAGAAGCGTCTGGTTGTAAATAAATAAATAAATATCTACCTACATGTGTGAAAGTGAAAAGAGAAACATCTGCCGCAGCCTAATTGGCCAAATAATGTGCTCTCATCTTGTTCCTGTTTCCTCAGAGTCAGAAACGAGCGGCCGAGTCTCTCGAGGTAAAAACACAACGATTCAACCTTTTTTTTAATTTTATTTTCATCTTTTATTTTCTGGCTCTGTGTCCTTGTAAATGACTCGTTGTGTCAAAAAAAAAGCTGCAGCCTCCAAAACTGATTCTATAGCAAACTTCATTCAGTTCACACTTTTTTTTTTTTTAAAGAAAACTCTCCTTTTATCCTTCTCCTCACCTCCTCCTCCTCCTCCTCCTCCTCCTCCTCTCCTCCACTGGTCTGGCTAATTAAAAGCTGTTCAGGGTCCGGGGCCAATGTGTTCTCTAGAAAGGAGGCGAGCAGGAATGAATGGGGTGTAATTATACCCTCTCCCTCCCTAAAGACAGGCAGCCTGAAGGCGACAGGGCCCCTCAACCCCCGAACCTCCCCCTCCTCCCCCTCTTCTCCTCCTCCTCCTGCTGAGCTTTCACTGCTCTGACTCTAACGTTTGTTTAGGATCGAATCAGAAACCTCCTCTTCCTCTCCACCTTCATCATCACCATCATCATCGTCATCGTCCGATCTCAGAGGAGCTAAAGTCACATTAACGTGATCGCTGCGTCGTTTGTGACACCGAGCCAGGTGTGTTAAGTTGTTACGAACCTACTTTCAACTGAGAAGCTTCATCTTCTTCGTGTGTGTGTGTGTGTGTGTGTGTGTGTGTGTGTGTGTGTGTGTGATTCTCTGCAGACCCGTATTCAGGGCGTCTCATGCCCCGGGCTGATGAACACATCTGTTTATCAAGGCCTGTGTGTGTGTGTGTGTGTGTGTGTAAACAGTGAAGGTTGAAGGTGGTTGTTTCTCACTATGGAGCTACTCTAGCGTGTGTGTGTGTGTGTGTGTGTGTGTGTGTGTGTGTGTGTGATGATCAGTAGGTGACTCGTTCTTCACTCTCCTCTCGTCACTGGAGCTTTGAAGTCTTGTCATTGTCCTTGCTCTGTTCTTCTTCTATTCTTTATTTTCCCGTCCCCTCTCTCTCTCTCTCTCTCCCTCCATTTGTCCTCCCTCCCCCTCTCTTCCTCCTACGCTGTTTTTTTGGTCAAACAACTGACACAGTAACTTCACTGCTCTTCTTGTTTCAAACTGGCAGCGAAGGGTCACGAGGTTAAAGTTCAGAGTCGCAGCTTCTCACAGTCTGAGTCAGCACCACAGAGGTTTGTTTCACACACACACACACATACAAAACACAGAGAGAGAGAGAGCGAGTCAGCGCTGAAACACTAAACAGATGCACCATGGTCCCGGCCGCCAGCGGCAGCCGAACCATTTGCTGTGCAGGTGATCAGTAGTAAGTGTGCACACGCAGGAATGTGGCGGCGGCGTCCTGTGGTTTGGCTGCTTCACTCTCCTCTCATCAAATAACACTTTTACTCTGACACGTGAACTTAATACTCTATTAATGTGCAGCCGCGTGGCAGATGATCACTTCGTCTGTCTAACAGGCCCGAGGAGGCGCCGCAGACGTGGAGGTGGATCTGATATTCACTGAGGAGTTTTTATGAATCGGTGGAAGAAAATAAAACACAGAAACGTTTCTCACTTATTCAACCTCCTCCCTTCATCCATCACTGTCCACTCTCTCCTCCCTCCGTCTGCCTCCTTTTATTCTCAACAAAATTAACCCATCCCCCCTCTCTGTCTCCCCTCTGTCTCCCCCCTCCTCCCCCCAGTCCTGTCTCCTAACGCTGACATAATAAACCGGAGCTCTTCATCCAGCCTAATTTCTCAACAACAAATCCTTTTCTTTTCTTCTCCCTGCGCCTCCTCCCTCTGCTCACTGAATCTTTTCACTGCGTCTCCCCCGTTTTGTTGCCTCCTATTCTGTCAGCGCTGAATAGAAAAAGACCAAACGGTATCATGCTTGGTTTAATATGTTATGGATGAGGATGAGGAGGATGAAGGGTCACACAGAGTTAATGTGTGAATCTGTAGCGAAGCAGAGAGAAACTGGTTAACATTATTTTATAGAAACTTCTGAAAAAATGAATAAAAATCATCTTCCTGCAGGAGTTGATATGGTGTCAGTTGTGTCCTTTAGGGGGCGGCGGTGAGCTGTGAGTGGATAGCAGGGCCCTGGTATGTGTGTAATGCTATGAATGAGAAGTGTATGTGCAGGAGCACACTCACACATGCATGCCTGCCCACACAGACTACGATAACGCTGGGGCCCTCGCTCCTGCTGCTGCTGCTGCTGCTGCAGAGGTGCCCCGAGCCTCCGCCGGTGGAAAACTACTGAGACCCAAACACAGAGGAAGGTCTGTGAGGAGGACGAGAGGGGGGAGACTTGATGGAGAAGGAGGGGGGAGGAAGTCTGGAGCACAGATAAGGAAACGAGAGGAAGAGCGTAGAGAAAACAGGGGTGCATGGATCCAGAGAGGACGGAGGATTAAATATCTGGAGCGAAGTTGAAGTTAAAGATGTTGTTACATCAGAAACTACTCTGACTGATGTGGGACGGATCCATCTGTGAGATTACTGCTGTTACATTTATATATGTTACACAACAACAACAACACACACACACACACACACACAGATCGAAGAGGTCGTAATGTGGTGGCACAGACACACGTTACATCACTGGAATAAATATTTGTATTTATAGAATAAAAGCTTTATGTCGATGGGTCAGATGGTCAGATTACACCCGTCTGTAATCTGTGTTAAGAGTGTGAGTGTGTGTGTGTGTGTGTGTGTGTGTGTGTGTGTGTGTGTGTGCTCTAATTCTGCTGAGATTAGAGGTCGACGTCTGAATGTAAAAGGTAGAAAAGGTCACACAAGAGACAGAGATGAAGGACGGTTTATTATCAACAACCTTCATCCTCAAATTGAAAACTTCTCATCCTTCAGGCTCCATGAAGCAGACGTAACGTGTTACAACAAGCCTGGCCGCAGACACACACACACACACACACACACACACACACACACACACACACACAGATAAACAGAATATTAGATTACACCAAACTGTGATAAAGGTATGTGACGAAGAAATAAAACCTCATGAACGAAGAGACAGAGACAAATAACTGAAATGACAAGAGTGTGAACGGAGAGAAGATCTGATGATGCACACACACACACACACACACACACACACACACACACACTGTCCCACAGCTGACAGAGTTGAGTATAGTAACAGAGGA
>CM028913.1:25332564-25360064 GCA_016801845.1 Polydactylus sextarius
GAGACCTGTAGTGTTCACACTACAAGACTTGTCAGTGATTGACTCCCGATCACACCGTGACGTCACCAAACTCTACGTCTGGTCACGTGAACTAGACAGGATGTAGCCGCTGCTTCTCACCGTGATTTACAGCCGTTTATTGTTGACGAGCACCGGTGAAGACGCTGCCTCCGACACAGACTAAACCGCTAAACCGGCGTGTAAACGTCACCATGGCAACACGCTGGTTTTCACGGTGGAGCTGAAATCAGCGGCAGACCTCCCCGGTACCGGGTAACATCTGGATCAGACGCGGGGAGTTTGTAGAAAGTGAAAATGAAAGAAAAAGCGTTAAAACGTCAGACTTTTAAACGTGGTTGTGAGTGAATCAGTGAGACGGCAGCAGCATTTATCTCACATCCCTCCTCTGATTGGCTGTCGCTCTTTGTCAGTCTCTTCAGACTCCTCCAGTTTTCTTCCAGTCTCTTCTCCACCACGTGGTTGTGACTCTACTCTGCTGGACTCTACTGGACTCTACTGGACTCTACTGGACTCTACTGGACTCTACTGGACTCTACTGGACTCTACTCAGTCTGGTAGCAGACACGTTGTTTTCCATCACAGTTTGGTTCCTCCTCCACGTGAATGTGGTGAGTGGAGTCAAACTGCTGCGACGTCACGACACTAAAACATCAGTAAACATTAATGGACATGGAGGAGATGCTGTACTTGTTGCTGGGTTAGCTTACGACCAGGTAGCTACGACGATGGCTATCACTCTTGTCCTGTTTAAAAATGGAGCTTGATTATTTTGTTGACGCTCTCTCAACTCAACTGGCGTGTGGTGGCAGCTTGTGAAGACACTCCCTCTGACCAATCAGTGGCCGGCGTCTGTTCACGTCACGTTTTAGTATCGACTCAGCTCCATTGGTTCCTCCACAGAGTAGGAACTAAAACAGTAGCTGGAACCAGGAACTAGCACCAAGTGGAAACACTAGAGACTGAGTAGAGATGAGTAGCTGATGGTGGAAAAGAGGCCTTACACTGGTTTAAAACATAGAGATTTGTCTCCACTCAACTCTACGTCCCTCACACTGTCGTTGTGACTCTTTAGGCTGAAATTACAAAACATGAACTTTCTCTAAACTCATCTAATGATGTTATTTTTTCTACCAACACAAATATCAACTCATCATCATCTGTAAATAGACCTAGAACGACTGTAACTCTCTGATCGAGGTGTTTTGTGGTTGTGTTTTTGAGCAGGAAAAGGTCACATGGAGGATGAACGTTATGAGACAAAGCAGAGGATAAAGAGGCTTATAGAGGCTAAATGACTGGAATATGCTGCTTATTGACTGGGCTTGATCACAGATTGCGTTTCAAGCATTCGCCCTTTGTTCGCCCAACCTTTGTCATTACCGCCGGCTCAGGCTTGTTAACACTTGGCTTTGTTTCATGAGCACATGGACAGCTTGTCACCCCACCGCCCTCTGTCCCTTCATCCCCGGCCTCCTGCAGGCTGACGGCCCCGCGGCTCATAGCGACACACTCCGACAAGCTGCTCGCTCTCTGCTTGCTACAAAGGCATTTCTCCCTCCTCCCATTCATCCCATTCATCTGCATACAGGTGGTCGTCCATTCACACACACAGGGTGGCACACTTCTGCTTAATAGCGCTCCATGTGTTTAGGTTTCATCCCGGCAGGAGGTCGAGTCGTGATCCGAAGACACGTTTTGTCTCTGAGCTTCTTCTTCTTCTTCTGGAGAAACCAAACTGTCTCTAAACGTGCAGCACATGAGAGGACAGGCGCCAAAAACACACACACACACACACACGAGGTGAAACACGGAGGGTGTGTGTGTGTGTGTGTGTGTGTGTGTGTGTGTGTGTGTGTGTGTGGGTGGGGGGTAAATGAGCCACCTCCCTCGGCCCTGGACTAACACCGTCTCACTATTCAGACCACAGGAATCATTAACTGGCCCAGTCAACAGGCACACTTCGGCTGCTCGCTGTTTCCCTGCTGCTCTGTCCTCCTTTCAGTCTCACAGGGACACACACACACACACACACACACACACACAAAAAGCACAAACAACCCAGTGAAATATTTAACCACGGTTGGTTTCTACAGGATCTGTTCCCTCGGCTCATCTGTCGTCTCTGCTGTCGTCCTCTTCTTCCTCCTCTTCATCTGGTCACAGCAGATTCACTACATCTCTCTGATTTATTCCACTTTGTCTACTTTTATTTTCATATCCACCTCCACCCCCCACCCCGCTCGGTGTGGTCTGTTTCCTTCTCTCTCCAGCTACCTGAGGCGGTGCATTTATCCGAGAGAATCCATTATCCTCCTCCACCCTCTGTCCTATTTATCCATCTCCTCACATGCTCCTGGCCTCGGCCCTATATTCATTAACATGGTGTTAATGATCCCAGATGGACCGACATGTACTCTATGGGGGCGAAGTGTTGACTGGCTTCTTCCAAGGGTGTGTGTGGGCGGCTGTGTGTGTGTGTGTGTGTGTACATGTGTACAGAAAAGCATCTACATGTGTGTGGGTACATGTGTTCATAATCACGTTTGCAGAGAAACAGAAAGAGACTGAGGCTGTTTCTGATGATGCTGATGATGGTTGTGTCCTTCTCTTTGAGAGGAAACAACAGCGTTGATCAGACGACGGCGGCAGCGCGGTGTAGGGTAGTGTAGCGTAGTGAGGGACGATGTGTGCTGATGAGGAATTAGTTCCATTATTGGATACGAAGAGAGTGAAGCGACATTCCCGTTTTTCTCTGCACAGAAATAATCGTCTGTGCACAAAGAGCCACTTAAATAAGACGACAACAGCTTGTTCACGCGGATCTGAGTCACTTGCTCACTCTTATCGCTAATAGTAAGATTTCACTCCTCGCCCACTCGATTCTCACTTCAATTATTATTATTATTGTTATTAATCCAGAGAGAAACCTGAGGATTTAATTTAATTTAATGTATAAATGAGAAGAAGAAGCTGCAGGTTTGTTTTCAATTTAAAATGAAATGACGTCACCACGAGGTCGAACCTGTCGCTTCACATCTGTGTTTGTTTTCATGTTTTTAAGGAAGAAAAAAAACAGTTTGACATTTTAAGAGATAAAATGAGCAGGTTTGTCCCAGTTGCCTGGCAACATCACTGTGACCACCAAGTGGCAGAGACAACAAGTCGTCAAACACACAATTAAATAAAAACTCAACTTGTCAGAGCTGCAGGAAGGTTCATTTATTTTCTTCAAATACAAAAACTCCAGTGTTTCTAATAAATTGCATGAAACTCTAACGACAAATACGTCTCCGGTCGAGTTTTGATGAGTTTTAAAAGTTCATGTTTTACATCCTGAACCTGCGTCTGTGTGTTTTTAACCGTGCACATTGTAACAGACGTTACAGTTAAACTAAACCGGTCAGAGCTGCAGGAAGATGAGTTTAACCCTGACGAGAGAAACGCAACCAAACAGATACGAGAGTCTCCATCTTCTAAGTCTAAATCTAAACACATCCACTGTGTCATGATGCCAGAGTGTGTGTTTGTTGCAGCAGCTTGCAGATGGTCGTAACCATGAACGGTATGTATCTGTGTTAAACCTCGACCTTTAACCGCCGACACCTGCAGGGTGAAGTCAACCGGACTAAAACAGGAAAGACAAATATAAACAAAGTTTATATTTTATGTCTCATCCTGAGTTATTGTGATTTTAGCTGTGCACATTGTAACAAATGTTACAGTTCGACGCAACCTGAACTGAACAGATACATCTCATCCACGTCTCAGCAGGAAAACCTGCTCATGGGTCAGTTTTCTCCAGTTATTAGACAATAATGGTTCCAACAATTTGCATGAGACTCTAAACATAGATAGTTACTCGCCTGTGCACAACCTCGACCTTTGACCTTTGACCCCACCGACACCTGCAGGATGAAGTGAACCGGACAGACGAGTTTTTAAAGTTGATATTTTACATCATGACGACGTAGAAATGTTTCAGTTCAACACAACAACTGAACCTGTCGGAGCTGCAGGAAGATGAAGTCTAAGTCTAAATACATCCAGTGTGTCCTGATGTCAGATCAAAGTGTGTGTTTCCAACTTTGTTGCAACAGTTTGTTGAAGGTCCTAAACATGAGCGGTATGTATAAGAACCTCGACCTTTAACCACCGACACCTGCAGGGTGAAGTCAACCGGACTAAAACAGGAGATAAAATCACATAGATGAGTTTTAAAAGTTCATATTTTATATTTTCATCCTGTATCCTTGTGATTTAAGTCGTGCGCATTGTAACAAATGTTAGAGTTCAACACAATAACAACTAAACTTGTCAGAACTGCAGGAAGATGAATTTAATCGTGACGACATCACGTTGACGGATACAAGTCTCCATCTTCTCATCCACGTCTCAGCAGGAAACAGATGAACACATTTCACCAAACTCTCAAATCTAAAAGCTGCAGTGTGATGTTGTCAGATAAAAGTGTGTGTTTCCAACAGTTCGAATGAAACTCTGAATATGAACGGTATAAAAATATGTCACAACCTCGACCTTTGACCTTTGACCTCACCGACACCTGCAGGGTGAAGTGAACCGACCAGACGAGTTTTAAAAAGTTCATATTTTACGTCCTGATCCTGCGTCGTCGTGTTGTTGAACATGTCACGAATGTTACAGTCGAACATGCTAACACACACACACACACACACACACACACACACACACACACGCATGTGTGTCTACAGAAAGTGACCGTAGACTCATAAACATGTGGACGATGCTAAATGTGTCTGAGGACAGAGGCCTCGAGGATCAACGAGTTAAAGAAGCCAAGAGGCTAAAACCCCGATGCTAACCAAGTTTAGACACACACACACACACACACACACACACACGCACGCACGCACACACACACACACACACACACAACGCGACATGGAAACATCCACATGCTGCTAAGATTGCAGTGTTACAGGTGCGAGGTCAGAGGTCATGTATGTGTGTCATGGATACATTAGCATTCTCTACACACACACACACACACACACACACACACACACACACACACACACACACACACACACACACACACACACACACACCTCCAAATATAGTTACTGTGAACTCACTTGCATCATAAATCTGACAAACGCTGTAAAACTAAGTTTCTAACTTTAGTGAAACGACTAAACTTCTTCTTCCTCTACACCTCCTCCTCCTCCTCCTCCTCCTCCTCCTCCTCCTCCTCCTCCTCCTCCTCCTCCACCTCCTCCTGCTCCTCCTCCACCTCCACCCCTCCCCACCCTGCTCTCCTCCTGCTCCTTCTCTCTTTCTTCTTCTTTGTCTGTCACCGGCATGTTGGAGCTCGTTACATAATAATCACACAGACCCTTAATTATCACGAACACTCAGTCTCGTACTTTCCATGTCAGCGGGGCTGTCCCTGTTATTTACACACACACACACACACACACACACACTGAATCGATCATTGTCTTGGTCTTAATCCGTCTTTTGTTTTCTTCTCCTGGCATCAGGCTGCGGTGCCTCTGGTTAAACACCTGTAGGAGCAACTTCTCTACATCTCACAGCCTGATGTGATCCTCTGCCCACACTTCCAGGGTTTTTATACTTTCACATCTTCAGGAAACAAAAAAGACAAACAGTGAAAGTCAGATAGTGATCAGTGTGATGAGGAGGAATCAATGTGAGCAGCTGCAGCTCTTCGACAAACAAGTCTGATGAGATTAATTTACAGATCACAGGTCGTTAATAATGAATGCAGACTGAGTCAAAATGGAGATGTGATGTTCACTTGTTTGTGTGTGTGTGTGTGTGTGAACGTCTTGGCAAAGAGCGGTCACCATGGTGATCCTCTGAAACCAGGGTCTCCTGATTGAAACAAGTGGGCGGTAACACACACACACACACACACACTGATGAGAATAACAACATTAAAATAAACGCTGCTACTTTTTTCAGTGTCGGATTAAACTAACTACAGTTTCCATCATCACAACGTCGTTATTGTTACTGACATTAAATGTGACGTGTTACTGTAATTAAAGCTTCACGTGTTGTTTCACATGTTTAAGTGCCTGTGTCATGTTGTTAGTCAGTGTGATGGTTAAATGAATGAAAATCAAGATCAGAGTCTACGACCTGGAGAAGTTTCAAACATCACAACAATCACACTGGTTTTACATCAGTTACTATCTGTACACGTCACACAGCAGCGAGACAGGAAGAAACTGAAGAAGAAGAAAAGAGCTCGTCACCAAACGAAGAGCAGGACACGACATCAACCTGCCCACATACGTCAGTCATTAGAGGCCAAATCTGGCCCAGTTTTGTCAGTGTCAGAAGGATGTACGGCCTCTATATGGACCTGGTTAGAGGTGCAAAAAATGACACTAAAACTCAACCAAAACCAATAAGTTTTAACTCCCAAACATCAACATAACTGCCCCAGAAACAGCGCGACGTCACCACAGTCAAGACTAAAGTCTTCACCTTGTTCATCTTTACTTTTTAAGTTGTGTGTTAAACTGTAACTATGACACAGTCAAACCAACAACCTTCACTTGCTTCCTCTGACTGAACGAATCCAAATCATCAAATTTGAATTTAAAAAATGTTATTTATCACAATAAAAACACAAACATATGAAATGTAAAATTGAAATGTAGTGAAACTATCTCTACGTATGATCAAATTAAAATGATCGGCCTCTGGTTTAACATGATTAGTTAGTTTTAAAACCTAGTTTTAAAAAGTCACGTGATCTGATCACACCGTGTGATCGTGGGTTCGTAGGAGACGATGAACTAAACGGCTGCAGCATCGAACCAAAGATCCTGATGAGTCAGACTTCGACCTGAGTTCATCAGAAACCGGCAGTGATGGATGAAACGTCTCCTCCAGGACTCAGGTGCAGGTTTAGATTTTGATGTTTTATCTTCTACAGATTTGAGTTGAAACATGCAACGGGATCACGATGAGCAGACGTGACGTGTGACGGCCATGTTTCAGTGATGTTATCCACGTTGCCCGGGCCGACAGGCGGTGATGTTGATGAGTGGAGGGGAGGTCAGGTCAGACCGTGGAGGTTACTGGGTGAGTTAAAACAGGCAGTGAAGGAAAGTTCAGTTCATTTAGGGCGGTGGTCTCCTCCTGAGCTCTTAAGAGCTAACAGATGGCGTCCTCCACCAGGGTGGACTGATGGATTCAAACGCCCAGATTCGGTCATACACACACACATTGATCCATAGAGAGGAGGAGGAGGAGGAGGAGGAGGCTCCTCTCTGGATCTGAAGGATGTTTTCATCATCATTCATTTATAAAAGAGGAGGGAGCTTCGTTTCATCAGGGACTGAACTCACTCATATGAAATGTTGCTCTCTGATGTGGCTTTTATTAAAGGAACGTGTTCAATACCACAACGTCTTAGTCAGTGAGGATGATGATGCACAATCATCAGTTCCTTGATCATCATCATTGATTGTGACACAGAGACAGTCTGACTGGAAACGGAGACTTTCTCATCATATCTGGCAGCGATGGCTGCTCGGCCTGCGGCTCCAACCTGCAGCGCACACACTCATTTTCATATTATAAAGTCAAAGTTTAACACAGCGGTCAACAACGTGAGGACGGTGGAGGCGAGTAATCCAACCCAGGCCTGTAGCTGCAGGTCAGGTCAACGGTTCGGGTCAGGAGGTTATACAAAGAGCAGCAGCAGCCGCAGGACGTTCAGCTCCTACAGGTCTGTTGTTGCTCTTAAACCATTAAAACCAATCGTGTTACTGTGTCCACACCGGGACGAGCTGGAGGTCGGTCTGGTTGGAACAGGATTAAGGTTCAACAATTAACCTGAACTCTTTATATTTGTCATTAAACCTGGACTAAACCCACATGGAGAGGAGGAATATCAGAGAATCCTGCAGAGTCTCAGTCTCTTTTTACTGCAGCGATAAAGCAGATAATCCTATTATTGGATATTAAACTTAAGTGGGTTAACGTTGGTTGGTGTGTGTGTGTGTGTGTGTGTGTGTGTGTGTGTGTGTGTGTGTGTGTGTGTGTAAACACTGCGTCGTTGTTTTGTCCTGAATCAGTCAAAGAAGAAACAGATTTGAAAACGATTACGACAAAAAACAGATAAACTCACGTTGAAACTGTCTGCAGGTTTGTGTGTTTTCTACGTGTGTGTGTGTGTGTGTGTGTGTGTTTTCTACGTGTGTGTGTGTGTGTGTGTTTTCTACGTGTGTGTGTGTGTGTGTGTGTGTGTGTGTGTGTGTGTGTGTGTGTGTTTTCTACGTGTGTGTGTGTGTGTGTGTTTTCTACGTGTGTGTGTGTGTGTGTGTGTGTGTGTGTGTGTCAGCTTTCTTAAAACATTCTCATCATACCGCTGAGGTTCGGTATAAATATGTACTTGGCTACAGCTGCTGAGACACGAGGACTCGACTGATTCAATATAACAAAAATTTGATGTTTGATGAAAACCACATGACTCAGTGAACATTAATGAGAGTTAACACACACAGAGCGTGAAACAGATGAAAAATATAGACTGTTTAACTGCTGAAGATGAGTTTTATAAAGTAAAGATGGTTAAAGTGAAGAAACTGTTGAAAATAGATAAAACAGATAAACGACTGAAAAACTAAAAGAAAGAAATAATATTTTAATAAAATGAAACAGTTTGTGTTTAAAATAATGAACCAGAGTCTATTTCACCACGAATACGAGTCAAACTTCCCCTCAAGAGATGTTTTATGTTGGTTGAAGTAATAATGTTGTTTAGGAAAATGTTGAATCTGCTGATGTGGAACAACCTTCATCACCAGTTGTTATAAAACCAGACGTTGGGTAAGTCTTGTAAAACAGTGTTTTTAATAAACTCTGGGTTCACTTACTAAGTTATCAGTACTTCAGTTTATGTGTAGGGACCCTATTCATGCTACTGCTGAAGTGAAGTGATATTTTGAGCTTCATTAGTGGTTAAAAAATGACAATTTAGATACGTTTGGCTGACTGCCCCATTTACTTTCATTGTTAACTATTTGGTTGTGTTTTCTGTTTCTTTCCTCGACGTTGGAGGATTTTTATGAATCAGTCAGAGACGCAGGTTCACCTTCATCTTTCATGTTCTGATGTGGATTTCAATAAAGTTTATAAAGAAATTGGTTTGTTGCGTCGGTGGAGAGACACTGTGAGAAGAAGAAAAAAGAAGCAAAGATTCTTTTTGATGAGATTTGATTTGATTAAAGTAAAAGTGGTGGATGTTGTGAATGTGAGAGGAATCAGTGAAGTTGAGGTGTGAATGTTGTTGGTTTCTGATGAGTCTGTCTGAGCTGCAGGGTTGAACACGTCTCTGTTTCCTCTGTTTTCTGTCTTTTCCAACTATTCTGGGATGGATGTAAATTGTGGAGCTGGACGATCTCGTTCTGGTCACGGGATCAGTCCCTGTAGGTCTGCGTCACCTCTTCTCTTGGCCTCCACTCCATCACCACCAACACTGGAAATAATAATCCTCCCTGAATACATTAACTGTTGCCAACGGGAAAGGGTTGCCGGTTCAATTCCCTCTCCAGCTGTTTTGTGTTGCAGCAGGTCGAGGATACATGGTAGGTCGACCCTGACGTTTTCTAATTACAGGAGCAGGACGCAGCAGACGCAGGCCTGTTAATGCACCCGCTGCTATAATTACAATCATGGTGGCAGAGCCGGGCCTCTTCTATAGGACCGAGGTGTTAAACCACCCGTGGCTCTCATTAGAGCCCATGAGCTAATGAATACACTACACACACACACACACACACACACACTGTGTGGCAGAGTTCACTGCTTTTACTGGATTCTGGTGAGTTTAATTTCACACTTTGGCCTCCAGTGACACACACACACACTCAGACCTGGACAGGGTTGTGGTTTTAAATAGAGTCATTTTGAATGGAGCTGGGGAAGAGCCAATTAAGACGGCGTGATTCTAATTACGCCGCTGGTTTTACTGCGCGACGGTCGACCGGGGAACCAGAGAGCGGAGCAGGAAATGAGGAAATAAAACAGTGGAAATAGGATAGAGGAGGAAATGTTATAACACAAAGATATAAGGAAACAGGGAGAGTTAAAGACACAGGGAGGGAGAGGGGTGAGGGTTAAAGGGGGAGGAAAGAGGAGCGAGGGAGGAGGGAGTAACCTGATCTGTGTCCTGATAAAGCTGAATTTATTTTGGAGGCAAACAGAAACAGAAACAGCTCAGTGTCACTACGCAGATCTACATGGGTGAGGAGGAGGAGACCGGCCGAGCCTCCCCCACCTCCTCACCCCTCACCTCACCCCCCCGAGAGGAGGAGACGCAGCCTGATGATGTCACAGTCAAGATGGCCGACAGGAAGACGACGACAACAACAGAAAAAGAGATTAAAGGCAATTTTACTCAAGTTAAAGACACAAACCCAATGTGACATCACAAACGGAGGCGGAGCTAAACGTGGCGGCCATGATGTGACGTTATAAATGAACCAATAATAAACCTCTGGTCCCCATGTGACAACGTGACAAACATGTTGTCCAACTGTTTTTATTTCAAGCTAAAGAGTAATTTAATTCAACACTCAGGGTTGTTAGATACTTGAATATTATGCTAACATTAGCTAATGTTAGCTAACGTTAACTAACGTTAACTAACGTTAACTAATGTTAGCTAATGTTAGCTAATGTTAACTAACGTTAACTAACATTAACTGACGTTAACTAATGTTAGCTAATGTTAGCTAATGTTAACTAACGTTAACTAACATTAACTAATGTTAACTAACGTTAACTAACATTAACTAACGTTAGCTAACGTTAACTAATGTTAGCTAACGTTAGCTAACGTTAACTAATGTTAGCTAATGTTAACTAATGTTAACTAACATTAACTAATGTTAACTAACGTTAACTAACGTTAGCTAACGTTAACTAATGTTAGCTAATGTTAACTAACGTTAACTAACATTAACTAATGTTAACTAACGTTAACTAACGTTAGCTAACGTTAACTAATGTTAGCTAATGTTAGCTAATGTTAACTAATATTAACTAATGTTAGCTAACGTTAACTAACGTTAACTAACGTTAACTAATGTTAACTAACGTTAGCTAACGTTAGCTAACGGTAACTAATGTTAGCTAATGTTAGCTAATGTTAACTAATGTTAACTAATGTTAACTAACGTTAACTAACGTTAACTAACATTAACTAATGTTAACTACGTTAACTAATGTTAGCTAACGGTAACTAATGTTAGCTAATGTTAGCTAATGTTAATTAATGTTAACTAACGTTAACTAACGTTAACTAATGTTAACTAACGTTAACTAACGTTAACTAACGTTAACTAACATTAGCCAATGGGAACAGTTTGTTAGGTGACTGTAGAGTTTAGTAGCAGCTTCATATTTCTCGTCCCAGAAAAGGAGAATTAAAGTGGTTATTTCTTTACAGAAACATCATTGTTCAGCTGCTTCTCCTGCTCTTTGATAATAATGAATGAATAATCAATGACTGGTTGTGTCGATCACATTTACTGTCGTTCATCCTTTCATCTTCTTTAAATCAGGGTTTTTCCTCTAAAGAACGAGAAGAAACTAAAGAAAAAATAAAAACAACAAAAACAAACTGAACAGAAAAGGAAAGTGGCCGACTAGGTAACATTTAAACATCTGGATCTTGTTTCTGTTTCCAGATGTTGTTGTGATTTTGTTTCATTTAGGACGACTCCTGTTGGCTGAAGTCACGTGATACGAACTGAACATAAACAAGGCTGATGTGAGGTGTGACTGTCATCATAACCATCATCATCAGGTGGAGGAATAAATGATGTCGCCTCAAAATGTCACATGGGCGACGTCAGTGTTTTCTCGAGCCGCGTGTTGATGAACGCCCTGACTCAGACGCCAGCCCTGGTCTCTGGGGCCTGGGTGAGTCTCTGGGTGTGTGGAGTCAACCAGTTAACGAGTCTCTGGGCGTGTGACTTGTTGATCTGGTCCGTGATGTCGCTGCCGTTCGTCTGTCTGTCGGCTCGGGGTGAAGACGTCGTCCTGACCTACATGTGACCGTCCACGTTCTCAGGCAGATAACAGGAGGCTAAGCTCGTCTTATGCACAACATTACAGACACCTCCTGCAGCTTTAGAGGAAGCTGGTGCTCTGCCATTGGAGCAGTGTGAACACAGCTGTCAGAGGAAACCAACGCTGCACATTTACTCATGTGAATTAAACAGGAAGATGGTTCGAGGCGGCGGGGGAACCATTTGTATTTAGGGCAGATCTTCCCTGATCCTTAATGCACCACGGTCCAAATCTTAAATTAAAGACCAGGTCTGGAGGTCATGAGGATCAGATGGAGGCGGATTGGACTGAGTGAGTCCTGGGAGGCGGACAGAGAGAGAGAGGACAGTAAAGCAGCGTGTCTCATCAAACTGACTCGTCCTCTTGTTTCTGCGGAGGATGAGAGATGAAAGGATTTCTGCAGCGAGGAGGACGGATGCCGAGGTTGGCAGACGGTAATAAGGTCCTGCTGCCGCCTGGCCGGGAGGCTGGGTTACCCTGGCAACAGCAGATACAGCTGGAGAGTATTATGGGATGGATGGAGACGTGGAGAAGAAGAAGAAGAAGAAGAGAAAACATAAAATCTAGAAATTCACAGAGAATCAGGTGCTGATGTGATGTAATGAAGTGTACGTGCGTTAGCTCACGGGTAACAATTACCAAGGTGTGTGTGTGTGTGTGTGTGTGTAAGTGTGTGTGTGTGTGTGCACCTCGTAGGAGAACTGATAAGGACGTCGTAGAGAGTGAGATATAAAGGAGGTGAGGCCGAGTTCGTGTCGTTTCCCTCGTTATCGTGACTCTAAAACTTTTTATCTTACGAGTGTGTGAGCAAAGTTCAGCGGACTTTGAAAGTCGTGTTGTTTTTTACAATACACAGCGTATAGTAACGAGGCCTCAGCTCTGACTGACACCATTGTCCCCGTGGCGTCCGTGTTCATGCATGTGCACCGTGAGTTGTGGTTGGTTGTTGGTCCGTGAGCGTGAGACTGAGCTGGACGATCTGGTGTGAACACGTCTGTGTTTTCACAAAGAGACGCGGCTGAAGAAACACGAGAGAACAAACACGACCGAGCTGAATAAATGTTGATACGACCTCAAAGAAAAATGTTAAAAATCTCACACAAGCAGCTCGAACAGAGACATGTGATTTCATCACAGCGGAGGAGGGAGGAGGGGGCGGAGCCTCGTACCTTATAACACATTAAACACGGTGACATCATCATGCTCCACGCCACCACCACGGTCACCGCCGCTGCTGCTGCAGAGCCGGGCGGGTCACTGATACTACACTGTTTACACCATCATCCAGAAACATTAGCTCCGTTACTATTTACTCCTCCACCTGAGTCATTACATCATCGTCATCATCATCATCACCGTCAGGATGTTTCCAGGCACTGAAACATGAAACCACCAGCTCACAGATACCACGCTTCACGTCTGTTGTCGTCAGCTCAGACTTTAGTTTGAGGAGATAAAACAAACCAAACACAGAAACATCAGCTGCTGTTTCTCTGTCGTCGTCCTGATTCAGTCTCTGACCTGAACTTATCAAACCAGACGAACGTGAACAGACTCTGATCGCTGTTTTAACCACGAGACACAAACTGATTTCTCTTCTCTTTGTCTCAGATCACATCAAGTTTCCAAAAGTCAAAAACACAGTGAAACCTCAGAGGAGGAAAAACAGACGCTGGGTTATGTTTTATTTTTTACGACTCTTTTGTTCCTAAAACCTCCGTCCACCACAACCAGCTGCTCCAACACTGACTGATGGTTTTGGCTTAAAAAACATTTGGTAACAAATGAAGTTTAAGTTTCCTTTTAGTCAATGGTTTTTCTGTTTGCTGCACGACGTGTGACGTGTGACCTGGAACTGATTTCTCTTCTAATGTTTCAGTTCATATTGACGTTTTTCTTCCAGTGGAAAATTTCCAAACATTTCCTCTAAAACATGAACCAGACCGAGGAGGAAAATCAGACCCGTCAGACGTCGTTTCACGTTTTATTTTTGTTTTTTAAATGTGTCTAGAAAACTTCTGTCGAGGATCAACTAAACAGATTTGGTAACAAATGAACTTTAAGTTGCATCTTAGTCGATGTTTTTAACAACCTCGCCTGTCAGAGCTGCTGTCGTCGCATCAACTCTGTGACGTTTATGACAAGAAACTTCAACTTGGAGCAACGTTTGACCTGAATGTTTTAGACACGAGGTCAGAAAATCTGCAGCTTTAAGTCGTTTAAATGTCTCAACAAGAAAACACACTGAAAATTTGATAAATTATCTGTCACATTTCTGTAAAAAGACTAAAATGAAATGAAACAAACAATCGTCTTGAACTTATAAACAGATATGTACTGTAAGTCTGAGGCTCCCTCCTCCCCCGTCCTCCCCCATCAATCACCCCGTCTGTGTTTGCCTCTGCTGCCACTTCCTCATACCACAGAGCTGTGTGTGTCTGTCAGGACGGTGTTGTTGCTGCTCAGTGATGGATCAGAACAGAATCCTGTTTGTGTCCGAAGAGAAACAATCACTTCAGTGTGTGTGTGTGTGTGTGTGTGTGTGTGTGTGTGTGTGTGTTTGGGGTTGGAGGGTTTCGTTGAACCAACATGAGAAAAGTGGGCGTTCAAGGCCGTCGCTGAACAAACTCATTAACTGAGTCTTTGTCAGAGAAAAAACAGAGAGAAAGTTTCTGTAGAAAACAGAAAAAAGAGAAAAGCCTATGATCAGGGACCTGGTCCTGGATCAGGGACCTGGTCCTGGATCAGGGACCTGGTCTCTGAAGTTTTATTATTTGATATATACCACAATGTCGCCTCTAAACAATCGTCAGGTTCCTTCTGTTCCAGTTTTAAAATCGAGTCCGAAGACACATTTGTTTCTATCGAGTTTGAGTTTGACTTTAATTATATAAGTTGTTTTTTTCTTGTGTTTTATATTAATATATTGTTTATATTTTATTCTTCGTGACACTTTTGTCTTTTGTCTTGTTTTCATAACAACTGGTGATGAAGGTTGTTCCACATCAGCAGATTCATCATTTTTCTCGCTCTTGTCGTCCAGGAAAATGTTGAATCTGCTGATGTGGAACAACCTTCATCACCAGTTGTTATAAAACAAGACGTTGGGTAAGTCTTGTAAAACAGTGTTTTTAATAAACTCTGGGTTCACTTACTAAGTTATCAGTACTTCAGTTTATGTGTAGGGACCCTATTCATGCTACTGCTGAAGTGAAGTGATATTTTGAGCTTTATTAGTGGTTAAAAAATGACAATTTAGATACATTTGGCTGACTGCCCCATTTACTTTCATTGTTAACTATTTGGTTGTGAAAACAAAAGACGGTCAAACTGGATATTACTTCAACCAACGTAACATATCTGTTGTAAACACATTAAAGTCCCCACAACATGAGGAAAACCTCCATCACACACACACACACACACGCCTGCAGCCGCGTCTCAGATGTAAAATCACAAATGAATATGTTTATGAGTTTTACATCATCGCACCACATTAATGTGAGATGAAGTGTGACCTCAGCTCAGCACGACATCGTCTGTTTCTGCAGCTTCAAAGATAAACAAAGATAATTTAGCATCAGCTGCTCGTTTCTATAAACTAACACATTTAAATCCACTGAAAACATCAGCACGACTGATTCACCTGTTCCACACATACACTACATACATATATATACATATATATATATATATATATATATATATATATATATACACATCTTGGGAAAACGTGGCAGAAGAGTCAAAAAAACAAACTGCGATTCATCTAAGGAAGAAAAAGCAGCAGGTGTCTGCAACAAGATGAACATTGGGAAACTAAACAAACTGTTGAGACCAGGACTGAACTGGACCAGGACTGAACTGGACCAGGACTGAACTGGACCAGGACTGAACTGGACCAAGACTGAACTGGACCAGGACTGAACTGGACCAGGACTCAGCTGGACCAGGACTGAACTGGACCAGGACTCAGTTGTCCACCTCCATCTGAGGGACATATGTTGGACAGAGGAGACGGATGTTTGAGAGGAGGAGGAGCTTGTGACTCCATCCGTCCTCTCAGATGTGGTCACATGATGTCAGGTGACTTTAACCAGCGTCATCATGACAACCAGCAGCTCCTCACTCACTGTTATAGAGCTTTTCTCATCGTCTTCACTCAGTCTCTAGTGTTTCCACTTGGTGCTAGTTCCTGGTTCCAGCTACTGTTTTAGTTCCTACTCTGTGGAGGAACCAATGGAGCTGAGTCGATACTAAAACGTGACGTGAACAGACGCCGGCCACTGATTGGTCAGAGGGAGTGTCAACAAAATAATCAAGCTCCATTTTTAAACAGGACAAGAGTGATAGCCATCGTCGTAGCTACCTGGTCGTAAGCTAACCCAGCAACAAGTACAGCATCTCCTCCATGTCCATTAATGTTTACTGATGTTTTAGTGTCGTGACGTCGCAGCAGTTTGACTCCACTCACCACATTCACGTGGAGGAGGAACCAAACTGTGATGGAAACAACGTGTCTGCTACCAGACTGAGTAGAGTCCAGTAGAGTCCAGTAGAGTCCAGTAGAGTCCAGTAGAGTAGAGACACAACCATGTGGTGAAGAAGAGACGATAGTGACACTAACGAGCTGAGCTCCTTAACAAGCTCGTTAGGATCAACTCTGGGAACCAACATGACGGTTGAGGGTGAAACATCTTCAAACATCTGCAGCAGACGAGTCGACTCAGATTCAACTACACTGGACACAGAATAGGATGTGGTTTTTAAAAGGTGACATCATTAGATCTGAGATGATCAGAGATGAAACATCAGTCCAGATGTTGATGATGATGTTGATAAACGTAACGTCTCCGTTCGTTGACAGAAATAAAACCTGATAGTTTAGTTTAACAGAGAAGCTGCAGCGGGTCAGTAACAGTAATGATGCTGTGAGCGGTGTGATGTCTGTGGGTGTTAACTTTTAACTCAGAGGTGAATTAGTGACCACGACGCTGCTCATCAGGCAGCGTGGAGCAGGATGTTTGTAGTGATAAACACACTGTGGTTCATCCAGGTCACAGTATCACTCAGGGTTTTTATTCATGAGGCTCCTGGTTTCTTCTGTCACGTCGTTAGTGTTCAGTTTGACTCTTAAACAGACCAGAACCTTTGTTGAAGTTGTTAGTTATCGACAGCTGAGCTGAGCTGACTGTGACCGGTCAGGGCAACACGTCCTGAGCAGGAAATAATGAGCAAAGCTGCAGCGAAGATGAACAAAAACACATCACAACAACATCACAGACACTCACCCCAGTGAGCAGCTCCAGCGTCAGTTGAGCAGAGAGAAGCGAAATCCTCCGAGGAGCAGAAACAAGACAACAACTCACCTTCTCCTTCAGGAGAAGTGTCACCGTCATCATCAACGACACAGAAACAGGAGCTGGATGTGTCCAGGCATGTTTGCTGACAGGAGGCGCAAGGGATGCTGGGAAATGTAGGAAATGAAACATTAGATCAACAACAACAAAACCAGGAGAAAACAGACGTGTTTTACTGAGTCTCTGCTGCTCAAATGTGGTTGTTGTTGATTAAATCTCCTCAAACATGACGGTTTGACACTTTTCACCACAAATGATGATTATAAACTGGATATTCTGGAAGTTTTAGACTCTTGTTGAACTAAAATGAATCAATTTGAAGAAGTAATGAGATGAAATCATCAATAACAACAACAGAGAAAAAACAAAGATGTTTTACAGAGTTAAAGCTTCACATCAGTGTCAGGACGTCCAGATGTTTACTAGATTATTATGATTATTATCATCATCATTTCCCATCATCCTCGGCTTCTGTCCTGCTCCACTGACTCTCTGCTTCAACTGTAATCCGACGTTTTATCTTCGTCTCTGTCGGTTCATCACTCTTCACTTTAATCTCTTCGCTCATACGAGAGGTATTTTTGGAGTAGTCGTGAATAACTACTGGGTGGGAGGGGGGGTATTTATAGACTGTAATCTAGAATGGAACAACCCCCCAACACACACACACACACACACACACACACACACACATTCCTGCCTTTAAACATGTGTGTTAATGTTCTGTTGAGGCCAAATGAATTAAGGACAAACCTCTAGGATGTGTGTTAATGAGCCGTTTAGATTTATAATGTAATGTATTATGTGGGTGTGTCTGTGTGTGTATGTGTGTGTGAGTGTGTGTGTGTGTGTGTGTGTGTGTGTGTGTGTGTGTGTGTGTGTGTGTGTGTGTGTGTGTGTGTGTGTGTGTGTGTGTGCGTGTGTGTGTGTGTCCCCTCTGGTGCATTTCTTTATAATTAACCTGTTTGCAAATGAATCTGACATGTGTCACATGAAACTTGTTGCAGTTAAACTATTTTTTTGGAGCCAAACACACACACACACACACACACACACACAGAAAACATTTTAAACTCACAGACCTGCAGAGACTTGGAGGGAAACAGCGTCAGGTGAGATTAATTAGAGCAGAGCATGCTGGGTAAGGTCATGTGATGATAGATGATGTCATGTGATGATGACAGACAGATAAATGTCCTGTCATGTGACATATTCACTGTGAATATTCAGACCCAGTCTTCCAAAACATATCAATAAATCTTTGCCATGAGGTCATTAGATGATGATATCGACCTGTTTGTCCGTGTTTTTTCATCATTAGAATTTTTATCCAGTGCTGTTACTTTATTGATCAGTTAATTGGCTCCAAACAGGAAGCACAGCTGAGGACCTGCATTACTTTTGAAAGTATCTGATCATAAATCATGTCGGTGTCTCAGGTCTCTTACTTCTACATTCACATTAGGACCAAGAACCGAGACTGAGAGTCAATAATGACGTTAGACCAACTGAGCAACTAGTCTAGTTCTCACTAGTTGGACTCCACCAGTGATCTCAGTGGTGGTGTCTGGTGGACTTGGTCCTCTGATGGTTGGTGAATCATCAGTTAATGATCATAATGTGTGAACAGCCCTAATGACTCCATCAGAGGCCGTCGGGACCTGGTCTGAGACCGGGACTGGATCTGTCATGTTAGAAAACTGGAGGAGTGGGGAGA
This sequence comes from Polydactylus sextarius, assembly GCA_016801845.1. NCBI lineage: Eukaryota > Metazoa > Chordata > Actinopteri > Polynemidae > Polydactylus > Polydactylus sextarius. Next base: position 25,351,765 of record CM028913.1, read on the forward strand.
GCGATCACGACAGAGACTGAGACTCACTGATCCATGGTGAAGTCGACTGGTGTGAACTAGACTTTAGGTTTCAGTCGTCGTCAGTAAAATCTGACAAATCAACACGTTGGATGTTGATGATTAAAGGTGATGAACAGTTTTTCATTGATGGTTTTAGTTTGAATGTTTCCTGGTTAAATCTTCTCAAACATGATGATTATAAACTAAATATTCTGGAGGTTTCAGACTCTTGTTGAACTAAAATAGTCAAGATAAAGTCGTTTATGTCGACGTTTGCAGGAACAGAGCAGAGTTTAAAACAACCAGAGTATCAAAGGATTCACATCTGATACACGTGTCGCTGCAGCTCTGCATCAAACAACAGTTGACTTTGTTTCTCTGCTGAGTTATAAAGTTATAAAGTCTCTTCAGTCTCCAGGGTCGATCCTCTGAGGACCACGAACGTCTGACGGTCGCTGATTGGACAGAGACTGACAGTCTGACGGCTGCTTCGCTCCAAAGATTTAAAATAACAATGAAACAAATCAACGTCTCTGACTCATCATCATCAACAAAAACCATTATCTGCTCCACAAACATCTCTTCTCCTGCTCCTCTGGATCGTATCAGTGTGTGTGTGTGTGTGTGTGTGTGGTCACAGTACTCCATTTAAAAAATATGAGGCAAAACATAAATATACATCCTCTCAGACAACATCATCCCCGCGGGCGCATCACATCCTGCTGTAAGCTGGAATTACATTTCTGGAAATGCTGAAATATTTATCACCACATTATCAGTGTGTAACGTCGAACATCAGCAGCTTTTAAGATGCAGGAAACCGACGCAGGCAGCATCACAACGTGTGTAAATGCTCTTTGTTTGATAACAAACAGGTCAGTCGCTGATTAACAGCTGCATGCGTGTGTGCGGTTTGTGATTTACATGACAGGTAAAGTTGTTTCTTCCTGCAGAAGCTGCAAAAAAAAAAAAAACAACAAGACGGCAAACAAACACAAACTGAGGTTTGTTGAACTGATGCAACTGCAGCATCGTGTTTGCATCAGGACGAAGTGAAAGTCGGTGAGAAACATGTGAACCAGAGCGTCCTGTGTCCGTCCCGTCAGCGTCTCATCAACACTCAGAGGACAACACTCGTGCACAAACTCATTTTTGCACAAAAACACCAGATGTTTGTTTTGTTTTTTTTAACTTTTTCTCGCCTGGTGCTGGTTTTGTTTTGGCACCAGATGAGGCAAGTTCACCTGCACGTTACGAGCGAAAAGCTGCAGATTAGAAGTGAATACGAATCCTTGAGCTGGAGCGTGTTCAGATACATTTGAAAGGGAATACTCTGAGACATCCTGTCAGCAGCAGCAGCAGCAGCAGAAATATTAGTAAGAATTACCTCAGATTCCTGCACAGAGACGGCATGACTGCTGCTGAAATGTCCAAAACAGACGGGGGAAGAAGGAAAACACATGAAAGGTTTTATAGTGATTTTGAAGGATCTTTGTTTAAGACGTGTGGTGAAACTGCAGAGATGACACACGTGTGCAGGCGGAGAAGATGAAAGCTGCTGTATTTAATTTAAAAACATGACCCTAAAGCCCAGAACAGACGTGAAGCAGAGGCACAAACCTGGCAGGAAACATGACAGTCACTGAGGGGAAACAATGAAATGCATTTTTTTCCAACAGCAAAGTGCAAAGAAAAGTCGGATTACACCTGATGACTGTGTGAAAACTCACATCTACTGTGACAAATGTGTCGCAGGTTTTAATGAGCAACCATTAGGCTGAAACGTGGGGCTTCGCTCGGCGTCAGAGGATAAAAATAAAGGTTGTTTCTGGCAGACAGAAGATTAGATAACACATCCATACATTAGATAACACACCGGCATGTTGTGTGGTTCATTACCACCGTAATGTCTCTAATACGTCGACCTCCGGGTTAGTGACACATTATCCTAATGAGACGAGAGAAGATCTGCAACCTGAAGGTCGCATCCTCTGATTTATTACAATAATAACCGAGTTACACAATAGTTATTATGATTTTCAGCGTCGTTATCAGGAGCTGGATCCAAACATCTGAAGGTCAAAGGTCGAAGCAGATCGGAGTTAAAAAGGCTCCGGGCTCCGTTATGAAACCATAAGCTCCAGTAAAAATCCCGTAAACATGTCAGTGGATTGATGCAGATTATTAGAGAAAATGTTTTAAATATCCACAAATGAAACACGATGTTTTATCTGAGTTTGACCTGAGCAGCTCGTCTTCATTCAGAAACCTCAGGGTCAAAAAGTCGAGTGTGATTCAGCTCCAGAAAATCCTCAAGAGATTTAAAATTAGGATGTTGCGGGTTGAGTCGAGGTAACTCAGCCCTTCTTCTCTCCTTTATCTAAAAATGGAGAAGTAGAAGAAACGGCGGCGACATTAAGCCAAACGCTGATTTGTAATTACAGGCGATAAGAAGATGAGGAGGTTTAGAGTTTCGACTAAATGAGAGCGGTTATTTGCTCCGTGAGGAGGAGGGAGGGGGAGGCTTAGGCCTAGTTGTTGGCCCAGAGCGACGATGATGCCTCCATCCGCGCTCATTTCTCAACATGTGTGAACGAACATGTGATGAAACATGAAGATGAAGGTGAACACGTGTCGACACGTCGACTGAATGTCATTTGTCTCCTGAAATACTCACACGGTTGCGACGCAGCTGACGCTCAGACAGGGAGGGAGGTTGGTAATAAGTGTTAATAACGAGCATTAATGTGTGAAATGAGACGCAGGAGGTTTCGCTTCACATCTAATTTTGCAGAATTTCTGCATCAAGACGTCGATGACGTCACAGGGACAGTTGTAAAGTTGGTGGACGATGCAGGAACAACAGGACACATATGTAAAAAACAAGCGGTGAACGTGCTGATTGACACTGAGACAAACAGAGTGATGTCATCCTCAGATAAGTTACTACAGTCACACTGTCAACTCCGGGGTCAGAGTCTCAGTGGTTGTAAATGCAGTTACCACAGGTCACTGAACTGTGTTTTTATGATGCATCATCATCAAAGTCCTTTTATCAAATGAAATAAATCATCTCCAGTGAACAGATGTTGTTAAGCGTCAGGAGACATGGGTCAGTGTGTCACTCTATTAATTCCTCTATTTGACAAAGACACACTCGGCCTTTGAGTCTTTGATGGACGTTTGTTGGTGGATAAAAGTGAAAATGAGTAAAAACACCGAAGCTTTTAATGCAGGACACAGAAGTCGACATGAGAGATTAAGAGGAAATCCGGGGACAAACGGCTGAACATTATCCTGCTCTTCAGTCGCAGCTTGACTCGTCTGCACCGCTGTTTTCTTTTTTAAGCTTCAAGTGATGAAGCTTTTTTTTCTGCTGAATAAACGAGACATTTACAACAGAAACTCACTGAGAGAAAAACTACACTACTGACAAGTCTTGTAGTGTGAACACTACAGGTCTCAGACCAGTTGTTGAGACTCCACATCATGGGAACACAAGTCGCCAACGATCACGACAGAGACTGAGACTCACTGATCCATGGTGAAGTCGACTGGTGTGAACTAGACTTTAGGTTTCAGTCGTCGTCAGTAAAATCTGACAAATCAACACGTTGGATGTTGATGATTAAAGGTGATGAACAGTTTTTCATTGATAGTTTTAGTTTGAATGTTTCCTGGTTAAATCTTCTCAAACATGATGATTATAAACTAAATATTCTGGAGGTTTCAGACTCTTGTTGAACTAAAATAGTCAAGATAAAGTCGTTTATGTCGACGTTTGCAGGAACAGAGCAGAGTTTAAAACAACCAGAGTATCAAAGGATTCACATCTGATACACGTGTCGCTGCAGCTCTGCATCAAACAACAGTTGACTTTGTTTCTCTGCTGAGTTATAAAGTTATAAAGTCTCTTCAGTCTCCAGGGTCGATCCTCTGAGGACCACGAACGTCTGACGGTCGCTGATTGGACAGAGACCGACAGTCTGACGGCTGCTTCGCTCCAAAGATTTAAAATAACAATGAAACGAATCAACGTCTCTGACTCATCATCATCAACAAAAACCATTATCTGCTCCACAAACATCTCTCAGTGTGTGTGTGTGTGTGTGTGTGTGTGTGTGTGTGTGTGTGCGTGTGCGTGTGTGTGTGTGTGTGTGTGTGTGAGACTGAGACTCACTGATCCATGGTGAAGTCGACTGGTGTGAACTGGTGTGAATCCGAGCAACATTTTCACTTCATCTGTAAAGAAACTGTGACACTGAGACGAACATCTGCAGATCTTTGTGACCTGACGCTCGTGACAGAGAGAACATGGTTTCTACTTGTTTATACAGCAACAAACCAAATAAACATATGGATAAAAACAGAACAAACATGTGAATAAACATGTGTGTGTGTATGTGTGAAGAAACATGTCAGTCTGATCTCATGTGAGAATGTGTGTGTGTGTGTGTGTGTGTGTGTGTGTGTGTGTGTGTGTGTGTGTGTCTCACGTCTCTGACGACAAAGTTGATTCACTTCATCTCATCACATGTCCCATGAACCACGTGTTGTTTCACTGTGTCAGATGTCAGATGTGAACATGTTGTTAACGTGTCACATAAAACAGCAGATTCATGTGACGATTAAGAAGAAACGTTGTTAAAAGGATCTGCTCAGTTTCTCGTCTCTAGTTCTTCTGTAACATATTGTAACTATCAGTCGCTACTTGTCTCTTTGCTAACGTTTCCATCCATCTGATAACAGGATCTTTATTAATGTAACAAACATCTTGTCAGTTTTTAAACCGTCACACTTTGTTTCTAGAGACGAGGAGTGAAACAGAAAAGGGACTGATCGTCACGTGATCGGCCCTGACGGAGAAAAACAAGAGGTGAGATAAGAAGGTAAGTTTGTTAATTTAGATAAGAACTAATAAGAAGATAAATATAAATCATAAAGTAGGAAAACAGCAAGAAGGAATTAAAACATGTCCAATAAACGCAAGAGAAGTAAATGTGTGTAATGAAAATAAATAAAACAGGAAATGATGAGAAATATTAAGAAAAAAATAAAATGCAGAGAAAGAAGTGAACTCTCAGCTGATGAAGATACGATGTTATACGATTAAAAACTGGTTAAATAAACTTTGTTGTTGCTGTAATGTCTGTGTTTCTGCAGTCAGTGTCCAGACAGCAGCTGCTATCAAGTCAGATCAAAACTTCAGTTATTAAGACAATTTTTTTTTTTAGATAAAATTCTGATATTTTCCAAACATCATTTACCAGGACTCCAAAAAATTTAGTTGTTTGAAAATGTTCAATGAACATTGAAAATGTATTTATCAAGAATTTTCAAGTATCAGTCAAACGTGTTGATGAACTGCAGGTTCAGTTTTCTATGAACCAGAAACCGGTGCAGACGGTTTGAATGTAAAGAAAATGTACAAAAGTTTCTTCAGTATTTTTTTGTACTTTGGTGAAAGTTTAAAATCTGTAGCACACGTGGTTGATTTGTTGTGAACTTACAAAATGTTGAACTTTAACGTCTTGTTGCGCCACCATCAGGACCGTCGAGCTGTTTTTGCTGCTGAGGCGACATAAAGACACAAACATAAAGAAACATAAAGAAAAACGCCGCTGACAGAATCCAAACAGTAGAAAATCAAATAAAATGTTTTATTTGTTAAAGAGAAGCTTCTTTGTCTGGTTCTTTGTTCTTTGTTCTTCAACACTTTGTAACCTGATGCACAGACTCATCATTTATCAGTTGAATCCGTTGTGATATTTATTGCACACGTTGGTATCCTGATACTTTCGATGTTCAGTTCAGACACAACAACTTTCCAAGTCTGACGGGGAAAAACCCGGCAGACGAGACCGAGACGTGTTTCACGTTGAATCGTCCTGAAACAAAAGACGAGAATCAGATGAGATGATCAGAGATAAAACACCGAGGACGTGATGTGATGAAACCGCAGCTTCACTCATTCATCACCATCTAAATCTGAGGCCGAACAAACATCAAACATCGGGTACGAGCTGTTGACTCTGTTCAACCTCAGCTAAAGCTTCAGATCAAACTGGTTGATGAGTCTGTCGTCGTGGCCGCGTTGAGGAACAGAAACGTGTTAAAGTGACTGGACGTGTGTGTCAGACAGAGACGGAGTAAATATAAACCTCCCATCTGTCGGGGCTCGTACAGATGCTGTCTCACAAATAGAGGATTAGGACTAAACTTAGAGAAGGGGCGGTGTGGGGGGGGGGGCGGGACATGTGATGAGAGGACGAGGGGGAACGCCAGGCCGGTGACTAACGACCGGGAACATAAATCTGGAGGCGACTGACGGCGTCAGAGCAGCCGTTCAGAGGGAGGACGAGGAACGAGGCCAAGACACGTTTCATCCATGTGAAGGGACGATAGACCAGCGCTGGTGCAACATCACCGAGGAAATATCTGGAGGACCAGGTCAGAGGGTTGGACCTGCTGGTCCGGTCCGGTCTGATCTGGTCTGGTCTGATCTGGTCTGATCTGGTCTAATCTGATCTGGTCTGGTCTGGTCTGATCTGGTCTGGTCTGGTCTGATCTGATCTGGTCTGGTCTGATCTGGTCTGATCTGGTCTAATCTGACCTGGTCTGGTCTAGTCTGACCTGGTCTGATCTGATCTGGTCTGACCTGGTCTGGTCTAGTCTGACCTGGTCTGATCTGATCTGGTCTGGTCTGATCTGGTCTGATCTGGTCTAATCTGACCTGGTCTGGTCTAGTCTGACCTGGTCTGATCTGATCTGATCTGGTCTGGTATGGTCCGGTTTGGTTTGGTCTGGTCTGGTCTGGTCTGGTCTGATCTGGTCTGACCTGGTCTAATCTGATCTGGTCTGGCCTGACCTGGTCTAATCTGACCTGGTCTGACCTGGTCTGGTCTAGTCTGACTGGTCTGGTCTGGTCTGGTCTGGTCTGGTCTGGTCTCACTCACCAACAAAAATATGTCAGATCATAAACATGATGTTTAACTTGTCTAAACTTCACGTGTCTGAGAATCAGTTGTAGAGAATTTTATTTAATCTTTAATCACAATAAAACGTCACGAGAAGAAAAACTGAAAAACAAACCTCTAGTTTGTAGGAAGATTCAGAACCAACCACCGTTCAGACCAAAAGATGAAAACTTTAACCTTCAGGTTTCATTGTCAGGGTTTGAAGAAATGTGATCAATAATGAAAACAACCTGCTGGGATCTGAGGCCACGTTAACAACGTAGACAAGTCGACAGACTCGACGAGGAAGTTTCAGACTTTTTCTTCTGATTCAAAGTTTAGTTTGAGGATCCGACGGCAGCTCGTTCACCTGAGTCTCAACACAGACGATGATGATTCAGCAGCTGCAGAAAATAAAAGGAGGGAGAGTGAGTCAGCACACACACACACACACACACACACACACTGCAGCAGCAGCGATTCATACATGTGCATACGTGCTGACGTCTCTGTCCGTCTGCTTCTGAATAAAACACTTCATCTGTCACATGTTGGTGCTGAGCAGGTTGTTGTGTAAAACTGGAGACATACGACTCAGCAGGGTGTGTGTGTGTGTGTGTGTGTGTGTGTGTGTGTGTGTGTGTGTGTGTGTGTGTGTGTGTGTGTGTGTTCATTATGAATCATTCAGGTTCAACAGAATAAACACGAAGAAGAAGCGATGGTGACGACTTCCTGTTTCACCTTTGACCTTTAGATGCATCTTCGTTCTGAACGACTCGTCTTTATTATTCATGATTCAGATGAAGACGAAGACGAGTTGAACACGATGAAGGTCGACACAAAGTGTGTGTGTGTGTGTGTGTGTGTGTGTGTGTGTGTGTGTGTGATAAATAAACTCTGGCTCTGGTTGGTGCAGATGAAGAGAAGTCGTATCAAACCTCCCCCACGTTAAAGTCGCCTGCTCCAACAGGCCGTGAACAAACACTCGTATCATGATTCGGTTGAATAAATCATCGTCTTTAATCTCACTGACTCCACTTATACAATGTGGCTTTGACAGATCTGTGTTTCCAGATGAAGGATTATAAAGGGGGGTGGGGGTTAAAGGGGCAGAAACCGTTCAGTAGAGCAGTGACTGAACAGCGGCCTCCGGTGGTCAGAGTCAGATCCTGCAGGATTTTACCTGAGAGGTTCAGACTCTTTTCAGGATCGAATGAGTGAACGAGTGAACTTCATGTGTTATTTTACCTGATGTGAGTGTTTTGTTTTGCTCCTCTCTGGGGTCATGAAGGAGCGGCTCTGATGAGTATTTCATTTTCAGTAGGAAACATCTGGGAGGGTGAT
>CM028913.1:25365064-25385064 GCA_016801845.1 Polydactylus sextarius
GTCAAAGTCTTCCTCCTCCTCTTCTCCTCCTCTCCCTCCCACTGTTACTGTACACCCTCCCAAGGCTAGTTGGCATGGTGACGCTGATGGGATGGCCGTTGCTAGGAGACGAAGAGAACGGCGAGCAGGAGCGTCGTCACGGTGAGGAGAAGTCGATCTCTGGACGGGCTGCTGCCGCTGACGCTCTTCTCTACTTTAGGAACAAACGGGTTGAATTCATCTGGAAAACAAGAGAAAGAAGATTAGAGCAGACCTGGTTTATACCAGACCACCTGGTTTATACCAGACCACCTGGTTTATACCGGACCACCTGGTTTATACCGGACCACCTGGTTTATACCGGACCACCTGGTTTATACCGGACCACCTGGTTTATACTAGACCACCTGGTTTATACCAGACCACAAGTCCACTTGTTCTAGTCTAGTCTACCTGGTCTAGTCTAGTCTACCTGGTCTAGTCTAGTAGTCCATCTGGTCTACACTAGTCCACCTGATCTAGTCTAGTCCACCTGGTCTAGTGTAGTCCACCTGATCTAGTCTAGTCCACCTGGTCTAGTGTAGTCCACCTGATCTAGTCTAGTCCACCTGGTCTAGTCTAGTCCTCAGAGCTACTAGTTGATGAAAATATACATCGATGGTTATTTATGATGTTTTAACTTTAGAAAACAAAAAGTTTCTGTGTTGACGTTGTTCACCTTTAGTTCATTTAATTCAACACTAACTGATATAAAACACTGAAGAACATGGACTGATTTTATCACACACACACACACACACACACACACACACACATTGTCCGATCGGTTACTAAAATCCTCCACGTCTGCAGCTGCGGAGGATTCCTCCGTGAGTTTATCTGAGCTGTTGTGGTTGTGTCCTCAGTGAACTGAAGATAAACGTGGTTATTGTTGAGCAGAGACGAGACGTCTGCAGCTGCTGACACATCGACCTGCAGCTCCATCTACAACTAGACCAGGTCTTCTTGTTGTGGTTTGACTGTGTCTGGTTGAGGCGTGAACGCCGGCGCTGGCAGATGTTTGGCGTCGTGCCTCGGTTGATGACACGACGCCCTGCAGTCACATGATTAATGAGACTGGAGAGACCAGACACAGGAACAATCTTGTGTCTGTACAGAGAGTCAGCGGCTGCTGATTAGGAGCCGCCGTGTTTACGCTCCGGTTCCACTGCGTTGTGGATGCGGCTGCAGGATATTTCCAGCGGCGTGTGGGTCAGACAGCAGAGTAATGACTGGCTGACACCTGGTTGTAGCGATGGCCCCGCTGTGGTTCGCTCTGCTGGTTGATATAATGAGGTCCAGGCTGCGGCGCCGCTCGGGTTAAACGCTTTGACCGCTTGGTAGCGGAGCGTTGGGCCGCGGGGTCAAGAAGACAGACGCTGAGTTAGCTGACAGACACAGGAATGCAGCTCTGAAGACGCAAACATCGAAGCAAAGAGAATCTCACACAACCAGTTCTCCAACTAATCGCTTCATTACACCCACACACACACACACACACACACCTGCACCAACCTTGCACACAAACCCTGGTCCTCACTAACTAAGTGACATCTCTGGAACGATGTCGGTGCAGCGGGTGTGACGCACATGGTGACCTCTGTGACACGACACACAAACATGACGTTACACAACCTGCCGGTGTGTGTGTGTGTGTGTGTGTGTGTGTGTGTGTGTGCGTGTGTGTGTTTGTTTGTGTGTGCGTGCGCCACATGTTGGCACAGAAACAGGCTTCATCCTGATAATTAGGAAGCTCAGACACTGAACATGATGTTGACACGAACGAGGAGATGATGAGTCTGATGAGGTTTTAGTCTAAAAGACGTTCACACACACTAGAGAATAAAAACAATCACATAATAAAGTCTGTCTGATGTGTGAAGGTGAATTATTTAAAGATTTATTCACAGTATCATCGTGTAACATTGTAACAGTTTGTTTTCATCTCATCATCTTCTTCTCGTTTCTATTTTTATTTAAATTCTGATGATTTTAGTTTGATTCTTTATGAAATGATGAGATCATTTTAACGTCACTCTCTCGTTTTCTGTCTGAGACGTCAGGATGTAAAGAGTTTGTGCAGATTATTTAAAAACTAAAATCTTCATTCATTCACATTTAACATCATGTGACATTGTAACAGTTTGTTCTCAGTCTCTTTACATTTAATGTAGTTTAACTCTTAATTTCTATTGTTTCTTCTGTAGTTTTCATTCTAACTCTTTGTCACTAATTATTGTGATTATTTACTTTTCTTTTTATAAAGAAACTGATGAAGTTTCATGTGTGAACATGTGGATGTTTAATGTTTTATTGATCTTCTGTTTCATCAACATTCATCTGCTTCTCGTGTTAGTTTTTACAGATTCAGTCGACTTTATATCATCATAATTTAAATGATTAAAAATGTCACTAACAGTTTGGATCAAAACATTAACTTCTCAATTATTAAATAAATAATTTTCCTTTGAACTCGACTTTTCTTGTTTAATATTAAAAGTTTTGGTTTAAAATCACCATCATCTACTGGTCATTTTAAGATTTTTACATTTCTCTTGTTTCTTGTAGATTATTAAAAAATATTTTAAATCAAACGTGTGTTGTCATTAAATCCACCTCTTCTTTCACTTCATCTTCTTTAGAATCAGTTTCTTTTCATTTTGTTTTAAATCAGTGATTAAAGTTGAAGATAATCGATATAAATCAGTGTGGTGACGACTGAAACGCAACAGATTTATTGATCTCGAACATGAAAACCAGATGTTGAACATCAGGTTAATGTGATAAACACCAGGTTTGATTCTCTTCAACAACAACATGTTGACGGATTAAACCTCGTCTGAGAACAAACGTCATCGAGACAATAAACCCGTGTTTTCACACGACGACTCGTTCTTCTTGTTGTTTCAGTGTCTGAAGCAACAGCAGCTAAATATAAAACAGTGTTTGACTTCAGAGTTGATCTGTAGGTTGTTGAGGAAACACACACAGTCTGTGTTTGTAATTTTATTTAAAACCTCCGGAGGATTTAATGTGATCAGATTAAAGTCGACTTTTTCATAAAAAGCGACAGCGAACTGATGTTTAGTTACATGATAAACAACCAGGAGACGAGTCGTTGCTCAGATTTATCAGCTTGTGTTCCTGTGGAGGTTCATGTTGATGCAGGAAAACAAACAATGAGTCTTTTTCTTTTTGTGTCTGATTTAAAGAAACAGTGTCGACAAGTAAACAACAACGACCTGTAAGAAGATCAGTCTTTAAATTTAAACCTAAAACCAAACGACTCGAGGTGTTAGAAGGTGATTTTACTGAAGATTCATCACTGAACGGTTTGTTTTTTAATGTATATTTCAGTTCATCGTTTTTTGAGGGTTTGATGCAGATTTATTACTTTAAGTAGCAACATGAACACATGGTTCAACTTTATGTAACAAGGAAACTAAAAAACAGAAACATGATGAACTTTTCTTTAGGAAGTAACAAGTCAACTTTATATGATGATGACTCAACTGTTCATGTGTCGTCTTTGTCTTTTGATCTAAATGTCATTTTAAACATTGACATGAGGAAGGAGACGGATCTGATCAGTGACGTGATGTTACTGAGGTCAGTGATGATGATGATGATGATGATCTGTGTGAACTATTGTCTCTTCTCCACCACATGGTTGTGTCTCTGCTCTACTGGACTCTACTGGACTCTACTGGACTCTACTGGACTCTACTGGACTCTACTGGACTCTACTGGACTCTACTGGACTCTACTCAGTCTGGTAGCAGACACGTTGTTTTCCATCACAGTTTGGTTCCTCCTCCATGTGAATGTGGTGAGTGGAGTCAAACTGCTGCGACGTCACGACACTAAAACATCAGTAAACATTAATGGACATGGAGGAGATGCTGTACTTGTTGCTGGGTTAGCTTACGACCAGGTAGCTACGACGATGGCTATCACTCTTGTCCTGTTTAAAAATGGAGCTTGATTATTTTGTTGACGCCTCTCAACTCAACTCAACTGGCGCCTGGTGGCAGCTTGTGAAGACACTCCCTCTGACCAATCAGTGGCGGCGCCTGTTCACGCCACGCTTTAGTATCGACTCAGCTCCATTGGTTCCTCCACAGAGTAGGAACTAAAACAGTAGCTGGAACCAGGAACTAGCACCAAGTGGAAACACTAGAGACTGAGTAGAGACCAGTTGAGTAGAGATAGAACAGAGTGGAAATGCTCTAATATTAGTCACATGAAACATTTTTTAGTTCCGGCTGAGATCTGGATGTTCTCAAGTGTGTGTGTGTGTGTGTGTGTGTGTACTATCACAAACATTACACATGCAACATTAAACCGTCTCTAGTATGTAGTTAGTGTGGTTTGTTGTGTCTTATATCGTCATATTCACACAAAATGTAACATTACACATCCTTTTTTTTACTGTTTTTAAGCCAGAAATAAAACAGTTTCATAGATTAGGATGTGATTTAACTGTCAGTAAAATATTAAAGTGGATAGAAACTAAAAGCATCTAGTGTTTGACCTTTGAACTCTGGTAAAACGGGTCAGATCAAACTCCGGACGTTACTGACAAACATCTATGATTCACAGGCTTTTAAACGGATGTTTTAGTTTATTAACAGCTTTGTGTGTGTGTGTGTGTGTGTGTGTGTGTGTGTGTGTGTGTGTGTGTGTGATATCTAACCTGCCGTTGTTGGTAAAGTGCATCAAACACTGGTTGTCTCAGAGCTCAGAGGACTAGTAATTACAACAATAAAGCCCATTAAAGAAAAAGAAGGCAACGATTGTTGCGTTAATGTCCAGAGCTGACGGTCATCAGAGGAAACCTGAGCCAACCCGTTGGTAAATGAGTTTCCTCCCACTGAACGGCGTCAGTAATCACACGGCTGCACGGGGAGCTGCTCGCACCGCTCCATCTGTGGTGCAAATGAGATCTAAATGAAATCTAATACCGGCGGCCAAATTCAGGAGGGAACCACTGTTGAGCTGCAGACACTGATTGAACGGGGCAGCGCCCAGGAAATAAAGTGGAAGCAGCAAAAACCAGGAGAAAAAGAGAGAGGGGGGAGGAAGAGGGGTGAGGCTGCAACGTTGAGTTTAGCTCAAACATTTTCAGACGCGATAATCAGGTGGATTCAACCTGAGACGAGCGTTGGAGCGAATGTGCTGATGTGAACTTTGAACAACGGTTAATTAAAACGATCATGAGATGAGGAGGAGGGGTGAGGAGGAGGGGTGAGGAGGACGGGTGAGGAGGACGGGTGAGGAGGATGGTCGGGAGGAGGAGGGGTGAGGAGGAGGGGTGAGGAGGATGGTCGGGAGGAGGAGGGGTGAGGAGGAGGGGTGAGGAGGACGGGGTGAGGAGGACGGGGGTGAGGAGGATGGTCGGGAGGAGGAGGGGTGAGGAGGAGGGGTAAGGAGGGGTGAGGAGGACGGGGGTGAGGAGGGGTGAGGCCCTAAGAAGCAGAAACATGGCTGCCTCTTGTTTCCAGTCCGTCCCACTGCTTCCTCCCCCCTGACTCCCTCACATCCTCTCAGGTTTTCTAATTAATTGAATTGTCGCCGCAGCAGCGACGCAGGTGGAAACGACTCGGCGGAGCCGCACGTTCACCACATATTAACTCTGTTTCCTGCCTTAAATACAAGACTTGTTCTGTGGGAATTATCTTTACGTTTCTTTGTACGAGGTCTGTAATTACTTAAGCGCCACGTCTGAATCTGATGTGACTGGAATGAGTCGAGGTGTTTACGTGTGTTTATTGAAGCCGACGTGACGAGAATATGAACGAATATAGAGACGAAGAAACTATCTTTTATTTTAGTTTATATAGTTTCAATCAGCGTGATGACGTTAAAGCAAAGAGTTAAAACTTAAATTAGTGTCTTTAAAAAAAAAAAAAAGATAAACTAGTGAAAACTCAATTTCACACATCAAAAGGTGAATAAAGTGAGTTTCCTCTTCGCTGCTCAGAGGAAAACATGGAGGATGTGAATTAAAGAGCAGAAAATAAAACGATGGAGGGAAAAGAAAATGTGTTAAAAAAAAAAAACAGGATCCAACTTCATGTTTTCATGAAAAAACCTAAAAGCAACTAAATGCTAACATTAGCTTCACTATAAAAAAAGAATAAAATAAAAAAGTAGAACCAAATTGGTGCTAATGTTAGCATGTGTGTTTCTCTGAAAAAACGTTATATCTAGCTAGTGTTAGCATTTTAAGAAAAAGCAGAACAGGACGTAACTAGATGCTAACATTAGCTTCACTATACAAATAAAGAAATCAGAAGAATCAAATCTGATGCTAACGTTAGCATGTGTGTTTGTTTCTAAATAAGTATATCTAGCTAGCATTAGCACGGACACAACTAGTTTCTAACATGAGTCTCAGCGTCGTCATGTGACAGAAACATCAGAAAACGTGACGAGCTCAGCGACTTGAAGCTGCCGATGAGTTTCATGACTGATTTATTACTGTCACACTTATCAACACAAACAGCAGAGTATTGTATTTTAGACTGACGACTGACGACCACAGGTCGTGTTGTGGTCGATGTAACGAGGTCGAGCTGCAGCTCAACGTGTTTCTGTCGTCGTCGTTTTGTAAGCGACTGATTTACGACTCGTAGCAGGTTCAACCTGACGCTCTGCAGCTGCTCGTTTCTTTTCTGAATGAGTTTCAGTAAAAAAACACCGGTTTCTGGGTGAGAAGACAAAGTGTGAAGTGTTAGTGAACGTGGACGCGCAGCCTGGTCGACCAGCTGGTGCTGTGGACTTCGCTGTGATGAAAACGCCACATTTTCAGTCAGATGGAGCGGACGCTCAGCAGATCAACCTGCTGTCGGCGCCGAGAGCGTCCGGCTGCTGATGTTACACACAGTTACTGGATGAAACATCTCGACGAAGAGGTTTAACAACAAAAATCATCAATCAAATAAGATACAAACGGTTTATTTAACTACTTCCTGTTCGACGTCTATAAATGTAGAAAATATCAACATTTTCCAACAAACCAACTTTAATTTAGGTTTTTAACATTTGACGTTTAAACGACAGAAACTGAAGTTTGAGCCTCAACGAAGAAGAAAAGTCAGAAAGTTAATTGATATATTGATAAGCCCCGCCCCTCCAACACCACGAACCAATCACATGTTGTCGCCAACATCGCAAACAGCCGCTAGCTAACGTTAGCTTCACTTAGCTAACTTAGCTAACTTAGCTTCATAACTTTTAACTCATCATAAATAGAATTCAACTCAATGCTACCATTAGCATTTTAGCAAAAACATTTTATGCTAACATTAGCTTCTTTAATGTTATAGAAAAAAGTAAAATCAAATTTAATGCTAACATTAGCATTACATGTTTAGAACTAGAACAACGTTAGCATTGTAGCAAAAACACAAAATCCTAATTAATGCTAACATTAGCATTTTTGCAAAAAAAGAGATACAATTTTATGCTAACATTAGCTTCTTAGCTTGTACAACATGCTAATTATTAGTAGAATCCAATCCGATGCTAACGTTAGCACTGGATGTTTTAAACTAGCCAACATTAGCATTTAAATAAAAAGTAGAAACCAACTTTAGTTATTTCAGTGTCCCTCTGTCTTTAATAGTTGACACCAGCATCATCTGTCGTTATGTCTCGTTATGTCTCGTTAGCGAGGGGGCGGGGCTTAGCCACAGGTTCATTATCATCTAATGTCAGATTCTGACTCTTCACTCTTTCACTCACTCACCAATATCGTCGATTTTGAGGCCTGGTCTCAGCGTGTAGTCTGGTTCTGTCGGCTCCGGCTCATCGTCCACATCAGAGGCTGAAAGAACGATGGAGAAGAAATGAAGTGAGACAGAAACGAGGGAGGAAGGTGCAGAGGTTAAACCGTCAGAGCGACCCAGAGGATTTTAATTACATCTAACCTGACGTCTGCAGAGAAATGTGCAGCGAAGGGGTTAAAGTATCCCTCGAAGCTGACAGACTGAGAGCAGGGGGAGGAGGAGGGAGGGAGGGTGATGGGAGGCAGATCAAACTGAAGAGAGACAGTGTGTGAAAAGGATGGAGAGTGATGGAGTCGGGGGGAGAAGGAGGAGAGGTTAATACTACAGGGCTGTGGAAGTTAAAAGGACCGGACAGGCCAGGGATCAAAGTGTGTGAGAGTGTGTGTGTGTGTGTGTGTGTGTGTGTGTGTGTGTGTGTGTGCGGGTCGAGAGACGGAGGGATGGCAGCGAGTGAGAGAGGTTAACACTACATATACATAGCCACCCACTGACCGCACACTGAAATAAATGGATTCTGACAGGGAGCGAGAGGAGGAGGAATGATGGGGGAGGAGGGGGGAGGACCGGGGAGTGAGGAGCTGCAGGAGGAGAGAGAGGAGAAGGAGGAACAGGAGGAGGTGGAGGGAGTTTTCTGTGAACATGCTGCAGGGGAAACTCAGCAGGAGTATTAATAACTCTGCCTCATGACTGGATTTAGACTGTACATACATCTGTGTGTGTAACTGTGTGTGACAGATGGCTGCAGGTACACTCTGCAAACACACACACACACACACACACACACACACACACACACACACACACACACACACACACACACAGCGTGGTGAAGACGTACCCGTGGAGCAGCAGACGTAGACTCGTAGTCTGAGGCAGCTGCGTCCGTGGTGATGGATGGGCGTCGCTGTCAACAGAAAAACATCAGAATCAGAATCTGAAATTAGTTCTATTTTTTCCTTCATGCAACAACAGCCGTATCCATGGTAACGGGCAGCTCTCACCACCAACGCTGATTAAACTGCAGCTGTTTGTTACTGATGTCGATCACAGAGTTTTAACATCTGAAAAGTTGTTAACGGGTCAGATGAACTGACACGTCATTTTTATAAAGAAGAAAAACATTTTACAGAAGAAGAATCAGAACAGTTTCTGCTCATGACGTCAGACAGTTTAGAGCTTCTGTGTTTTTCTATTAAACATGTACATCCACCTCTTCTTCACCCTAAACAATCCTCTGGTCTCCTCGTCTTCACCTCGTCTCCATGTAACAATGTAACAAGTTGTTCAACTGTTTTTATTTTAACTTGATGTGAAGACGTTTACTTCTCATACACTTCACATCAGTGTGTATGTAGCTTCTAAAACTGCTGCAGATCACATGACCTGAAGCTGCATTTTCATTGGTCGCTTCAAGATTTTCTCAGCAGCCAATCAGGATAGTTTCTGCAGGTAACAACACTTGACAGAAATCATGTTGAGTTCCTCAAAGCTCCATGTTGGATCCTCTGATGTTTAAAACTAAATGTGTTACACACAAATTAAAGTGGTTATTTCTTTACAAAAACATCCTTTTATAGCGAATACATATATTTAATCTTTAATCATTTAATCATCACCTTTAATCATTCTTTCATCTTTAAATCAAAGTTTTCCCTGGAATATATGAAAATATCTGAACACAAGCTAAAGAAAAAGTTGCTCAGTCTCATTAAATAAACCTACTAATGCTCCTCAAACTCGACTGGATTTGAGCTGAGACATGAAAACAGTTGTAACAATGATCCATTTTCACGTTTTCTAACGTCTCATGTTTATTTCTGTCATATTTATTCAACCGTTCAGGTTCCTTAACGTCTGTAAAGAAGCGGAGAACCTCGGTTCTTCACATCGTTTGTAGTGAAACTGTTCAACTTTTGCTGCTGCAGATGAAAAATGTGTCTCATTTTTCTCTCAGGTGAAGCACCGCTCTCATTACTCAGCCCTTTAATACAGGAGACATTCATCTTTCGCCTGAAATATTAGTTCTTAAATTATTTCACAACAAGCTAAAAGTTCATTCTTTACACGGCGTCGTATTGACGCGAGGTGTCGTGAGTTAATTTGATTGTAATCATCAGAGTGGACGCAGCAGCCTGACTGAACGCTGCTACGACGAGACGTGAAGCAGCTATTTGTTTTGCACAAATGACCCGAGGACAAACTGCAGCTAATCTGAGCCGAAGATTCATCAGCTTCATTCAGGAAAAAAGAAAGCAGGTGTTTAAAGTGACGGGGAGTTTGTCACGTGATCACTGACTCACAGATGTAGTAGTACTCCTGCCCCACGTGGAACTCGTAGCCCAGAGAGAAGGCGCTGTAGCGCTGGAACTTCTCTGAGAACTTGATGGGGGCGTGGGGGGCGTGGGGCCGGTTGCACTCCCACCTCTTGAAGCCCAGCTGGGGGTTACAGTCGCGGTAGCCGCGGTAGTTGACCATGTAGAGGACGTACTGCTCCCCGGAGCCGACCATGCGCTGGCTGTCGTTGTAGTGAGGGCAGTAGATGTCCAGGTAGTCGTTGACGTTCACTCGCATCGTGAAGCCCTCCCTGCGCAGACTGGACACAGACGGACACGGTTAGTGTCATCATCACACAGGAGGCAATGACATCATCATACAACACGTGACATCATCATACAACACGTGACGTCATCATACAACACGTGACATCATCATACAACACGTGACGTCATCATACAACACGTGACATCATCATACAACACGTGACATCACGTCATCATACAGCATATGACATCATCATACAAACACGTGACGTCATCATACAACACGTGATGTCATCATACAACACGTGACATCATCATACAACACATGACGTCATCATACAACACGTGACATCATCATACAACACGTGACGTCATCATACAACACGTGACATCATCATACAACACGTGACATCATCATACAAACACGTGACGTCATCATACAACACGTGATGTCATCATACAACATGTGACGTCATCATACAACATGTGACAACACATGACATACAACACATGACATCATCATACAACACATGACGTCATCATACAACACGTGACGTCATCATACAACACGTGACGCCATCATACAACACGTGACATCACGTTATCATACAGCATATGACATCATCATACAAACACGTGACGTCATCATACAACACGTGATGTCATCATACAACACGTGACATCATCATACAACACGTGACGTCATCATACAACACGTGACGTCATCATACAACACGTGACGTCATCATACAACACGTGACATCATCATCACACGCATATGACATCATCATACAAACACGTGACATCATCATACAACACGTGACATCATCATACAACACGTGACGTCATCATACAACACGTGACGTCATCATACAACACGTGACATCATCATACAACACGTGACGCCATCATACAACACGTGACGTCATCATACAACACGTGACGTCATCATACAACACGTGACATCATCATACAACACGTGACGTCATCATACAACACGTGACGTCATCATACAACACGTGACGTCATCATACAACACGTGACATCATCATACAACACGTGATGTCATCATACAACACGTGACATCATCATACAACACGTGACATCATCATACAACACGTGATGTCATCATACAACACATGACGTCATCACACAACATATGACGTCATCATACAACACATGACGTCATCATAAAACATGTGACGTCATCATGCAACACGTGATGTCATCATAAAAACACATGACATCATCATACAAACACGTGACGTCATCACACAACATATGATGTCATCATACAACACATGACGTCATCACACAACATATGACGTCATCATACAACACATGACGTCATCACACAACATATGACGTCATCATACAACACATGACATCATCATACAACATGTGATGTCATCATACAACACGTGACGTCATCATACAACATGTGACGTCATCATACAACATGTGACGTCACCACCATCATAACACCATCATCATAGAGCTCATCAGACCACATGATCAGCACAAAAAGCATTATGGGTAGTGTTCACCACACGTCCACCTCTCTCTCAACAAACCCCCACAACTTCACACATCAATGTATTTTTCAACACAAACACGTCATGAAGTCACGAGTTAAACTGAACCGTAACCGTCTGGAGCATCTATAGTCGACGACGCAGCAGCTCCTCCACATTTCTCCATCTAGCTCCTCTGACCTTTAACCTTTAACCTCAAATTACCACAATCACAACGCTTCACATCAATCAATCACATTTAATTAATCGCCAAAACTTTTCCACAGTTAAACCAACCATCATCATCATCATCATGTTTCCAGTCAAACATTGATCCATAACGTCAGTGAACTGACTTCCAGGAAACGTGATAAAAAAAGTGTCACATCTACGTCAACATCACTAAGGACCAAGAGAAACAGTCTCCGGGCAGATTTCACCACAGAGGAGGAAACTGTTTTATATTGTTGTGGAGCAACAAGAGGAAGTCGACTGTTGAGGAACAACTTTGTCACCGAGAAACAACACGGAGAAAGTTAGAAACACATGGAGATTAAAGTTATTAACTGACTTGATCCTGCAACTTTATTCCAACAAAACGCCAAAAAACAACACAACTTTTATCTACATACAAAATGAATGAGTACGGTCTGTGATGAATAAACAGAATGTGTGGTTATCATTGGTTATGTTATTATATATTTGTGTATAATATTATATATCATAAGTTATACTGACGTTTGCCGTGTGAAGAACAGCTGTGATAAATATAACTCACCTCTGTCACATTAAAACAGTTTATATTATCAACGTGATGAGGAGAAACAGGAACATCTAGTTCTAGTTCTATAGGAGACGTGTTACATAAGTTTACTGGAAACTTCTTCAACAAAACAGTGAAGTATCCAAGCAGTTTTTACTGTTTAAGACTAAAATAACCTCAAGAAACATTATATTGTCTAATTTAAGTTAAAGCCATGAACATTCTAATTCTAAGGATAAAAAATTCTAATAAATGATATAAAAGTAAAACTATTTCCATTCTGTGTGCAGTGAAAAATGAATTAAAATGACACATGAAGAAAAAAGTAAGTTTAATTTTGGACTAAAGTAATAAAAAATATTTAAGACTGGTAAATTTATTTAACTAATTCAAGCGTCACCTGGTATTAATATTTGAATATTTTAATAAAACACTCTGTTTAGCAGCTGCACTGACCCATGAAGACACAAGTCGTCATAACGTGAGTCTGTAAAACTTAACGAATACGACGACTCATGTTCAGTTTCACATGTTCACCAGGGTCAAACACATCTTTGTCTCAGAGTTTTAGTTATTAATAACACAGAGCAGCGTGTGTGTGTGTGTGTTCACAGTGAACGAGGAGCTGACTCTTCAGTATGAACTCAGTCTCGGGGCCTCGGGGGCCACGGCTCTTTCTCCTGGTGTCAGCGCAGCGTCGTCCCCGAACCCCAACGCTCGTACATCAACCTGAGAGCAACGCTGCGCTCACGTCAACCGTCAACATCCTGGATACGTCCCCTCACCCTCCTCACCCCCGGCTCCCCCACCCATCCCGCCGAAGCTCATATATCAGCGTCAACCTTAAAAAAGACTGGACTTGACAGGAAGATAAGGTCTGATTCTGTGTCTGGGACTCTATCTCTATCTGTGTGTGTGTGACAAAGTGAAATAGATTCTTTCCTGACGTCCAAAAGCCTCGTTCTCTCCCATCACAGACACAGGCTCATATCTGTGTGACAGAGACAGGTTGCAGTTGTAAATCATACACACATCGATGAGTCTGAGCACACACACACACACACACACACACACACTCTGAGACGCCGTAGTAGTGACAGCCTGTGGTCACCAGGGGGCAGCAGTGCGTCGTGGTCCAGGTCTGCGTCTCTGCTGCTTCTAGGTCACGTCTCCTGGGAGATTATTATTCAATTATTAAATGAAGATCGAAACTCTGCTCTCCATCATCGCTCAGCGCTCCTCTCAAATCCTTCCTGAATTTGTCTTTTTCTCTCCTTCATCCTTTTTTTTTTTTTTCCAGAGCAACATGAACGGAAGATTAATTGTTTTTACATCCTCTTCCTCTTTCTGTCTCTCATTACATCATTTACCAGCCTGAAGGCCACATTTACTTCTTATGGTTAAAAAAACATAAATAAATTAATTAATTAAAAAAAAATGTTAAATGCTTCAAGGGGATGAACATTTTTATAATGGATGCAAAATTAAAAAAAAAAAAAAAAAAAAAAGAAAGAAAGAGAGTTTGTGTGAATGCAAATTGAGTCAAAGAGCAGTGAGAGAGAGAAGAGAAAACAGCAGGTTGAAGAAAAAATCATGAAAATAAAAGACGAAGACGAGAAGAAGAGAAGCAGCTCGACATCTTCACTTCACTCTGACAAACCACATCTCAGATAGAATCTGCTTCAGAGGGAAAGATGTTTGATAAAATATAAATATATGTGTTAAAGACAAACGCTCAGGACCAGGACTAAGATCAGAACCAAGACCAGGACTGGGACCAGAACCAGGACCACGACTGACTGTATAGATGAGACTGAAATACGACGCAGCTCGAAAAGGAACATGAAGCTGCAGAAAACAAAATGCTTCTTAATTAGGTGGAAACTTAAATATGCAAATATATGTTTTCAGGACAAACTGGTTCAGGACAAAGACCAGGACCAGGACCAGGATCAGGACTGGTTGTATAGATAAGTCTAAGACGCGACGCAGCACAAAGACAAACACCAACATGAAGCTGCAGAAAATAAAACACTTATAATCAACCAAAATATACAAATATATGTGTTGAGGACAAAGTGGTTCAGGACTAAGACCAAGTCTAAGACCAGGACTGAAAACGAGACCAGGACCAGGACTGGTTGTATAGATGAGACTGAGACACGACGCAGCAAAAAACACGAACATGAAGCTGCAGAAAATAAAACGCTTCTGAATCAGGTCAAAACTAAAACAGATTTATGTGTTAAAGACAAACACTCAGGACCAGAACCAAGACCAGGACTAAGACCGGGGCTAAGACCAGGACTGGGTTATTATAGGTCAGGATTTTCACTTGTGCCAGTTTTAAAGGTGTAAAAATAAATATGAATCAACAAATTTGTCCAATAATCGATAGAAAGTGATACTTGTTTATTCCTGATGATGTTTATCTGTTTAGTTGTGTTTCAGTCAGTGACTCCATCATGTGTTGTTGTAGATGAGATGTGTAATAAGTTGGACACACGTGACCTTTGTTGTCTGAAACAACCACGACATCCACACTGACATCAGAGGATTCAACCTCATTTATCAATAAAACGGCTGAAATCTGATGCAGACGGAGACGCGAAACTGGTCCTGGTCCTGGTCCTGGTCCCGGTCCCGGTCCTGGTCCTGTCTGTTCTGTAACTTTCCTCCGTCACCGTCAGTTTGTCACAGAGGTGAAGTTGTAGTTTGACCGGACGCCATCGTCTCGTCACGGCTGCTGCAGGAGTCGTTCACTTTACACTGCGACGCGACGGCGACAGTGAGAAACGAGCCTCAGACGACACGAAGAGGAAAATAATAAAACATCTTCTCATTTATCTTCTACGGTTCAACCTCAAAGCTTCAGTCTCCTCATCACAGCAATGTGAAGAATAATTATAACAAATAAAATATTAAAATCATTTTCTGTTCTCATGAAGAAAAACTATTTAAATAAATAAAAAATAATTTATTTGAATAAAATAAATAAAAATGATAAATTCAATGTATTTAAATGAATATAATATTTACTTCTCACACTGAACATGAAGTAAATAAATATTTCATACCTTGTGTCATTAATATTCATTTGTAAACCTATTTTATTTATTATGTTTATTTCATGTAATTTCATTAATAGTTATATTTCTATTTGTGAATCTTAATCATTAATTGACGTGAGTTGGTTTTTATTAATATTATTTTATAATAATAAATAAAATAAGACACAATAAAATCAACTTTTCT
Organism: Polydactylus sextarius; assembly: GCA_016801845.1. Lineage (NCBI taxonomy): Eukaryota > Metazoa > Chordata > Actinopteri > Polynemidae > Polydactylus > Polydactylus sextarius. The sequence goes on from CM028913.1 coordinate 25,380,948, forward strand.
CGTCATTTTTAAAGAAACTGTTGTTTCTGTCGCTTATTTAAGTGAGATTAGTGGATATAAATGTTCTGTACTTTAAATTTTTTTTTCTCCGTAAAGTTTAAAGTTTCACATTTTTCACATTTCACAGACCAAAGTGAAAGTAATAAATATTTGAATTTAAAGAAACTGGTTTCACAAAGAATCAAGAGTAAAACTACGTCTCGTCTGTGGTTGAGACTGAAAGTCAGAGAGGATGGAGGAGGGGGAGGCAACGGGGGAGTCGGGGTTAAAAGCTGCAGAGTGTGTCCACCAGGGAGCAGAGGGGTGAGGAGGGGTGAGGAGGGGTGAGGAGGGGTGAGGAGGGTGAGGAGGGTGAGGAGGGTGAGGAGGAGGAGGGTGTGAAGAAGCAACAGTGAAGAGCAAAGAATCAAAGTGGATCCAGGATCAATGTCACGACTCAAACATCACGTCAGGGTGTGTGAGGACGGGGGAGGACGGGGGAGGCAGGGAGAAGCATGATGCTAATATAAATCATATTAATGCACAATAATGCTGCTCCACCCTCCTCCACCTCCTCCTCCACCCACTGTAACACTGACAGTAACAGCACTCAGTCAGTTTGTGTTGTTCAGATGATGAAGATGGACGATGAATGTTGATAACGTTGTAACATTATAACTTTGTAACATTGTAAGGTGACGTTTTAATGTTATTATATTCTAACATTATAACATTGTAACGTTGTGACGTGATGTTGTAAAGTTGTAATGTTATAAATTAAAACATTATAATTATTATTATAATTATATATTATTATAATATTGTCACAGTGTAACATTGTAGCATTGTGACGTTGTAATTACAGGGTTGTAACGTCTTCAGTGTTTAGACTGAACTGAACTGAAACTCAACTCTGTGATTAAAATAAATCAAATCAAACATCCACAAATATTTTCTGTCACTTTGTTGAATGAAGCTCGTTAACGGTTCAATTCATCTCTAAACCGGTGACCTCGTTAATCACCACGGAAACCAGAGTCACCAGGAGGTCCAATCAGAGCAGATGGAAAAATAATAAAATGATCAGTGATGCTTCACTCAACCACCACGACGCACAGAAAGAATGAAATGTTTTACTCTGCAGCAGTTTTATCTCAGAAAAACGACCATTTCTGTCTGAGTTTGTCTGTTAGAAGAAGATCAACTTCCATTAAAAGTGTTTGAGACTTCAGATCTGTACGTTCTGGATTAAAGAATAAACTGGACATTAGGAACAAACTTCAGGTGTGACAGAACCTAAATATCACAATAAAAACTGATTCAAAGAAAACACTGTTTTCACAACAGCGGTAGCGTCAGTGGAGATCACGTCCTAAAACCACAGAAACACTAACGCGCTTTCGTGTCCGTCGTCCTCTAAGTGTCACAGGACGAGAGTTTACGCAAAAACTCCTTCAACAGAAACACCTGCAAGTTGTTGAAACTTTAGAAATGTGACTTATTTTCTCCATCAGCTTCAGACGACAACAACCTCAACCTCCCAGTGAGGCTGCATCACGGTCACTTGAGTTACAGTGAATATATATATAGATGAAAGAAATAAAGTGCATCATATAAATGTAATAATTACATTACTATAATAAAATGTATTATTAAATGAAACTTCTGTCGTCTGATTTGTATAAATCTGTTTTAGTTTCATCACTGTTTCTCTGATTTTTTTAATGAACGTGTTGTTTCCTGACGTTGTCACGTTGGAGGTCAGTGTGCTGCTTCTGTCAAACTTTGATTAAAAATCTTTAATGATGCTGAACTGAGGACGATCGACCGTCGTCAGGAAAAACAACGTGTCCGAGCAACAGACGACGTGTCGCTGAGGTAAAAGGTTAAAAGGTTTGTAGTTAAATTTCTCTGTCATGAGGAAGTGAAATGTTTCTCTTCATGAACATGAACAATCATGTTGTTGTTCTGCCTCCTGACGTCTGAGGTGAACAGGAGGTTTGTGTGTTTGTCGTTGATTATAAACCTTTGATGAACGGTTCGTGTGTTTCGTTTGTGGACAATCGTCATCATGAGAGTCAGAGTCCAGCGTCGAGTCTTTGTCGTGTGAGAATCAAACTGCGGGAGGTTGATTGAGCCGCGTGGGGGTTAAACATTCACGACAGGAAAAAAAATCAAAGCAGACACTTGTAACGACCACGAGGTTGATCTGGATTAAACCTGGTTCACGGCTGAGATGCTAACGATCCAATCAGAGAAGAGCAGACACTTAACGATCCAATCAGAGAAGAGCAGGCGCTAACGTGACTCCAATCAGACGTTAGAGAGAAAACAGATCACAGATCAGCCTCCGTTTGTCCTCCAGCAGGTCCCCACGGATGCCACACGCGTGTGCGTGTGCGCGCATGTGCGTGTGTGTGTGTTTGCGTGTGTGTGTGTGTGTGTGTGTGTGTGTGAGCAGGTTCTAAATTCTCCACATTTAAATCAATACCTGTCTGCAGCGTGTCCAACAGACTGGAATATGCTGCTGCTCTCAAGGCCACTGCTCTCACACACACACACACTGTACACACACTGTACACACACACACACACACACACACACACACACACACACACACACACACACACACACACACACACACACACACACACACACACACACACACACACACACACACACACACACACACACACACACACACACACACACACACACACACACACTCTCTCTCTCTGGCTCATCACTGGTAATTGATCACAGTTTTACAGCAGCAGAGTTTCAGTCTCAGAGTTTCTCTGCGTCGACATGAACATGAAGCAGCTTCTTTCTCTGAATCTTCCATCCTCTCCTTCCTTCACCTCCTTTTTCTCCACCTCCTCCTCCTCCTCCTCCTCCTCCATCCATCATCTCCTCCCAGCAGCAGCAGAGTTTCAGAGTTTCTTTGCGTCGACACGAAGCAGCTTCTTTCTCTGAATCTCTATTTTTCAGTTTCTCCATCCGTCATCTGCCTCTTCTGTCTCTCTTCTGTTATCAGCCCTTATTATTCCTGCATGTTCTCCTGCACATACATGTCTTTAAAAGCAACCACGCGCTCGTTATTTCCTGGGGTTTTTTTTCGTGAGCAGCAGCAGCTGATGAAGAAGAGCTGGTGTCGGATGAGAGGATGAAGGACAGGAAGGTGGAGGAACAAAGACAGAGCACTTGGATTAAGAAAAATGTTGTTGAACCTGTGAATAGGATCAGCACTTGTGGTCTTTACCTTAATTTGCGTGTTTATTGATTTATCTCTCAGCTTTAATTCATCGCAGCCCCTCGGTCTATTTTACGCTCCAAAGCTTCTTCCATCTCCTCAAACCTCAAGTGTCATCCTCTGCTTTCTTCTGCCAAAACCAAACCAATCTCTTCTTCTTATTCCATCACTTTAAAACCATCAATCCTCCGTCTGCGCTGCTGAAGCCCCTCGACATGTTCAGCCGTGATTCCAGCAGCCCTCAGGTCGCCGCCGCCGCCACCACCGCCGCTCACTGCATGTTCCCTAAGCTCTGCAGTGATTGATAGTGATCCTGTCTGATGGCTGTGTATAGACTCAGCACTCAGTGAGACATTACCCTCTGACCCAGCTATTGATTCCTGCATTCGCTGCCCCAAACACACACAACGCTGGCCCTGACCTGCACACACAGACACGCACACACACACACACTCTCTGGTGTGTGTGCTGCTGTAGATTGATAGTTTGGCCGTGTCCTGTGAAACCTGATCAATCTGCTGCATAACAATCACTCTCCTGCACTTCCTGGACGAGTCACGTGGCACCGCGTCCCGCTGACTGATGTGTTTGGGTCCTGGTCTGGAGGTCTGGGTATCAGGTCTGCATGGGGGCAGCGGGGGGGTGGGCGGTCGGGGGGGGCACAGAGCTCCAGCTCTGGTATAAAAACCTCCACAACAACAACAACAACATCACTCAGATCCGTCTCCACAGAGCCTCAGTTAATAAGGGACCTGGAGCAGGAAGGAAGAGGCTCTATCCATCACACACACACACACACACACACACACACACACACACACACACACACACACACACACACACACACACACACACACACACACACACACACACACAGCCGTATGA